>OY754339.1:43406365-44006365 GCA_963573305.1 Pyrrhosoma nymphula | reverse complement strand
AGTAAGTGCCGACGTTCAGATTCTCTACGGCCTGCCTCTCCTCCCCAAATAACCTCCTCCCTTGCCTACCTACTAATCTCAACCTTGATGCCATAAATGACCTCAGATGTCAGTTGCCTCGCCAATTAACCCACCAAACCAATGAAATGACAATTTAAGAATGGAACCATCTGCAGAGAGGAAAGCAAGAATGCTGGGCATGATACGGGAAGAAAGGCAGTTGCTGAGGAAATTTGGAGTGGTGTGGAGATAAAAGGTGGATAACAGAGATCAAAGGTTATTTGGTAAACAAGGTATGTGCTTGGGAAGAGGAGGAAAGAGAAAAAAATGTGGGGATCCCGAATATTATTCATGGGTTTTGTACAACTATGGACTGAAGAAGAGGATGAAGCAGATGAAAACAATTTAATTAAGCTTAAGAGGAATATTACAGTTATCCTAAATGGTACATTGATGTCAAAAGCATCATATTTATGAGTGTATACATAAGACACACCCTATTTAGAAACAAATGGGTCCCGTTCATCCACCTACCAAATATGAGTACATCAGCTGAGAGAGGACTCAATTGAGTGATGATGACAGTGACAGTGAAGTTTCAAGTGAGGAATAGATAAAACTGCTGTCAATTTCAAAGGAAGACATACCTAAGTTGCAGTTTTCATAGTTCTAAGGTATGTAAAGGTAATTTATTAAAATAAATAGATTTGAAATTAATTCTATTCTAAAATATATTTTTGCCTACCTGTGACCACTTAGGCTTTAATGAAGGGAAGGGCCAGTGTTTGAAAGGAATGAAATATGGATGGTAAAATATGCTCAACAGATATATATATATAATACACATTTTATTTTGAATAATACATTTGATATTCATTAATAGTGAAATTAACATACTTACTTTATAAAATTCCATGCAATGTAATTTGATATGTACCACTGATTTTGCCAGCTATGGCATCAGGCACAGTAGAGGTTGATTATTCCAATTTCCACCATCTGGTTCCATCTTAGGTACAATGTTTTGCCGGCTATTCTGTAGGTGAAATATTGTCCCTAAGATGGAACCATGTGGTGGAAATCGGAATAATGAACCTCCATCCAAGCCCTGTGGAAACCTAGGTCAGAACATCAGGCTCTGTATTTGCCTCTATTTACTTAATCTAAATCAAATTGTATGGAATTTTACTAAGTAAGCATTGTGTTTGACCTATTGGAAACCCTTCACTAAGTGTAAGTATTTTCAAAGTATAACATTCAACATAATTGGGAGAAGAACAACATCAGGATATATGTCCTCTTGCTATTATTTCATATAAGATGCCCGGAAATCAAGCCATTCTTTCATTTCTCCGCCTTAAAGATGATACTTTTAACATGCCCTTGCCCTCACTTAATAGGTCTGCTGAGTTGTGCACGTGAACTTCCAGTGGTCACTTCAGCAACATTATTCTGGAACGATACAAAATACGCGATTAATATGGAATGATTATACAGGAACAATAAGCAATATAGAGTGAAGTTACTTTAAATTTCAGTCAAACCATTGTATGCAAAGCATGATGGGAAAAGTCATCATCAGCAATTAAAAAGGAAAAGAAATTAGGTGGAATGCCCCAGTATATGAGAATATGAAAAGTTCAAGGAATGGAAATATGCTCTTTATTTATATCCACTTGTAAGAACTAGGTACATCATCATGTATCCATATATATCACCTCCCTTTCAGCAAATAAATGGGGGTTAATTTAGTAATTCTGTAGATTTCCAATTACCTCCATTATATTTGCGCTTTATTAACATCTTAACTGGTTCCTGCATCTATAGCTACCCTAAGCGTCATTGCAATTATGTGGCAGGAGATATTAGGATTTCAGCTATAAAGAAAGGAGGGAACATCGAAAAGGAATTTGGAGCAGGAGATTTCAAAGGGTGAGAAATGTGTTGATGGACTAGTTCAGTTAAATATCCAGGGGGTGGGTTCCATGGAGTCTGGAGCCCCACCCTCTTTTCCCCAAAATTATGAATTTATTAAAAAAACGATGTTAAAGAAGAAAAGTTTTGTTTTCTTTCAGATATCCACACTACTAAAATATTTAAATATTGGCTGTTAAACCACAGTTGCAATTGTATTTTGAATTGTCTAAACAAATTTGCACCTAATTTTCATAATTTGACTCCCCCCTGCATATATTCAATGTGCACCCCATGAAGTGAAATCCTGGCTAAGTCAGTGACTGGTGTCCCAAACTATTTTTCTTATATGTAGTTATTTTAGTGGTATGCAGAAAGAAAGAATTTCAGTACCTATCGGTTCAACAGTGTCTCACTCTCATTTTGCAGCTTCTGTAATCTCTAGAGATGTACTGCAGGGGTCAAAACTATATCCCTTTTGTCAAACTGAAACCAATTTGCATATTTAAGTAGTTACTTTATTGCTATTTTTTTACTTCTCTGAAAAATCAAATATTTCTCCCTAAAGTATAATCCCAGGTGCCAGTATTGTTACTGTTACTAATGACACATAACTATATTTTAGTTGAAGAGATACTGATGAAATTTGATTGACAGGAAACTATTAGAAGAAACTAAATGTAAATATGGACATCAAATTTATGTCAGACCACCAATTAAAATATCCCACTTATGATTTACAACAGACATTTGTAAATAAAATGGAAGTGAATCCATTTGTTTTGCATGAGTCAATTTTAGAAAAATGTTGACCTGCTATTAGACTTAGCAACAGCTCCAGTTTACTGAATCCCACAGTTATGCAGATTTATCATCAAATTAGTACTGCATATGTCCTTGAGAGAAAACCAAGTGTACTAAATTCACTATTAACCCTTCGTCTGTGGGAAATGTACGTGTGTACCACAGTGGCGGATACATATGGGGGGCGCGGGGGGCGTGCGCCCCCCCCTTGTGGGGCCGCCCGCATTGCCGCCCGCATTGCCGCCCGCGCCGCCCCCGCCAGTCAGCCCACACGCTGTTCGTTCGTGTCTTTCGTCAGTCGACTCTGAGTCGAGTTATCGAGTAGTTGTACTTTCTTATGTAGCGTGCGTCCGCGTCATCGTATTTTATACGTAGATAGCTAACCTACGAGAAAAGTCGCGGCCGTTCTAGTGATCTCGATACGTTATTCTGTCTGGCATTTGTTCGAGAAAAGTCGCGAATATTCTACTGTTTGTATTTGTTCAACTTTAATATGGAGCGTGGCGCTATATGGGTCGGAAACTTGGTCATTGCGAAGGGAGGATGTGCGTAGACTTGAGGCGTTTGAGATGTGGGTTTGGAGAAGGATGGAGAAGGTTAGCTGGATGGCGAGAAAGACGAACGAGGATGTACTGGATAAGGTCGGAGAGGAGAGGAAGCTTGTGGCAGAAGTTCAGAGAAGGCAGAGGAGATGGATGGAGGAGGTTTTGAGAGGAGAGGGCATGTTGAAGAGAGTGATAGAGGGGAGAACAGTGGGGAAGCGTGGAAGAGGAAGGAGGAGGATAGGAATTCTGGACAAAATAAGAGGAGGTAGAAGATATGAAGAATTGAAGAGGGATCTAATAACGGGCCATCCTTAGGAGGGAAAGCAAGACAATTTCTATTAGATTGGGATACAGAATGGGGACTGTCCAAGAACCTACCAATCAGCTGATAGAATACTTGAATGAAATGAATTTGTTCACACTCCTTAAAAGTCTGGAAGCGAGCATTCTGGCACCTAATGTTCTCGAAACAACCGAGCTACATATATAAGGGAAGTAGAGTTACTGCCAGGCAGTCAGTTTGAAAGCTACAATCGTCACGATAACTTGCCCCTTGAGTTTTTCTGTATCCGCCACTGGTATACCGGCAACTGCAGGAAAAACGTTCTTGTACGTTTGACCCCCTCTGACTACCTGCTCCCTCAGCCCTTTCATATTTTTATGACCCGAACTCTGTCTTTCCAGCGGTGGACATTTGGGAATCACCCTTATTACCCAAACCACTCCCTTCCCATGCTCTTTAGGGATCGCATACCACCGCAATGAGGTGCTACCCTTTCTTCCGATTGCTGGCTCAATAGGTTTTGGTTGTCTCAAAAGTTAGTTGTCTTATGTTCACGCCCGGCTCAATTATCAATGGATTTCTTTGGTGTTTGGTATAAAACTAAACAGAAAATTACTAGAAAAAATATTGTCATATTTGTATTTAACAATTACGTCTATAAACAAATTTTCAAAATGTGTTCTAAGTCCCACTGATTCCTCAACAAGTTCCGGTGCCCACCCCCTGGGATCCCGAGAAAAGGGTCGGGAGGGGATTACATAGGTCATATAACTGCCTGGCCTCGGCCCATGGGAAAGATGGACAGGCTCCGTCCATATAAGAGGTTTCCCACACAGGGTGGACAACATGCGCTCTAGCTGCAGCAGCTTAAGGGTTAAAAGAAAATATCCATCTGGATTGCAATACCAGGGAGATGAGATGAGAAGATTCCTTCAGTATTAGTTCTTTTTAAGCCTCCATGGAATAAAAAATGGAAGAGATTCATGTTAGGGTCACACTTTCACCACAGAAAATGCACATATGTGAATCCTCCATAGTTTAGTGCCATACACAGTGCAGGTCCCACCCACCCACATTTCCTGTTGCTTCTTGTTTTCATATGCATCCAGAATAAAGCATTAACTGCTAGTTTCACACCATCTTTAACATGAATGAATCAGAGTCTAACGTTGTCTATTAACACTTTCCACTCTGTGGGTCCTACATGTCTAATCTAGTCTACCGGGCTACATTAGCAACATATAAACGTCCAGCGACAACTGTGTGGTAACAAGGGAAAAACTTGCAAGTAAGTGGTGCATGACTGGTGCTACTGCTGATTTGGGATCTCTTGAACAGATTGTAACTACATATAGTGCCTGGGAAACGAGTGTCTATTGAAAATATTGTCACAAAATAGACAGCACTAGCGATACAGTATAAGAGATAGCGGCACTCAGGTTTTGTTCACTTGGTAGTACATGCCTTCCCGAGTGTTGCTTGGGCATAGACTGGAAAAAGTCCATATAAATTGATAAATACTGAATATACAAAAAAAAATTAATGAAAAATTAATGTTTAACACACACTTCTTTATTTCAATTTTTAAAATTACCTATTTTATTTTTATCCCTATTGAGCACCCACACCAATCATGCTTGAGGCCAACCAAAAAAATAACATTACTGTTATAGAAAGTCAGCAATTAATTTGCCACGCAAAAATAAGTGTTAACAAACAAAAAAGTTAAGCAAAATTTATAGAAGGCTATAAAAAATTCTTCTCTGAAATCCCCCCCTAATGAGTCTATTCAACTTCTCTTACTCATTGGAATAATTGCTCTTGAGATACCTTTTTTGTATAGCATTTTACCATTAAAATCACTTATAACCATAATTATTTGAGATCCATTCTAAATAATATACTTAGTACTTTTCCATAGAATTTATAAAACAGTTCAACGGGTTTCGCTGATCCACGGCATCATCAGGTACAAATTCAAGTTGGTTTTGTTCAATGTCTGTTTTTTATTGTCGTAGTTATGGGGTTGGTTTGAGCGAGGGAGGAGGTGGTTACCATGGCTTGCAAGTATGGGTGCGGACAGGTGGCTTGAATGGTTGTTTTTTTCCCCTCACTCAAACCAACCCCGTCACCACAAAAATAAACTATGGTCAATAAACAAAACAGACTATGAATTTGTTCCCGATGATTCTGTAGATTGGCAAAACGCGTTGTACGCATTGATTAAAAAATTCTGTGGAGAAGTAAAAAGTATATTATTTTGTATGGATACTATATACTTACACGAAGTGAAGCTTGAAATTATAGAGTGTATTTGAGAATCTTTGTTTTTGTAATAGATTTTAAAGTTTATAATTCCAGACTTCATGGCTTCAAAGGGATATACAGCAGTCTTTAACCATAAAATAGAATGTTGTTAGTTTTTGAGAAGTATGACAACAGAAGTTGGAATGAATTGCATGATCAGATGACAATGATGATTACATTTAAATAATTCCACCCTTTCACTTGGCCCATTCCTCTTAACCACCTTCCCTCCCACCTCTCCCCTTCCACTCCTTACAACACTGTGCACCTACATATTTATGCAAAATCTGTTATGTAATATTCAGATGGTAATGTGGACTATTCGACAAAACCTGGTCATGATAAAATAAAAGTTCTATGGAAGTTAAAATGTTTTCTTGGTGTTACACATCATGAAACTCTGTGAAGTTGAGCCAGGGAACATTTTATTTATGAAGAATGCCAGTACTGCATATATGGCCAAAATTAACAGAATGCTGACAGTTAAATTATTTCTTATGAAACTATGATTGAAATGAACTAATCAGAAAGGGTTTTGAGCCTTGAGGAATCCATTGTTATATGAAGGATTCATGAGTATTTAATTAATAAATTCCAAACATAGGCAACAAGTACAAAATCAAGTACTGTACTTTCTCACTGAACCAAGCGGCTTAGTTTTGGATAGTTTGATACACTGTGATGCTAAGGATAAACAAGTTATGGGGTACAGGACATGCTGTATAAATTAATAGCTTTTACAGCAGTGTTAGCCTTAGCGACAGATTGCTTGCAGAGAAAATGGATCGATTCTGAATATGGACCAAAATTAGTACAGACAGGCAGATAATGATGTCAACGAACCCCAGTATAGTGGATGCTTAAAACAAAAATATGGAAGGAAATGATAGGACAATCACTGTCTTATTATCCTAGTGAAAGAAAAACCCTTTATTATCATTTCAAGTTATGAATTCTCTTTTTTAAGATTTTGATGGTGTATTTCCTTCATCAGGTTAAAAAGATTTAGGAGATTATGTATTATATTACAGGGATGGAATACTAAAATCATTACTTAAGGTGAAACCTAAAGTCATTCCTTTCATAAACTCCTCTCAGCATATTCTATTGCCAAAGGGAAGTTAAAAAAAGAAAACCGGAATTTTGGGATGTGTAGGAGATTGAAGTTTCGTGTGGGGCGAGGAGTGATACGAATTGAAAAGAGAGAGAAGGTCGCAGGAATGAAGCTGACCATTCATTATACTGTGTAAGAATTTCAGGTCAGATAGTGCACGGCGATGGGAAAGCAGAGGAATTCCTAGGAAGGACTAAATGGATTCATGGGTTGAATTCTTGAGGGAGGGAATGCGATGACGGGCAATGACTAGGAAAAATTGACGAGACAATTTTGAATTTTCAGAGTAGATGGGTAAAGTATTTGACCAAATTGGTGAGCGGTATTCTAAGATTGGGCAGACACAACCAAAGAATACTGTTCTAAGGGCAAGGGGTTGTTGAATGTCTGTGTGACAGTATATCAGGCCAACCACCGCCATCACCTTTCCCACAACTCTTTTTAGGTGGTCTGGAAATACAGCCTATCGTCAAAGATGACACCAAGGTTGCAGTGGGATCTCACTGCTAGAATAAGGATATTTTTGGAGTGTGTAACAATGATTGGCAGGTTTACGTCTCAAGGAAAAGGTCATGACAGCTGACTAAGTAGGATTAATGTGCAACTGCTACTGGGCACACCAGGAGTTCAAAAGGTCCAGTGCAGATTGAAGGGCTAGGTGGTTGGATGGACCATCAACTTGTTTGAGGATTTTACAGTCATCTGTGTATAGTAAGAAGAAATTATGATTGGTTTCGAGAGTTGAATATAATTAGGCTTGATGTCCAATGCAGTTTTGTATTATGGGGTTTTGCCAAGGTGAGAAAGATAAAATATAAATAAAGTAAGGGGTTATTGTTCTTGGGGTTGTAAGTGAATATTTAGAACTGTTTGATGAGGAAAAACATCTTATTCCTAACACCATTCACATTAAACTAGATCCATTACTCAAACTAAATAGTTGTTCTTCCACCTAGGAGAATCCAGTTTTCAATGCATGAAAAACATCGATTGAAAGGTTGAATGGAATAGACTGCAGGATTTAGGAATTGAATCTGTGGCTACAACAACAGATTGGGTTAATCAGCTGATGACAGTAAATGGAAAAAATGGTTACATTAGGATCTGATATGATCCAAGACTTCCAAATCAAGCAAAAAAATCACATATTTGGTCTCCCACTTTCGAGGAAATATCCTTTAAACTTAGGGGTGCCAAGTATTTTACAAAACTTAATGCAAATTCTGGATTAATTTTGCTCACATTGGATGAATATAGCTTCAGGTTGTGAGCATTTCAGGTTGTGCCCTTTGGTCCCTGGAAATCTAAACACCTTCCTTTGGGTCTTAATTAGGCCCCAGAATTATTTCATAGAATTGTGCCACAGATTTTGGAAATTTTGAGGGGTTGAAATTAAGAAAAAATAAATGTCAATTTAATTCAACGGAAGTGAACATCTTGGTCACAAGGTAAATGCTGAAGACATTGAAAAAGTAGTATTGATAGTGAAAGAATAAAACCCAATTCATAGTAACATGGAATCTCTTAAGAACAAAAAGAGTATAGAGGATTATAGGTAATAAGGTATGATTAATTATGTTTCCAAATTTACACCAATCTTTTCAGAAGTCAGAAAACCACCAAGGGATTTAATAAAAGATGATTCAATACTTGAGTGGAATATTGCATTTAACGAGCATTTGAACAACTGAATAATAAATTAATAAAAACCTTTGTATATTAGCTTTCTATGATCTCACATGAGCCCTAACAATGTCTGTAGATGATAGTAGCATAGGGTAGGTGCACTATTGGTTCAAAATAATAGGCCCATAACAATATTCAATCCCAATACCTCAAGGGCACCCACTAAAATCCAAACAAAATATGCTCAAATAGAGAAAGAAATGCTAAGCTCATAATTTGGATGTAAGAAATTTAGGCAGTTTGTCTTTGGTATATGGGCAAATGTAGAGACATTTTGACATTTTAAATGTATTTCCGTCTGTTCCTGCTTCAGAAACATAAGATTATAACAATTTAGTTGGAAAACCCATTAGAGAATCAAAAACAAATGCACATATCAGGAATGATCTCCTCATCTTAATAAAAATTACAATTGCTCAAAATTAATTCACTTTCAACGGCATTTTCAATAAACAAGACTAGGGTCTTACAATAAGTTCCCCACTCTCTGCTTCTGGTGGAAATATTTCTAAATAATTTAGAAGAAAAACTATTCATGTAGCAAGACAAACTCCTTCAATGTGTCCATTATTGGTATCAATATGTGGACTACTTAATCTGCTTCTGGACAGGAACGGAACTACAGTTGAATCAGTTCCTCACAAATTTTAATTAACTGTACAATAGTTTGTCATTCACGATGGAGAAGGATGTGGAATTGTGGATGGCAGTCTGAATTTCCTCGATCTTACTATCTCAATGACAGTACAAGTGGCACCAATTCTCAATCTATCGAAAACTTACTACCAGATATCACATCATTCCCCAATCATCCCACCATTTCTCCCAAAAACACTGCTGCATTCCATACAATGGCAACACCGTCTCATCCACCTTCCCCCATCAGCGAGGAGTTATAATACAGAACTGCAAGAGATGAATTCCATTGCCAAACAAATGATTTCTCGATAAAACTACATAGTAAAAAAACATGAAAGGGAAAAACAGATGGTCATTAAAGAGATAGTTTCCTCCAACTCTATTTGTGTTTTTGGGGAAAAATGAAGTTTCTCCTCTTTGTGGGAAATCTTTCTTATAAATTGGGAAACCTATTGCCAAAAAATATGAGGGCAGCATTCTTTTCCCCTCTTACTATGAGGAAAATGTTACTCAGCGGAAAGGATAAGGTTGACAGGTATGTACTGTGAGGGAAAAAGTTTACCAGCAAAAGGAGCTCTGGGGAAAAATCGGCTTCCTCTCTTATGGCATATTATTCCTAAGTCTTGGGAACGACGAGGGAAATTAGAATACAGTAAGGTGATGGACTCATCGTCGAAGCCAGTGACGGCTTACTGGCCGCTCAATGCCGCCGCCCTTCCCCAAGCGTTACTCACTTGGCTTCCAAACAGAGGCACAATAGACGACCTTGTATGCATTTTAAACGTATCATTGAACTCAAGGTTAGTAAAGGATACATTGAACTATCTAATTCTCGCCGTAAATTTATCTGCATTATTTCTCTTTCCTCCCTCTTTATTCTAGGTTTCGCCCCTTCTATCGCATCTACCAATGTCCTGGGATTCACCCGGTGTCTACCTCTCTCCCTATAACCTACGATACTTAACAGAACACCACTGTGAAAAAGCGTTACCTCTTTTAATCGTATATTTTCAATAGCTACACAAATAAATAAGCTGAACAGCTTATTTATTTTCGTACGTTACGTGAATGTGCAAATACTAATGAATTAATAAATATGTAAATAAAAAAGACAAAACACAGTAAATAAAGTAGATATTATTTTTCTTGAGAATGATAGCCTTTTTCAAATGCTGAAAAAAATATGCTTCCAATCGGATTACGTACCCGTTTTCAATTATGTTACCAGTCGAGTTATATAGGTATTTCAGCATATTTAAAATATGCTTTATTGAAGGCATTTATTCAAGAAGGAAGTTACTCTTTTTTAAATACCGTAGTATTCATAAATTGCGTTGCAAGTGATATAAAATAAAAACCTTGCGTTGCAAGTGCTCCCTTCAGTTCGCTGAAGAGGGCCACCTTGTGGCCGAAATACGCGTATCCGACGCACACCCTCGTCTTTTCTTGTTTTTGTGCCGTTTTTTGACTACGCTCTTTTGAGCTAGATTCTCCCAGAAGTTGGGCCCGTTGAGTGTGTGAGTGAGTGAGTTCTTGTGTGCTTGTGAGTGTGTTTGTGTTCATAACCCAGACATCCTTAGTTGTCCCTCCAGAATCCCTCTTTGGGTTGAGTGTGTGTGTGTGTGTGTGTTGATACCAGGCATCCTTAAGCAGGGTCCCATTAGCCCAGCGAAGGATCCCTATTCGGGTTGATTGTGTGTGTCTGTGGTTGTCACTGGCGAGGAAGTAACATTCCCGTAAACCACCACAGGGGATTTCTGGTCGAGAGGTTGTGGTTCGTCACTGGAGTGGATTTCCCCCCAATTTTTTTCCCGCAAACCAACACAGCAATTGTGGCGTATTTTTGACGAGTGGTGCCAATTTATTACGACCATTGGAGAATTTTATACATTTTAAATTCATAAATTGATATTTTCATTTACAGTAATTTAAATTATTTCATTTAAAATAAAACAAGTAGAATAAATAAATTCTTGGTAGATGCTCTGTGGCTCAAATTATCTGTGAACTTCATAAAGAAATGCAAATGAAAAATATTTTCGGCCACTCGAAATCAAGATACATAGCAGAACCATGTCCTGACGATCGGTTTAACTCAGACTTTACTCTTAATCAGTATTCATTTTCACCCCATCACAACCAATGACTCCTTGGAAGTCTTTGTCTCATTGACCCTATATAATTTTGAAATAATGTCGGGCGCCGAATCAAAGCTGCCCATGACTTCCGGACGCGGCCATTCAGTGTCTCTTGGTCCATGCCATTGGCATTCTGCCATTCAACAACCATTAAGTCGTAAATATGTATTTCGTATTGGACTTAGGTGTGGTGAATTTGGAGCTAGAGTTACACTGCGCTGTGCGAATTCTCGAAATATCATCCGAGTTTCGCGCGCTGTAGATGGGACAGTTGTCCTGAACAAATATTATTTCTTCGCATAGTGGTACTACTTCGTTTATGAATGGTAGCGATGAAATTGCGAAGGATTCGGACGTTAACCTCCGACGTCATTCGAGGTGGTGTTCTTAACAGCGGTCCCGGTCCAGTACCAGAAATTGCTCCCCAAAAACGCAGATATATATGCCCAGATCTATGTTTCCTTATTATGTTTTTTGGGTGATACATGACAAACAGGAGGAATATTATTCTTGCGTAGGTTTACGCGGAGTTGTCCATTACCTGAAAACGATAGCAGGACGGCTATCGAAACCGCTGTCAGCCATAGTCAACGAACGCGGATGAAGAACCCGAAAATGTAGAGCGCAAAGGAGGAATAAAATTTTTTCTAAATTGAGAAATTTTCTTTAAAGTATTATCAATTACAAAATTTATACTTATCAACAATTTCGTGTTCTTCATTGCAAAAAATGTCCATACGCAACACTTCTAATGTTTAATCATCGATGAAAGTTACGGTATTCCAATATTATTAATCCATATCCCGCTACGAATGAGCGAAATCTAACCTCGCTGTTTAGTTAGTTTCGTTTATTGCTGCATTTCTTGCCGGTCTGCAATTTCTCATACCGGCTTCATGGACGCATTTTCTCACTAGACAGGTTCTTTTTAGTTTAATATCCTCTTTATCATAGCCAATAGTAATAGGATTGTCAGTAAGATACCAACAAATGCTGCCATTATCATCTCGAGACGTGAATCTTTGTCTCCGCTTCTTTGTCGTATTACCATTGCCTCACCCCCCCTCCCTGTAACGTTTTAACAAGAAATATAGTGTTTTTATTAAAATCCATTGCCCTTGATATTTGAGCGACAGTTAACCTAACCTCAACCAACAACCATCCCATCTATTTATCCGCTCTCTCGTGGAATTATTGGTATTTGGAGAATATCTGTGAAAGCTGTCAGAGAAAATAAAGTGTCGGCAAAAGCAAAGTTTTTCCTGCATTCAAATCCACATCCTATCTAACCTATAAATTAACTGCCATGAGTCTTTTAGCTATAAGCTGCTTGTTGTCTTACTTACGGAGTTTCGCTCAGGTTAAACTTTATCATCACCTGCTTTTGGTTGAGCCGTAGGAGAGAGTTCAATGGAACGTTTCAAATGCATACATGGTTAACTAATGCCTAATCTCCGTTCTCGTGGCCAGCGCGAAACACGCTCGAGGCAGGCAAGCGGCCGGGAATCCATCATCTTGTTGTGTTTGAATTTCCCTCCTCGTGGCCGAGACCTAAGAATAATATGCCATCAGAAAGGAAAGTGATTTTTCCCAAAGAGCGATAGTGGCTGTGCTCCGTTTGTGGAGTACACTCCCCAAAGTACATGAATCTGGCATGTACAAATTACAGTGCGATGATTGTGTGTCGTGTTATGCTGGCCAAACTGGAAGAGGAATGCCAACTTGTACTATGGAGCATGAACGCTCCCTCTAAAATGCAGATGGCAATTCCCTATTTGCCAAGCATTTATTAGATTGTAACTATAGCAGTTTTTTCAAAACTTTAATTTTACAAGTGTTACCGAAAGGCTTAAAAATGGCCACTTTGGAAAATGTAGAAATTTTTGCGCAAGAGAAAAATCAAAATGTTTATGATGTAATGATCATATCATTTTGCATTCCTCTCCGTTGTTGTCGTTGCTTCCATGTTTGCAGGAGTATCCGTCACTCCCCCACATCCTATATTCTCTCCGCCCCTTCCACTCCTCTTCTCCCTCTCCCCACTTTCTGCTGCTAGGGGCCCTTCCAGACTCCCCACCGTCGCAGCCATCCGATCGTTGTCCATTCATTAACCCACCCGAGATTTCCTCTGAGGTTTTTTTTCCAGCCTCTCACTTCATGCCCTTTTTTGAACCCTTGTTTCCGCAAATCTGAGCCAACTTTCCTTGCCATTCAGTCACAGATATTTGGGCTGCGGCTTTTAACCTCTCTTCCCCCTTAAAAAATGGAAAACATTGTATCTTAGTGACCTACTCCAACTGTCCAACCCCGATTCATTTTCCTTCCTTTCCTCTCCCATTTTTCCACCACCACCTCCCCACATTCTGCACGTTAGGCTTGCGTCGGTGTCCTTCAGATCTCTACCCAACGTCCAATAGTTCTCGACCTCAACCCTTCTCTTCCATCCTCTTACCACCCTGCTCCCCTCCCCCACCTCAAACCAACCAACCACAATTTTTTTAACAAATTTATCTTCGTATACATAGGATGGTTGAAGCTTCCGAATTTGCCAGAAGATGCCTTTGAGAGTGAAACTGGTCACAGTTTTAAATGAAGAGTGAAGAAGTAAAGTTTTTAAATTATAAAAATGGCTAAGTAATGTTTTTCCAACTTGCTAAGCTAATTGGGGAAAAATGTTAGAGTTTTGAATATTTGAAAATTAAGATAGTTTGTATTGAATGTGGTATGTTTATACTGTTTATATTTCCATGATACATCTTAATTCACAGTAGTTACTTGCTTGAACTAATAAATGTCCATGTGCATAGAATCAACTATAGAAACAACCTGTCATTCTGTCTCCCCTACGTCTCGAAAAATTACACCTATTACCTACCAATTTATGTAGTACAAAGGTACCGATGCAAACACAGCTTGCACTGACAGACTTCTTCAATTGTTCCTTCTCATCAATCAAAAACAAGATTAGGAAATTAAACTTAGAACACTTCTATTGATGAACAAGACTCAGTCATCTTTATACTATTATAGACATTAGTATTATTTTACTTTTTGTCTTTGTATTTTCAACCATTTTTATATTAAATTTGTACTTAAAAGCCCGACGAAGCCGGCAGCATAGCACGGCGAAACTGTTGCCTAACACTAAATAATTAATCGCAGAACCAAAAGCCATACAATAAACAATGAGCTGCGAAAATCTACAAAAAATGTTCATTTTTGTATTAGTTATTCTTGTAGCGGGGGAATCATCCAGAGCATTGGCAACGGTGGTTATTGACGGGAGACAGGAGTCAACAAGAAAGGATTCGGGAAATGCTGTGTTTGGGAACGACTTAAATATTACTGTGTGTACATGTTTAGGGAAATAAATGTGTTAAAAGTGTTACGGAAACAAGAATAGTTGTTTTGCACCCACAGACGTAACATTATTGCTAATTTCTTTAATATGTTGAACTTTTCGTACTCAGACTAATTTATTACAATTCATCAAAATATATATGCATTCCATGTGATGTATTTGCATTTTATGTTTCATTTATATAATGGAAATTGATAATACTTGATTTCTGTATGATTTATTTTATTTACTTCCTCATTTTATAAAAAAATAATATTGGCATAATTTTTATTATGTTATTCCACGACATCAACCCTGAAACAACTCTTTTTATCCTCATTTTGTTAAATTGTTTGATTGATATAAATTAAATTGATTTTATGTGATATTCATGTGTTGTATTATGCTTTACTCTTCGTTTATTGATATACTGAAAATTTATTTATCATGATAAAGGGACAAATGCCGATACACGTTACACATAGAGCAGACCAGACTGATAAAATTTATAATGCATTACTCTGTAGCTGCATAATGGGTTTAAGTTGTATTGTTTCTGTGCAATGCATGAATGTATTTAAAAGGGGAAATACCGTTAATAAATGATGATTATGATTGTCATTCTAAGGGGGAAGGCTGTTATGAAGAAATGCATAAGGAGTAATTGATGGGGTAGCGTTATTCATCGACTCTTGTAGTTCCTAAATATTTTAGCTTACAGGGAAGTGTACATTTTGGAGGATAATCACTCTCTAACACACACCCTTGAGGTGGCTAGCTTGGTATCATGCAGATGCATGGTGTATGGCTCGGGATGATTCCAACCCTAAACGTTAAATGCGTCCCAGTTGAAGGTCAAACACCACACTGCATCCCTGACCTAGAATGATTTCTGGAAATAATCGAGAGACAAATATAATAACTTGAATTGCCTGAGTTCTGAGGGAGACGAATTGCAGTAATGAGGGGAAGGAGATTTTAAAAAAATGCCCCTGAAAATGAAACCTTGGCTTGACTATAGGTACGTTTTGTGACATATTTTAGCCGAGCGGATACTGTGGTTTATATTCGCCGGTAAAGAATCTCTATTGGAAACACCTACGATCCATTGACTTAAGGTGGCTCTATACCGGGGCTAAGAAGCTTGTTACAGACGTTTCCCTCTAACCCAGTAACGGCTTTGCCGTGACAGCTGGAGACTGAGTCATTTGTTGATTAATTGGAGTAACTATATCATTAGGTGGTTGTGTTTTTTTTATAAAAATAGCAAAATTTTGATTTTTGCGAAAAGGTTTGGTAATATTCCGAGGCACGTTGCGAAGGCTAGATTTTGAAACAAGGATTTTCAGCCCACTTAAATCAAAGAATCGTATTTCTTATACGCAAAAAATAACCCATGATGCTTTTTTCGCAGTTCATTTTAATTTTGGTAAGTTTCTTTTGGATTTCTGCGATTAAACTATACTTTTTAGCAACAGTTTCATTAGATCCAATTTCTCCCACAATGTGCGAAGGCATCTACGAAATTTTCTGTAGTTGCGGAAAGTCATATGTTGGCCAGACAGAGAGAGCCATAGGATGCAGACTGAAGGAACACGAACGGGCTATTCGGAAGAAAGATCGGTATCACTCTGCCGTGGCTGAGCACACACTTTTAGAAGGTCCCAGCATTGACATCAAAAGGGCTAAAGTTTTATGTGAAGAAATTAGCTACTATCCACGGATCATCAGGGAAGCCATTGGAACTGAAAAAAGACCTAACAACCCAAAAAGAGAAGATGGCTACAAACTTCCTTATACGTGGAAAAAACTTGAAAAACTCAAGTATTAATTAAACATGCTACATAATAACAGCTTAAGTTCGTTTATTTATTTTTCATTGTTGATTCAGAAAGCCAGACGAAGCCGGCAGAATAGCACGGCGAAAGCTAAAAAGTTGTTGTCTATCCATCCCTTACCAAAACCGTTGATGCTGTTTTCGTATTAAGGCTATAGTAATGTTAAACGTTCAAGCCTGCATTGACAACGGAGAAGACCTTTTCCATCCCCACCCAGGGATAATCGTTCCCCACTCCATTTTTGTCAGCGCCGCCTTCACAGTTTCCCATTGGGCTTCTACCACCCCAGTAGGAGACCACAGGCGGCGTCCGTTAAACTGAGGCGGCTTAGAAGTATAGACCCTCCTTAAAGCAGCAAATAATATGAAGGGAGTATATTTTCGACTACCTTAGACGCCTAACCGTATATCTCTATTTCAGTTTGTTTGGTTATTAATGGGAGACGACCGCCGTTAAGAGAAAATTTGCGTCATTGAGCACAGGAGGATGGGTTGGTTAGGGGAGGAGTAATTGGGAAAGGCAGGATAGATGGGAGGGAAACCTGGCGTCGGGAAAAGCCTGCTCTGAACGAAAAGTGCTAAGGGGAACTCGGTTTAAGTCGGCTGGAGCGCTAATCGCGGGGCATTGTGTGCACATTGTAATGATTTTCATGTAAGTCGAAAAAAAATTCTAGAACTACATATTATTTAAGTAAATCACTTAATGCGTTGTAACTCGCCATACAGGCAGTAATGGAAACGATACAAGATTTATATTATAATTTTTTTCATTAAATAAAGCATGCAATGAATAGTGTTTGGCGTGGTGTTCAAAATTTATACGAAATGATGTTGAAATGCCTATGTTGTTTTCAAATATTGGACTCAGCGTGACACCTCAATATTTGTTAGCTTCAGTTATAATAATAATAAATGTATTATTTCGTATATAAAATAAAATCTGTACTTAATGAAATCTAACTACTACGGAAATACATGTCATTTGCCATAAGTCTACCTACGTACTAAAATAGTATTTAATTAATAAATCGGTAATTTTTTACACTTTTTACCGTAGGTATAACTAATAAGAACACGTAGGTAAGCGAAGTTTCACACAAATTTGTTTACAAACAAAAATCGCCCAAAGCACATTTTCGTCAAATCCGACGGAAGGAGTACTTTTCTTAGAAACTCTCCACATGGCACCTAAGTAGGAATCGGAATTGCAGAGAAAATCTCCGCCTCTGCCTGGATTCGAAACTAGCCCTCGGATGGAAAGCCGGTACTCTAGCCAACTTGTCATGTGTGTCACTGCATCAATTGACGGACCTTCTAGGTGAGCATTCTATCTAAATATTGTACTCACCACGATCATTACCGTCAAAGGCCTGGTGGACTACGTCTTAACCCAAGGTTTCACAGCTCTACTTTTAGCGAAGGAAGCCACTTGGTACTCACTCCAACACTACCCTCATTTTTCATTATGTACATAACCTAATGTACCATCAAGTTTTGGGGGCATATTTCCACGTAGAGAGCTTCTGGTCTTGCTGCCATTCAGACATGCGACGTGAAAACATAAATTCTTGTTTACCTACTTACGCTTAAGTTCTAACCCTTTAAGTTTAACCCTAAAAGCTATTATCTAGTAGCAGTGGAATTAAGTGTTGGCGTAGCGAAATGGCTGCAGAAACTGTTTCGGTCATAAAACTATTTCAAATAACTGTTGCAAACAATAGGTTAGTTTCGTCATCGTGTCGCAGCCACGCCGTTGCGCTCTGTGCTGTGCAGTGGCAACTGATAGTTGGAGCTGACTGTTTCGCCTTCTATTCAGTTCCGGTTGCACTGCACGTGTGGCTGCGTTGCGGTTGTAAGCTACAATTTGTTGTTGAATTTGAATCTATTGCAGGCGGTTGCTGGTTTATTCAGCTCACACATGCTGCAGATAGAATTAGAACTGTAAAGTACCTACCTACCTTTCATGAATCCAAATGAAATTGTTACTTTATTTAAGTGAAATATTTATTATTACATAGAATACAGAACTACCAGCCATGTTCTAACAGCGCCGATTGATTACCTGTGGTTTGGTGTGCCTCTTAGCTGTTGTCTACAACAGGGTGTTTCGCGGAATTATTTTGTTTTGAAAATGTTTCGGTTGCGAAATTTAATCATCCAATGAAGTCGTGAAATGAGTTATATTACGATTGGGAAAATATTAATTTATATAAAATATATATGTATAAATATTTAGAAATATATTAAAGTTATGATATAATATTGTATTGTCACCTGACTTACGTCGTTGTGCAAAATGCCATCACTGTAAGCGGTCGGGAAATGTGTTAAATTAAGATTGCAAGATTTGAGAACACGGTTGAACCACTGCGAGTTGAATAAAAGCTTTTAAAAATAATAAATTTAGTACATAAATACAAATAATAAATATGGGCCCGGATTATAATTTGGTTTACTATTCTCTCGGGATGAAAACATACGTTCTCCCATCGATAACGCTCATGTCAACTAGCCGACAGACGTGACATACAACATTCTAATTATGATTTGACATTAAAAGTAACGTCAAGGCTACGTTATGTTGCGGTCAACTTTAACAAAACATTATAAAACTTGGTCATAGTATAGCATGATTTAGTAGAACATTTTCTAGACAATCATTACACGAGTAGAAGCGAAGCCTAAAGTAACAGCATGTTCATTGAATTTGAGGGTCCGTACTTGATTCAAGGTCTGCATTCCGCAGTAGCCGATAAGGACGAATTTTGAGGGCCTTGTGCGGGAGTTGTGATGCAGAGTTGGCCTCTCTACTACCATTTCGCAGAGGTTCAGGAACGAGCTCATCATTCATGACGCCAGAGGAGTCAAATGGAGCTGACTCGTTGGACTCATCAGAGTGGACCTGGATTCACATTGACGGAAAACGACGTCGAATGCGAATGACGTAAAAGCGTTTAGCCAAAAACAGGTGAGGGGAAATCGAAGGTGCGAAGCTACTGCGGGCGGATATAATTTTACATCTTCTGCTTTCCGCGAGCTGAATGTGACTTCTTAAACTATAGAACAGGCAAATCCGCCGTATTAGCGGGAAAACAGTTCAAAATCTCGGAGCAAAATAAATACAATAATAATGGTGTAGGAACTTAAAAAATAATTTTAAATCATAAAATAATGAACTAAATTAACTATTGCCACTCACTTCAACTAATTTAACTTCATAACTCTTTAACTCTTCGGCCGGTGCTCGGATCGTGCCGAGATTCCCTCAACCGTTCTGGGGTGTATTACTCCTACAAGGCATCTGGACGGATGGCTCGTAGGATTTTCGAGCATTGTAGGTGCTTTGTAGGATAGAGAGTAGGTCATCTAGAGGGATTGACGTTCGAAAGAATACATCCGAATACAGCCTCCGAGATAACCAGAGTAGCGAGATCGTTACTGCAGAGAAAAATTTGGGGAAGCCCAAATAAATGTAATTTACTTGGCGAAAATAATTCCAAAACGCGCATTCACGAAAACGAGAGAAAATCTCGTTTCTAAGCACCTCAAGTAAATATCAAACCAATGACACGGAAACACAAAAGAACGAACTGACTAGAATCAAGCCAAATACGATTTCAATGTAGTAATAGTAAATTGCCGTAGCGTTTAGAACAAGCGTGCAGAATTGGAGTACATATTTGAACACGCAGGTAGAGTAATTGGAACAGAGAGTTGGCTAGCAGAGGATATAAGTGATAGCGGAGTTTTTCCACCAGGATATAGGCGTGATCGACCGGATAAGACTGGAGGCGCAGTATTCGTAGCAGTTAAATCACACTTGAATAGACACACACATTAGACGACAACGAAATAGAGAGCGTGTGGTGTACTTTTGAACAATAAAAGAAATATATTTTTTCGTTTACAGACCATCCAATTCCAAAAAAATAAATTGTGCACCAATTAGAAACTCAAATATTAACATTTACCTCGAGAGAGAACAAAAGCGTAATGTTTATCGGTGGAGATTTCAACCTCCCGTCGATAAATTGGGAAACCAAAAGTGTAGAAGCAAGTTCAAGGAGGCGTGATATGCGAGGCGTGATTCAATCCATTTTAAAACCACTCTCTAACCCAAGTAGCCAACGAACCTATGAGAGGAAACAAAGTATTAGACCTTTTAGCTGTCAGCCACCCTGCAATGATTAAACACGTCGATATCCAACACGTCAAGACATAAGTGATCATAAAGTAATTTTTACGACCTTTAAAACAACAGCAGAGCCCACAGGAATACCAATACGTTAAGTCTACTTATTTGAAAAATGTGATTACATTAAAATTGGAGAGAGACTATTAACTAACTTCATTCACGAAATTTGTGGCAACTACAAAACACGAAAGCACCAAAGTAACGTGGATACATTTTTGGAAATTCTACGCTAAGGAATTTATGAATATATTCCACACAAACTCAAATGTGAGAGTAAAGAACATCGTTGGTATAACCGTGCAGTAGGGTGGGAGCTCAGGAGACAGAGGCATTGCACAACTTATTTAAAAACAGTGTTTATTGGATAAAAACGGCTAAGTAGTCACCAAGAATATCGACAAAGCCAACATATTAAACTACTAATTCGAAAGTGTATACAATATGGATGTCCCCACATGATTCAGACATTCCTGCTATTTACGATTCGATGGCTAACAGCATTATTCCACGTGATGGAATAACTAAACAGCTACGTTCAATTAAAAGTAACAAGTCCCCAGGTCCAGAGGGAATACCTGCACGCGAGCTCAAGGAGTTAGCGCCACAAATCGCACCAATCCTATAAATCATAATTAACCAGTCCGAAGGTAAGGTACCCCAAGATAAAAATATAGACAACATCACGCCAATATTTAAAAAAGGAAACAGACATGAAGCAAGAAATTACCGGCCTATATCTTAAACATCGATTTTATGCAAGACTTGGGAACTCCTCATTGTTAGCAACCTTCTTGGGCAATCGAAACTTCCTACACGGCAGTCAGTACGGCTTCCGGAAAGAAGATCTTGCGAAACAAAGCTTGTGCTCTTCCTCAATGACATTCTAAAATCAGTGGAATTGAAAAAACAAATTGACGCGTCGATCCTTGATTTCAAGAAAGCATTCGACAAAGTTCCTCACAAAAATCTTATATTTAAATTTCAAGCATGCGGGTTAAAATAAAAAAATAGTGAATTGGATACGTGAATTTCTAAGTGATCGCAAGAAAAAAGTAGTCACTGACGGTATTAGCTCTGATAGGGTTGGAGTGAAATCCAGCGTCGCATAAGGAATAGTTTCCTTTGCTTTCTTTCCCTTTCTTCCATTTTACTTCTAGGTTTCGCTCCTTCTATCGCTCTAGGGCAAGGTCCTGGGATTCACCCGGTGTCCACCTCCGCTCTCTGATCTGATAAGACTTGTGGACTTATCAAAGATTTTGCGATTTTAGGGCATATGGAGAACATGTGACCACAAGAATGAGGAGCAAATAACATTCTCCCAAGAACATAGCCGGAAATCGTTCCGAAATATTACCCTGGATTTGTCATCAATGCAGATAAAACGTTAGCTCGTGGTGCCAGGAGTGGGGGCCTTAACTTAATATTAGTAAATGCACTGCAGTACACTTACTACGGGAGTCAACACTGTAGGTGGAGATCAGTCGAAGTAAAATATCTGGGAATTACCTTCACCTCAAACCTATCGTGGAGAACACACAAGTTAAACATATGCGGCACAGCCTTTAAGAAACAAGAATTAATCAAGCGTACCTATAGTAGGAAGGTACTTAGATGAAAAAGTGAAAGAGAGGTGCTACTTCACTCTGGTTAGGCCACACCGCGTATACGCCACGAGCATTTGGGACCCTGGACTGAGGATTTGATTCGAAAAGTAAATAAAATGCTTAGGAAAGCTGCGCGCTTTGTTAAAAACTGCTAAGAAAAAGTTTCACAGCTATTAGAGGGATTTGTTTGGGAGACACTGGAGACTCAGATGCTGAACGCTAGGATTAGATTGCTCGAGAAATTCAGAACATGTGTGTTTCATTGTGATACAGAGAATATCATTTTTGACGCCGCACTACATCTTTAGGTCCGACAGAAAAGAAAAAAATAAGAGAAATACATTGTCGAACAGATTGGTAAGAAAATTCGTTCTTCCCACGCACAATAAGTGACCATAATAAAAACTGAGATCCACTGAAAACACTGCCGAAATACACCACCTTTTCACCTCCCTATTACATTCTCCTTCACACCTTTACACGGCTTGTGTCCTAACACCCCCTGCCACACGCTGATGCGGCGGCTCGCATGGTATTATGTAGATGAATAACCACATCGAGTAAATTCACTCCAAAGTATATCAATAAATTATTCAAAGATTGTTGTAACGTGTGATGCTATAACATCATACAAGGCTTAATCATATCTTTATAATATTTCGATTCAAAACGTCAAATTTATAGTGTCCAAAGTATCTAAGTATTAAAAAAGACGCTATTCTCCCAATCTAAATACAGATTTTTCATAACAAAATTTCCTGGTGCATATAAATTGAATAATTAAATTTGGGGTATTCTTACTAAACCGTAACATTTGAGTGTCAGCAAAATATCTTGGCGATCATGCCTCGAATTAAGATTTTAAATCTCATAAATTTCCCAGTATTAGGTAGGTAATTAAGTGTGGTACCATTGATTGTGTGATTGTGGTATGTATAAAATTTCTCTAATGGCATACCTTATTTTATACAAATAATGATATATTTTATTGAATAACTTCTATAACTTCTTAACGCTATCGCTTCAAAATCAGCTGTTGTTGTGAGTCAGAGCAAATGCTTCTGGATGAGAATGAGGACACCCATCATGTTTACTTTCCGATTTCCGCCGTTCCGTGACCATTTGAACCCATCCCACATATACGCTCGTTCGTTTTCCGCGTTTTCCCATCTTACGCGCTCCGCGTTGTTTTCCGTCCACGCGAATTCAGCTTGAGCGAGTTCGAAGACGCTCTTTGGTGCATTAGCAGAGCAGCTGAGATGCGCTAGAAAATGAGGGCGATTTCGGCTGATGGAAGATCAACTTGAAGGACAGATTAGGGTTGTGGGAGGGAGCGGGCAACAAGGGAAGGATGGGGACACGTATTGGGAAACAGGGACGAGAGAGGAAATCAACTACATATTTCGCAATAAGTCGCAGCAAAATATACTGGAAGCGAAACTTGCGGGCAGCCCTAGCCACCTGCGCAAAACGTATCGTCAAGGAGGGGAAGGCGAAGGAGGTGAGGGGAGAAGACATCACATAATGGTCAAAGCTGAGAACATAAACTTCATGGTGGCCAAAGCAGTAATCTTGGGTCATTAGAAATGGATTAAAAAAATTAACTTTCAAGTAATTTTGAAGAAATTCTTCGGCAACATTTGAGTACATAGTTTATGCGTTGGAACTCACCATACATGCTACAAGCAATGGAAATATAAATGAATGGTATTTTACATTTTTGCCTTAATTATAGCATGCTATGACGAATTTTCGGCGCGGAAGTTAAAATTTAGGCAAAAAGATATATTTAAATTTGATTTTTCAAATATTTGACTCTGTGTGACGCCTTGATGTTTGTTAGTAAACATCATAATAATATAAAACGTATTATTTCTCGTTTAGAAGGAAATAAGTACGAATTTAATCGAATTATAGCGACATAAATCTCATGTGCCATAAGGTTACGTGTGAAAATATCATTGAATTGCCAAAATAATCAGTAAAATGCATTTTGTATACTTTAATCTATATGAGTAGATATCACCAATAAGAACACGAAATTAAAGGTTCACGCAAATATGTATGAATATAATATTCGCTCCAAACACCTTAACTTGAGAGGGCGGAGCGCAATTTAATGACTATGCTTACGGTCAAAACATATCTGCATCAAAATAAACCTACTCCTCATAACCCATCAAAGAGGACCATCTAAACAATTTGATTTAGATTAATAGAGAGCCAGGAAGTTGATGTGAATAACAGACAGCGTTTTGAAGTTGGCAATGAAGGAATGGTTTATGACCTTCGGAAACGTGGTAGTATATCCTGGGAATACACTTGGGGCACTTGCGGAGGCGAGAATGGAACACAAATATGTGTTTTTGAACACCTTCGCCTATGTGATTTAGTGTCGACAACGATGGATGTGAATAAGAAACTTGCGAATGCAATGGATGAACGCGCAACGCAACGAACGACGAAAGCAAGTGATTGTAAGACATTCCTTCATACGTTGAATAAATACGAATGCTTGGAGTTAATGATCGAAGAATCTCCGATGTACACTGGAAGAGGAAAGCATCAAAAGTGTTGCCTAAAATTCCCGTTAGTGAAGCGGCTACCATAAGGAATCCCTATTTAAGCGGGCGAAATTGAGCGCTCATTTCCTAAGTACAAATTTCGAGCGACCGGCGCACAACCGTCACTTAGGAAAACAGAAGTATCTTGTTTCCCACCCCCTTATGACACGTTTCTATTGAGGAAATCAAAGTAATAATGATGGAAAAATTTTTATTTATTTATCTACAAGCAGTGGTAAAAAGGGAAGTAATTGGGATTGAAAAAAGTTGTTAAGAAAAAGAGGACCTGGTAGTAAAGAACCTAACATCTACAACTACATATTACCCTGCGAGCCACCTCTAGGGTGTTTGGCAGGGGGATAATGCTATTCAAAATGCTCATTGAATATTTTATAAATAATACAGCGCTTTTTCATCCTTAAAATCCTAATAATAGCTCATAATTCATAATACCGTATTTCTAAGGTCTTATTTCAAATACAAGCTTAGATTTTACAAAATACTCATTAATACACCCTGAACTTTTCAAAATGTTTTTACTTTTTAGGAGACCTTTTTTTTTGTAAAATGGAGGAGCACTTTTCCGGACTCCAGATTATGAGTAATCGGAAGCAATGAGGAATCTAAAACAATTCGCCAGAACATTGTGTTTAACTTCAATGCCAAATTAAAGAAGAGCTGCATTATGGTCCCTGATTCCTCAATCACTGGCTATATGCCATTTCATGAGTTATATCCATATGATACCCTGCAAGTTACTACATGGGCATGTGGCATGGGTTGAGTTATCCAAACCTTCTCTGCAAATATAAACTCAAAACAACGTTAATGAACCTAGGAGAATTCCTGCGTAATGAAAAAACCTGGTAAACCCTAAGTCGCTCGTAGTAGGGATGAAATACTTGTTAGTTTTATTCGAATATTAATCAGTAACTGATGAATGCCATGTTTAAGACATTCTGAAACTATATTTTGCTGGTGAATTTTCAGCGAAAAGATTAGCAATTTGTGCAATAATGACATCAACGTTCATAAATGATAAAAATACTACAAGAGGATAACGTTCACCGAGTCATATTAGAAAACATCTATCAAGGAAAATAATACATGGAATCAAGCGATGCTGCCTATTGATATTTGTAATCGCTGAACAGAATATGTGTTACAATACCGAAGTCCAAATAAATCCAGAAGATATTCCTACCCGCGTGTATAGACAATTACCTTCAGAAATAGCTCCCTACATGCAGGTAGCATTTGGTGAACCCAACCATCGATTTAACGAACCCACATGTTACTGTAATATTTTACTAAACCAGATATCCTACGGTTAACTAGATCATCAGAATAAAATTGGGGAATAAGACTGCAGAACGGACAGGTTTAAAATGTCACTTTTTCGCGAACAAGTTAAGACCAAAATAGCTACCAATGAGACAAGGCTTATCAAGTGGTATTATTTTCTCGACCTCTTTTTCTATATAGTGCAAATGTCATGGGTTTAGGTCAAATAATATTTTTTTAAAAACTTTAGCCGACGTTTTTTATTTTTATTCATCCATATTCAGGACTATAAACAATGATGCATGATGTTAAATGTTTGACAGTTCTGTTTTGATTACATAATGGTAAATTTACAGTCATTAAATACAAAAATACATAGACATAGACATTCAACATTGTTACCTTTAAAGTTTGGTGCTGTTTTTATTATCACACAAGGCTCATCGATAGGTAGAGTAGCTATTTAGTTAATTGGCTCCCTAATAATTCCTTCTTATCTCCTAAGTGGCAACCTCAGAACGACTAGCATGCTTCCTGTATAATTTTATCTTGAATCACTCTGCATTTATGTATTTGCAAAATACTAATATACTATTTGTTTCCATAAAATTGGAATCATATCTATTGGAAGTTTAGAGGGAAAAAAGTTTCCTATGTTTACTATGGGGAAAAAAGTATCCCAACCAACGAAGCGCCGCCACTATCGCTCTGAGGGAAAATGGGCTTCCTTTCTGGCGGTATGTACTGCATTATTCTTGGAATTCGGCCACGCCGAGGGAAGTTCAAACACGGTAAGGTGATGGACTCATCGTCCAAGTATGTGACGTATTATCGGCGGCTTGCCTGCCCTGGGCGTCATTCGCGCAGGCGAGGCATGTTAGATAACATTGTTTGGATTTGAAACGTTCCATTTAACCCTCGTGCTTCCTGGGCTATTCTCAGCACTCTTCCTCTTTCTTCCCTTTACCTTCTAGGCTTCGCTCCTTCTATCGCACTCTGGCAAGGTCCTGGGATTCACCCGGTGTCAACGTCTCCTCTCTCTCTCTCGTTTGAAAAAATGATGTAGTTGATATTCTTAAGTAATCGTGTATAGAGCTGCCTCTAAATACTGCTTTGAGCATATGGAAGGATTTAGCGCAGGATGTAATATAACCTACGATGCTTAGCAGAGCACCCCCATGAAAAAGACTTCCCTTTAATAAACGTTAATACAAACGTATGTCCTTTCAACCATGGCGAGAGCTTTTCGATGACTACGCGAAGAAGCTGCAAATGCGTAAAAACGAATGAATAAATGAAATTGAAAATAATAAAGACAAAATAGCAGCAGGAAAATGTTACATTTTCCTTGGGGCGAATTACTATTTAAAATATTTATGCTCCTAGGTGAACTATTTATCCACTCTAAATAATGTAACTTCACTTGTAATACATTCCTTTCAACGTAACATGACGTAATGAAAATTATACATTCACAGTTTGTTCATTCGAAAAAATAACCGCTCCTATTCTCAAGGAAAAGATTCACAAAAACTTGGATGCTAATCATTATAATAACATTTGAGACAAGACATATTTCTGCACCACAAGCATTTGGCGAAACCCTTTTCCTTGGTTTCCCTTTTAATTGGTTTTCAGCATATCATCACGAAGTACAACTTCACATTTAGGAAAACCAGTCTTTCTCGTGCGAGTCCAGAGGCAAAACACGCATACTATAACATTGCCTTAACCCTAAGGCCGAAAGCTGTTAAGTATTTAGGGAATGGATTTTAATCATATCATTTTGATTCGTTAAATCACGTTTCTTCTGAAGAAGGTATGAAGATTTTTAGGATAGAATTAATTTTTATTATGATTTACCTATGAAAGTGAACGTCACAGAGATGAAAATTGGAGTGCACTTTGGTGGTATTACTTTTTTTGTGCATGTTAGTTGGCTGAAATCATCCACGAATCGTTCATCGTAAAGAGAAAGATTGGTTTTACCAGCCAGAAAAGTGAATGAAGGAACGTATTGTTTTTTTTTTACATACGGTCTCAGCGTTTGGTCCAAATAAAGTTGATGTTTATCGCTTAATAGCTTCCCCAACTTTGAGCAAGTCACATAAAAAATCTTAAAACGATTAACAGTCCCCTCAACTTCTTTTATTCACTTTTGAACCAAATCTCCCGGACACCCTTTGGAGATGAGTAATTCGGGCAAAAGGGTTGCAGAGTACGTAACTCTATATGAAAATAGGTCATTTTACTTAATTGGCTGTCCTCAGTTTTTTCTCCGCGATGAGAACGCGTCCGCCAAATTTCTGCCCAATACTCACACCCTGTTTGGTCCGCATCGATCACAAATTAAGGGTAATATCGTGGTACGATTTCCGGATTTGTTCTTGGGAGAATGTTCTTTGTTCTTCATTCTTGTGGTCACGTGTTCTCAATTTTCCCTTAGATCGCAAAATCTATAGTATGCCCACAAATCTATCAGATCAGAGAGCAGAGGTGGACACCGGGTGAATACCAGGACCTTGCCTGAGTGCGATAGAAGGAGCGAAGACTAGAAGGAAAATGGAGGAAAGAGAAAGAATGCAGTGGCAACTACGACGTGAACAAGAGAGTTCAATGAAACGTTTCAAATACATACCAGGCTATCTAATGTGCCTCCGTTTGGAAGCCAGCGAGAATAATGCCCGGGGCAGGCAAGCCGCCAGGAATGCGTCACATACTTGGACGATGAGTCCAATCACCTCACCGTGTTTGAACTTCCCTCGTCGTCGCCAAACTCCAAGAATAATGTACCGATAGAAAAGAAGCCGATTCTCCCTCAGAGTGATAGTGATGGCACTCCGTTTGCTGGGAAAATATTTTCCCAATTGTACGTGAAACTTCACCTAATAACACAGGTATTTTCATACTCTTGCGAAGGGATTAGTGCTTGTAGTTTCAGTAACTTTATTAGAACATAGTGAATTGCATGCTTATGATAACTCACCTCCTGCCAAATACCCTTACAGTGGCTTGAAGGGTATTATTTTTATGTAGATTAATAAATGGCATATAGTTAGCGATTGCGGAATAAGTGATCATGTCACTTAAGTTCATAAAATATACCTTTGTCTACAGCCCTGTATGGCTCGATGTACGCGCGAAAGCACGTAAAATGGCTTATACCGATCTCTCAACTCCGATATAAAACCATTTAAGTTAACTATCACAAGTTATATGCTCGTCAAAAAACATTGGTAGCATACCTATAGTGTAGCGTATGTTTGCGAAATTGCGCCTCCTGACAAGTATCAGCAGATTTTTGTTCAAATTTGATTTTTGATTGATTGATTAAAAAAAAATTGATTTAAATGCATCAATAGCCGTTACTACATGAACTTTAATAGGGTATATAAAAATGATAACTGGTAACTTTGTGATTCCACATATCTTTATTTGGAGCGATCCGGGATTCGAAGATCACGTCATTTACAACTACCAACTACTACTAACAACTACCAACCAACATGCATTACACTATACCCAATTAAAGTTAGTGTAACAACGACTATTGATGTATTAGCATGTCATCTTCGGGTATAGACTCTAAAACATCCCTCAATATATATACAGGTGTAGCCTTAATCTGGCGACACGCCATTGTTTAGAAACAGCTTGAATCACTAAATAATACATTAGTTGGCTGGTATTTTATGAAGGTTATTACAAATTCATTATAATCATTTGTATTAAAAACATAAGTGAGAAATAAAATATAATGAAAAATAGTAAATTTCAAAATAGTTTTTTCACAAACGAACTTTTAAACTAAGACTTTGCGCTTAATTAACATTTCGTTCTGACAATAAAAAACAATGTTTTTTAGTCAAATCTCAACCGATCTTAATTTTAGTATTATTTTTGTTTCTAGCAAATAATTCGTAAAGATAAAGTTTTTTTTTACAATTTACCATTAAAATATTAGAACGGTCGCCATTTAGAAACGCGAAAGCATTAACTATTTCAGTCAACAGCCATTCCATTGGTTCCGGGTGTGACTTAAGAGCGTTTAATTTTAAATTTTCACATTAAATACATCAACTAAAATATTTTGGAGTATATATTTAGTTAGCCATAGAAGAAGGTAATTTAAAACTTAAATTGCAATTAAAAAAATTAACTAGCACCGTTGTAGTTGGAATAAAACTGTGGTTCCGGGTGTGACTCACACAAAAGACACACAATAACATAACACTAATTTAACCTGTAAACTCTGTGACTAGCTTAAACATTAAATATTGATATTAATATTAGCGAGAGTAATTTTTCTTTAGTTTAAGCTAATCGAGAAATAACCAAAAGCATTATTTTTCTAGTTATGATTTTTTTTAACAAGTTCCGGGTGTGACATGGTAAATTTCAGGGTGTGACCAAATTACTCTTTCTGCTTTCCATTATGAGTAAAATTCAATTTTACTCTCAAATTTTGGTAATGGCTCAGTGTATTTGATTAATTAAGCTCAATTTAACCTGGCTAAGTCGAAGTTTAAAATTGTAGAACAAAAAACTTATTTTATTTTTTACATATTTGGGCTCACTTTAAATGGAATGGCTGTCAACTTTTAACCGATTTTAAAAATTCTGATACTGTTATAATCAAAATCAAATTTATATTTTTTGTTTCTAGCAAAGTTATCGTTAAGCTAGCAGTTTTTCTTTAACAATTTACCATTAAAAATGTGGAACGGGCGCTACTTTGCAACGAGAGAGCATAACAGTTTTTATTTTTTTTCTAATAAATGATTACAAGCTTAAAGCATACACCAAATTTTAAACCCAAATCTTCAACCAGACCGAAGCTATGATTTTTTAGTAAAAAACACACGAAGACAGAGAGACACTAAACAAGAGCGGAAGTAAAAAAAAACTTATTCAACATTTTTTATCCATTTCAGGCGTAGCGTCCAAAAATGAATAGCCAGTGCACTTTTTTGTGATGCGCTGAATATACTCTCATCTACATCTACATATTACCCTGCGAGCCACCTCGAGGGTGTTTGGCAGGGGGTGATAAGTCACCAAAATGCAGCATGCAAGCGGACCGCCACATGCACACCGCACGGTCATGAATATTAAGGATACTAACCAATTCCATCATTAACTAAAAACAATCATGCAGCATGCAAGAGAATCCCCACATGCACGCCACACATGTACGATGACACATAATATTCTACATGCTACTTAAGAGGGCAATCTGCCTATGAAGCTAGAACATGCAAAACATGCTGTTAGAATCACCATAAAACTCCGCAAACATGCTTTAAGAAATACATAAGTTAGTAAGCTACACTACCAGTCAACTAATCTATTTCTAAGTCCTTACACAGCCGTTATAGTTTCTTATCGCTCGCGGAAAAAACGACATTTTGAATCTATCTGTTCTACAGTCTATCTTTCTTATTTTATTTTTATGATCTAATCTACCATAGTACGTTGGCGGTCGTAAAATATGATCAATGAATATCTCAGGTAGTGCGGGGAGGTGGGAAGGGTGGGGAAAGTGTGTGGAGATATGGAGAGTGTGTGGAGGATTGGTTGGAGAGAGGGTCAGATAAGTAATGCAAGGAAGAAAAATAGAAGAGGGGAGAGGACCCCATAGGGTGAACTGAACTCGCACGAACGCAGAAGTTGAACGCGAGGGGGAGGGGGAAGGCGAGCTGTACAAAAACAAGCCAAGAACACTCGAGGTCAAGAGAGAGGGAGGGGGGAATAGGAGAGGTTATTCACGAGCCTTCGGAGAAATAGGGGGTTTGAGCGGGTGGGGCAGTGGGAGGTGTACAAAAAGCCTTTAACAATATTTCCATTGCCTTATTTATTATTTCTATTATTATTTAGACAATCTATTTCTAATAATAAGGGACCATAACAGCTGCCAATGAGACTTTTATCTAGGTTTGTCGTTAGGTAGTGAAGCTCTTAGTAGTAGTAGTACTCCTAATACTTGAATCTTTATCTGTTACCTAGTACATACTAACAGCACGCCTAGCATGTTTTCTACATGGGTCTTAAGTCCCTGTCCATCTGTGTAGTTTTAGAATGCATGTATATTGACGGTCCCTCTCCATTGTGATGACATCTGTAGTGTAGTGGTGCATGCTTGCGAGGCTTCGCCTCATGACAAGCATAAGCAATTTATGGTAATGCATAATTAGTCGTAGTTACACTAACTCTAGGGTATAGTGTAATGCATGTTGGTGATTACTCACCCCCTGCCACACACCCCTGAGGTGGCTTGCAGGGTATTTTGTAGATGTAGATGTATTGTGTAAGGTCCAGACCGATTTATTCTCTGACGACGTTAATAATATTTTAGGAAATCCGACATACTACGGTAGATCAGATAATGAGAATAAACTTAGGGAACTAGAATGCAGAATGGGCAAATTTAAAATGTTATTTTTCCCGCGAACGATAAGAGAGCATAACAGCTGCCAATGTGACTTATAACTAGGTTTTTCGATAAGGTAGTGTAGTTCTTAGTAGCAGTTGTTCTCCCTAATACTTGTATCCTTATCTGTTACTTAGTACTTAGAGCATCGCGTGCATGTTTTCGCTGTAACTCTTGAATCTCTGCCCGTATATGTAGTTACAATATACATAAATACTAACGGTCTCCCTAGCATTGGTAGCATATCTATAGTGTAGTGCATGCCTGTGAGGATTCGTCTCGTGACAAGCTTTGGCGAGTAAGGCTAATGCATCATTAGTCGTAGATACACTAACTTGAATGTATAGTGTAATACAAGTTGGTGAGTACTCACCCCCTGCCACACATCGTTCATGTGGCTTGCAGGGTATTCTGTAGATGTATTTAAAATGTCAAACGTATAAAGCGTCCAATCTTTATTCTCTACGTGTGAAATCCTAAGTCACTCTTGTGATTTTGTTAAAATAATTGCTTCGCGAGTTACGGCATGGTTTTCTTGTTTTTCACACATGATAGGTGTTCTTCTGTTCCAAATAAAGTATATGGAACCGCAAAGTAACCAGATATCATGATTATTTTAACAATGTCCACAATGTCACACCTGAAACCACCAATTTATAGGAAAAAGAATGATACATGTCGGTAAGAACTCATTCCCTACCACACACCCTTGAGGTGGCTTGTAAGGTACCTACTATGCAAATGTATGTAGCCTAGGTGGTGGAGCGGTGTTACTGTTAGAGAATGGTAAATATATATTTACTTTGATAAAGCTAGGAGTTGAGGATATTTGCACTTTCTAGTTTGTTATTACCTCCCTATCCTAAATTTTCAGTGATTTAACCATTGAGTTTTTACCTTAAACCTCCCTAACGTATGACTAAAATGCCTTCAGGCTATTCTCCCAACATGCGCCCAAAATTTTACATTTTAAATCCGTCAATAAAAGAGTGTATTTAGAATTAAATACACTCTTGTATTGTATTGTATTGTACACTCGTGAATTAGAATTTAATGTCAATATATATAAAATAAAAAACCAATTGCCGTAACACATTTTCTGAGCTAAATCAAATTCCTGAACGTATAAGATATTTCGAATGAATTATCATTGATACATTGCTCGAAATTTCACTCAACTAGGTAATAAATAACCTGCTGTTTCTCATTCGAAGACGAGATGCACGTGTAAAACTGTATGTAAAACTGTGTTTGTACAGAGAATACTTAGGAAAGAACTATAGAAGGGCTTAGTAAATTTCCGATGCATGTAATTACCTTTATTTCCACAATATACCTACGCCTACAGCCCTGCATGGTTTGATATATGCGCGGAAACACGGAAATATGGCCTAATTATCGCTAAACACCGATAAAAAAACACAGAAATTAACAATTATTGGTTTATTACGTATTAAATTTGTAATATCTATTGCTGGACTCTATTAATAAACATGGAAGTTTACTTTCAGAAGTTATAGCCATGTGTACTTGCCCTATGAACTATTGGTTTGCGCGTTAACTTACGTGTTTACGCACCTGAAACCAGCTTGGATTTTCCAAAGCACGTAAAATGGTTAATATATATCGTATAACTGCGATGAAAAACAATTTTCATCAGCGTGACTAGGGCAATACAAAGAACATAATTTAGCGATTTATAGCAAACTTTTAGAAGTTATAAACTATAGTATGACTGGTCATTTGATGCTATTACCCACCCGCGGTGAATGGTTGGATCGCCTTCGACGCCGAGGCTCCCGACTTCGGGCCTGATTGAGAGCGGGCCGAGCTAAATGAGGGGCGACCTCTCCACGGGACTTCAAGAGCAGGTAAAAACTTGAAGCCCCACCAAAAGGGCTTGCAATGAAGGCAACAACAAAAAGGGATGAAGGTTTGTGACCTTCGGAACTATGGTAGTCAAACGCAGGAATAACCTACATTACTCCCCTTATGGTGTGGGGCTATTTTGTAGGAAAATGACACTTCCAATGTAATAGGTCATCTGTGCAACTGCCACCATGTCTAACTACAACTACACATGGGGAGGTGAGCATGGAATGCAAACGTGTTTCTTTTATAACAAGCATTCATCGGCTACATATGATTGGAGTTCCCATATTTCTCGGAAAATGAAATTTTATTCGCGGAAGAAATAGATGACAATTATTCCGGATGGAATAGCGGAACTGAGTCATGACGATAAAACCGTAAGCTGACGCCATGGTCTAAATTAAATTGCAGGACAGATAATTACTAAACAATTTACTTTTTTAAGAAGTAGGTATCACAAAAATAAGCAGCACGGTATTCGAATCTCAATTTAAGCCATCCTGGACGATACAAAACAATGCACTAAGCGCACTACGAAAAATTATTTTCCAGCTGAGGAAGCATTAGATTCAAGAAATTAGGCCAGAGCTCAAAGAAAGCACGGTTTAACTACAGAGATAGTTGTTTGGAGCGCATCGTTGTGTGGCTCATAAGGAACAAATCTCATCGCCTCTAACACGCGTTACCTACGCTACCGAATTGAGGACATGACACAAATGCAACGCAAAACCACTAAAGGCCCGACCACCAAAACACTACCGTCACTCGTATTAGACTCACCATAAGTATGCTGAAATGTTGGACGATGGACGACTCGTACATCGAAACTTCGGCATAAATGCAGTGTGGCCCGGTGGAGAACCCGCATGGACTTCACCATCATGCTGAAGCGTTGATGGCTCCAATGGAACATTCCGCTCGCCGATATATTGCACTAATTTCAGCTTTTCCATCTCCAGCAAGGAATCCCTGCAAATTAGGAAAGAGAATTAAAATTGAGACCTTAAGGTTGAAATGATATTTCATCAGAGTTGGAATCAAATAATTCTAACCATTCGGAACTTGATAGAGAATCTTCTGTAGTACATTGTCTTAACTGTGCAAGTACCGCAGTTAAGGTAATTCTACCGATCCTGTAAGGATCCGAAGATAAATTAACGTTGATACGTACGAACTATCACATATAAAATATCGCTATCATGAGAAGATGCGAGAACACAAATATGTATAACCTCTAAAACTCTATTCAAATATATTTTTCTTCAAATATAATAGAATTACCTTTTGTTTGTTCTCACAACTTCTACACTGCGTCGTGCTTCCACGCGAAACATCCATACGACTGAATGATTCGTAAAGAGGTCCTACTGTGGCGCGCCGGTCGTTTCCCCTCAATGTAAGCGGTAGGAGGGGTAATCTAGCAGAGCGAAGTCAGGCCCACTGTCAAATGGGATAAACAGTCATTTCACTCCGTCACTTGATTGAAACCAACCTCTAGGGCACGGGCTCCCAACCTTCTTTCTAACTTCCCCCATTCACCATAGCTCAGAATATCATTCTCCTTCCCAATATTAATTTCCTTGACTGATGTTCACCTCATCTACATCTACGAAGTACCGTGCAAGCCATCACTAGGGTGTGTGGCACGGGGTGATTCCACACCAGGCATGCAGCACTCGTCCCAGCACAAGTCAGAACCTCGCACGCTCCCCCTGCCACGCGGAGGCGCTCCCCGCGCCAGGCGCAGGCCAAAGCAGTCAGGAGAACAGTGCGCAGTCCAACCGGAAACTGGGAGAGTGATACGTAAATGAGCATGCAAACATGCGGAGCAATGCTATACACACATCTAGTGGTTAATATTACTGACACTGTTAATTTATGAATGCTACGAGATGGTACTTCTTGCAGAGAACAAAATAAAATAATGCCGGACAAACCGGGCGGTGTGAAGTGTTAGTAATGGTGTTGTATTATTTAGTACAAGTGAAAATTCTACTCTAACTATTGAGGGTGGGAGTTTCATATGATTGATTTATTGCAACTATTATGATCCCTTATTGTACGTGGGAAAAATGACATTTGAAATCTACATCTACAAAATACCCTGCAAGCCACCTCAGGGGTGTGTGGCAGGGGGTGAGTAATCACCAACATGCATTAAACTATACCCTAGAGTTAGTGTAACTACGACTAATTATGCATTAGCATAAATCGCTAATGCTTGTCGCGAGGCGAAGCCTAAATCTATCGGTTCGGCAGTCAATTACCTTTATTTTATTCCTGCGATCGCTTCTACCGTAGTACGTCGTCTCTAGCAGTATATGTTGAACGTCCGGCAAAAAAGTGTCTGATCCGAACTTGTGTAAAATATTTAACCTGTATTTCTCCCTTCGATAAGTTAGAGATCCCACCCCTTCAACAATTCCTTCAACAATTCGGTAACACTGCTACCTTTATCGTAACAACTTTTCACAAATCTTGCTGCTCTCCGCTGTATTCGATCTATTTCAGAGATTAATCCCACTTCGTAAGGGCACCATATGCTAGCGGCATACTCCAAGTGAGGTCTCACGAGTGAGAAATAACATCGCTCTTTAACCTTCTGGTCGCATTTTCCTAATATTCTTTTGATAAATCCCAATTTGCGACAAGCCTGTCCGCAGATTTCCCGGAGGTGTTTCCCCCAAGACAGGTCCTGAGTAAGCGTCACACCTAAGTATTTAACTGACTCTACATTTGATAAGTCTGTTTGATTAATTGTGTACGTTTCGTTGACCGAGTTACTCCTTTTCCAAAAATTCATAACAGCGCAATTTAAAAAAATTCAATTCTAACTGCCAAGTATTGCATCATTCATCCATAGCATCTAGGTCTTTGTGTAACGAAATCTTGTCAGACTCATTGCCTAGATCCCTGTACAACACTGCGTCATCTGCGAAGAGGCGAATTTAGCTCGTAACAACGGTATTGATGCCATTAAAATACAAAAGGAACAATATGGGACCCTGGGGTACACCTGATGTAACTTTCACTACATCTGAACTAACGCCCTCTAGAACTACCCTCTGTTTGCGGTCGGCTAAGAACTCACTTATCCAGCATATTACGTCGTGGTGTATTTCGTTAGCTTCCAACTTAACGAGTAACTTCGAATGAGGGACCTTATCGAAAGCTTTTTTGAAATATAGAAATATTGCGTATACTTGGACAAGCTTTTCTCCCGAGGAAAGAATGTCGTGAAGGAAGAGGGCCAACTGGGTTTTGCAAGACCTGCCTTTCCGGAATCCGTGCTGATTTGGCGTTAACAAGTTTTGACTATCCAAGTACCCCATAACCGAACCTCCTGGTATTCAACACCCGGAATCCCGATTAAGTGACAATTTTATCTCAGGAATATTTAGAATGCCATCACGTCATATTTGCGAATGCAATCATTATGTAGGGAGACTGTGGTGGTTTCGTAAATACGTCCACCTCTGCCGGGATTCAAACCCGATGGGAAGTCCACAGTGATTTAATTCTGTAAATACGCATGATTAAGAACCGGTTTAAATCTGCCTTTCAATAAACTTTATTGAGTACGGAAGAGAAAATCAAAACAAACGACAATATTATAGATTTTAAATAATCTATACAACATCACATTTTGTTTAATAGTGGCCCCTATTCTTTACTGAACCCTTCTGGATTCCCTCCCGGAGAAAAAATCCCCACTGATTGAGAACCCCTGCTCAATGGGGACGATGAGCGAGGGGTTGAAGTCTCACATGCTAAACGAGCGCACACAGGGACATTGAAAACCGCCGAGAGATGTTTTTTTGCAGAGAGTTCGTCACCGACATGGGGGAGGTCAGGTTAGATATCTAATGAAGGGACTGCGGCCCTCAATAGTACGAACAGTACTCCCGATGAAGCCTTGCACTTGCGATGAGCTACTGGACTACTTCAAAATCCAAGAGGCGACAATGTATTCTTGTCGCAGAGACCATAAAAGAAAGTACTACACCGAAGGCAGCTCCCCGTAAGACCAATGCGGATTTGTTTTTTATTAGGTTGAGCATAATCAGGATGCTTTCGCTTGCTTTGTAGATTTCGCAAAGGCGTTTGACAAAGTAAACTGGGAGAAACTAATGCAGATACTGGGGGAAATAGGAATAGATTGGCGTGATAGGAGACTCATCCGAAACTTATATATGGGGTAGAGGGCTCAGGTGAGGGTAGCTGACGGTGAATCAGGGTGGGCAGTTATAGGTCGTGGGGTGCGGCAAGGGTGCCCGTTGTCGCCTTTACTTTTAAACATCTATGGTGAGGAAATGGTAAGAGAGGCATGGGATGAGCTAGATGTGAAAATGAAAGTAGGAGGCCAGCGGATAAAGTCGGTTAGATTCGCAGACGACCAGGCGTTGGTCAGTCGGTCATCGAAAGGATTGAAAACTGTAGTAGATGCACTGGAAATGCAGGGCGAGAAATACGGGATGAAGATTAATTCTGAGAAAACAAAAGTAATGAGATTCTCTAGGACAAAGAAAGCGAGGCGGGTGATAAGAGTAGGAAGTCACAAACTGGAGCAAGTAGAACAATTTAATTACTTGGGTAGTACACTAGAAGAAACAAGACATAGTAGCAAAGACATTAGGAGGAAAATAGCGCTAGCGAAGGAAGCGTTCAATAATAGAAGGGAGCTGATGACGGGGACCTTAGGTAAGGATATAAAAAAGAGGCTGATGAAGAGCTTGGTATGAATTGTGGCGTTGTATGGGGCAGAAACATAGACCTTGAGAAAGGAAGACGAAAATAGGCTGAAGGCTTTCGAGATGTGGGTGTGGAGGAGGATGGAGAAGGTGCGTTGGACGGAAAGGAAGACAAATGAGGAAGTGCTTGACATGGTGGGCGAGGAGAGGAAACTTATAGATGAGATTACGTAAAAATAACAGTTCAAACATGAATGACAATATTCATAACTATACAATAAAGCAAGGACATAAGCCTGTTTACTATCCTGGAAGCCGCCACAGAGGCGTGTGGCAGGGGTGTGAGGACACCAGCCATTGAAGGGAATGGGAAAGGAGGTGGGAAAGGATGCTATGCTAATGATGTGTTTCACATTAGTGTCACGCTGTTTTTGTTAAAACTAATATTGGAATGTGGAAAAAAGGAATTTTTGTACCTCTTAGTTCGGCAGTGTCTCTCCCTTTTTTCATCGCTTCTATCAGTCTTAGAAAAAAAGCGCGGGGTCAAAATAATATCCTGCGTGTCGTATTGAAACTCGCCTGATCATAATTTTTCAAGGAATCTATTAAGCCTAGCGTGTAGCCTCCAAGTCTCTAGCGCCTCCAATCCTAGTCATTACATCAGCTGCGTTACACTTTCACTTCGATCGCAGTAGTTTCGAACGAAGCGTCAGTCTTTCCTTTGTAATTTATATGGTTCGCAAATGAAATATTTCTTTTCAGGATCCAAAGTTCTACATCTAAATCTACGAAGTACCGCGCAAGCCCCCACTAGGTAGTGTGGCACGGGGTGATTCCAAACGCGTGCAGCACTCGTCCCAGTTCAAATCAGGACCTCGCACGTTCCCCCGGCCGCTAGGCGCAGACCAAAAAGCGGTCAGGAGAACAGTGCGCAATCAAACCAGAAACTGGGAGAGCGCTACGTAAATGACCATGCAGACATGCGTACTGGTAAAGAGACAACTTGTGGTTAATATTACTAATACTTTAACTTATGAATGCTACGAGATACTACTTCAGGCAGAAAACAAAATAATGGTGAACGTTTCAAGCGGGGTAAAGTATTAGTAATGATGTTATGTGTGTGTATAATTGTTGATATTATGACCCTCAGGCCGATTGCCTTGGGAAACACCTAGCTTCAATTTTTTTTGCATTGTATGTTTATACTCACCCCCTGTCACACACCCCTGAGTTGGCTTGCAGGGTATTTTGTAGATGTATAAGAATAGGTATGTTTTTTTTACGGAGCAATACATTTCATTTTCCATTATTACACACAAGTGAAAAGTCTACTCCACCTAGTGAGGGTGGGAGTTTCATATGATTGACTATCGCAACTATTACGATTCCTTATTTTACGCGGAAAAATTACATTATAAATCTATCGGTTCTGCAGTCTATTCCTGTGATCGCTTCTACCGAAATAAGTCGGCTCTAGCAAAATATGTTGAAGGTCCGGCAAAAAATATTCTGCTTAAAACTTTCGCAAAAGATTTAACCTATATTTATCTCTTCGATCTGCTAGAAATTCCCTCCCTAATTGCTTCATCAATTCGGTAACTCTCGCAGCTCATTTGAGATGTGAATTATTCAGAGTAAAGTAGCATCTCTCTTATAATTCACCGTTGGAGAACCTTTCTACATCTTGTTTGAATAGATCGCAGCCCGTGCGCAGAGTCATTTTCCGACATTGACGAGACTTATTTCCACGAACGTTTCCTGAACGGGGGTTTTGGTGTAGGTGACCATTCTCCCTCAGGACTTGACTCAGATTGCTTGCAGTCACTGTCAACCTCATTGTAGTAACAGCCACTGTCAACCTAGCGGGCCGGGCTAGGACGGCTGCCGATCCGGTGTTTTCTCATTATAGAATTCACCACAGCAAACGCTAGTGATTAAAAGTTGTTTCGCGTTCCGTTTGTCCTCTTAGTCTAATTATGACTCTGAGGCCGGAAGCTGCCCACTCCCGAAACCCTTTCACCTATCCTTTTTCCCTTCCTAGTCCTCGGTGATGAGCTGACGCTCGCAGACCGGGGACGAAGGGTGGAACCCTGCGCGGAAGACCCGCTTATTCACTGTCAACCTCACTTTTGTAGTTTCCTTCTCCTTGGCTATTTCGCTTTTACGTTTTAGTCGTTTCCTTTTCATAGTTGCGATAGGATTTTATTTAATAGCTTAGTATTGTGTTAGTTCTTTTAGATTTATTTCTTTTCAATTTAGGTTAATATTTCGTTCTTTTTTTCACTGTAGTTTGTACTTCATTTTTAGCATTGGCTTAGATTATTTCAGTAGGTTCTTCAGTTAGTTAAATTAGTAATTTTAATTCTCAAATACGTTTGCATTAGTTTTGATTGATGTCTTCTAATACTGAGAGAAGTGAATACGTCTTTGAGAATACGAAAAAATACTACAAATAACACCAAGCGAATTATAATCTTTCTGAATAAAAAAAGCAGATTTCAATTTCAATTATACGACAGAAGGACTTGCGTGATACAATTTATCTCTCGGGAAAATATATTCACTTCATTCAGCACACAAAAAAATAAATGCAAATTATTAAGAAATAAAACATCACGAAGAAAAATCTATTTGAATTAAAAGGGTAGGTTTCATTGGCAATTATAAGATTTTTACTCCTCGAGAATATGCCTGGTGGAAAAAAATGTTGTAGTTCTTTGTTGTTTTCAAAGCAATTCTACTTTTAATTAAATATCAAGCAATTTTGATGCTTCCCTAATGTTAATTTAGAAAAATAAGATGATGGTATCAGCAGTACCGTAGTGGAATTCCTGCATAATGAAATGATGATTTACTTTGTTTTCCACATAAATATTAATTCTTTCTCCAGACCCGGCTTTCATCGCTTCGTGACGTTAGTAGACATTGTAAAACACATAGCTTAACTAGTCAATATGAGAGGGGGAGTTAGTCTTCTGGCGATTGTCCGGTTAAAGGCGACGGGTAAGGGAGGGTATGGGGATAGGGTAGAGGGAGGGATAGAAAAAAAGGATGTATATTTCAGAATGCATGAAAATTACTGCAGGCTACTATTAAAAAACAAAGATGTTTAATCTTTCAGAATAAAAGGAGCAGAATTTATTTACTAATTGAAGAATATTACTCCCTGAAAATATCCCAATAATTCTTCATTCAAAACACCAGAAACAATATTGCAGAATACTAAGAAATCAAGCACCGCGGAGAATGATTTTTAAAACAAAAAGACCTGAATTTATTCGCAATTATGACATGATTTCCATTTAAACATATGGTATACTAGTCCTCCAAAATATTCTTTGTGGAAAAAAGGAATGAGATGATTTGTTTTTTTTTTTAGATATTTCGCTAATGTTAAAATAAGAAATTTGCCGTCTTTTTCTAATTATGACAGAGAAAAATATTTACTTATTCCATAACGCCAGAAAGAATATTATCAACTACTCAGAAATAAAGCACCGCGAAGAATATTCCTTCTGAATTGAATGGGCAGATTTTATTTTCAATTATAAGACTGTATAAGACTCTTCGAGAATATGCCTGGCGGAAAAAATTAAGTTGCGCTTTGTTTACGCTTTCAAGGCAGTGCTATAATTTGTGTTTACATCAGACTATTGTAGTATTTTCCTAATGCTAAATTAGAAAAATGGATACATACTTTATAACGCTAAAAATATTGCAAACTGCTAAGAAATAGGACATCGCGAAAGATAATATTTATAAATAAAAATATCAGAATTAATTCGCTGTTATAAAACAAAGTATTACTTCTCGAAAATATGCACTTTGGAAAAACAGCCAGCAGTCGTTTGTAGTTTTAGAAACATTTCTCTTTTTTGAGTTAAAATCAGAAATTTGTCATGTTTTCTATTACTAAGTGAGAAAAAGTATAGTTTTTCAGAAGGCTCGTTCCTCTTCGAGCGACACCCACAGACTGTGGTACAAAATACTCTTCGGTGGTCCCTTTCCAAAAACCAAAATAAAGATAGCCTTCAATACTCCACATTCCCTCGGAAGAATCCTTTTAAATTCTAAATAAATAAACCAGTTCACAACGAAATGGAGTCTATAGACTTTGCTGTGACACCCCCAATCGTACATCTTCATACATAGGTCAAACAGGCCGCTCAATAGTTAAATGGGCCCATGAGCACAAAAGTTGCTTCCTCAAGGCGGACTTCAGCTTTCGCAATACACCTTATCGAAGAGAACAATCGCATCAGAGTGATTTTGTTCCCGAAGTTATCCAAGTGCAGAGGAAAATCCCCCAGTTGGACTTCTTGGAAATATTTGAAATACTATCCTCATCCAGAAACAACGAGAACCTTCTCAATGACGTTGTGTCCTCATTCCACTCACCCCTGCTACCCCTATAACCCCCCTCCACAACCTTCGTCATGAACTCTGATGATTTGCAGATTTTATTCAATGTCACTCACCATTTCTAACCTGTTTACGCACATTTTCCCCCACCCCTTTTCATCAATTCCATTTCATTTGCCCTTCCAACTGTTATCCACTCCCCCTTTCATCCCTTCCTACAACTATATTTACCTTTATATACTTGTTCGGTAACTTGCACAAACTGCTTTGATAATGACTGTGTAAGTCGAAGCCTTGGTCGGCAATTTAAATAAAAAGTTTACCGTGGATTATACAAAGTACATACTTTAATTAAATTTAGACTTTAACCTAGTAATGGAGTACCACAAAGTGATGCCTGAGAAAATTAAGTCCAAAATGGATATATTTGATTTTAGATATTTACCATCACAAATTATAAATAAAAATCAATTTAATACGATGGTATGATCTTAAAAATATAAAAATCAAGATTATAAACATTTTCAAATAATTTTTCCGAAGAAGATTCACAGAATCACCTCCAATAATAAACTAAAAAACGTGGGGAATTTGATATTCTACTACTTCAATTAACTTATTCGAAATTTCCAAAGAAGAGTCGATTAAAAAACAACAAAATGTAATAAATTAAAATAAAACCTTACCTTGCCATGGAATGGCACTGCTGTATCATTGAAGTTCAGAGTTCAACTAGAGCAACTCAAGCTTGGAAATATATAAGATATAATAATACTTCCACTTCTCTCCTCTTACCTGTACATCCCAAAGTATCTTTCAAACATCCCGCAAACCCACGTGATATCCTAAAATCTATGAGACCCATCTGTTAAACCCATCACCATTCTCCTACACCTACAATCGTCTCAGGTGCATATGCTACTCCTCCTCCACTTTTCTGCAATCCTCTCTTCCAACAGGCATTACTCAACACCCAACTGCACCTCTACCAATGCTGTCCACTGCCCCTCATTCTATGTTGGCAAATGCACTACCCCTCTCTCCATCTTGATGAATGGCCACGGACACCACCAAATGTCCACCCTTCCTCGATCCCATCCCTAAACATACTGCTTCCCATTGTAAAACTTTCAATAAGTGTTTCTTTCCATACTTGAAGACCTCCCCGAATCTGTGGCTAACATCAAATTGAGGACTTGTGAAAAGGCCTACATATCATTCAAACCACTCATGCTAAATCTGGCCCAGTGACCAATAGCCACCTCTTCCTTCCCACCACTCACTGTATACCCCCATCCCCTCTCCTTTTCTACCCTTTCCCCCAAAGGTAACAGATCACTAGTATCCTACTACAGACAATGGCAGCAAGACCACCAAAACGTCCAAATGCATTTATTGTGAGTGCCCTTTTCATTTATTTTCGTGTGGTTGTATGCTTAAAATAATATTTATTTTATATAAAAAGGAAATGCACTGGCAAGGTTCCATAGATATTTATGTGGTGACTGGTTTCAATACTAGGTATCTTCATCAGGCACATTAGACAACAGTTTTCAGGCATTAAATAGGTAGGGTGTTGGTGAAGGAGATTCAATCCAGGAGATTTTTTGCCAAACATCTCCTGGATTGCGGACATGAGAGGGTCTATGAACCGGAAATCCTGCACACGGGGAGAAATGGCCCTAGACTTGATGCCTTGAAACAGATTGAAATTCTTCTAGGCCAAACCTTCCAGTCAATGACTGCGGTTAATGAGTAATTGTATTCATGGAATTCCCCTATCCTCAACATGTTTTCCCTACCCTCCGGAAAAGACCCTCTCCTCACTGATTCACCCACCTACCATGTACTTCCCACCGTGTCCCTAAACATCCCACCTCAATCCCTCCCGTGAGCAATCCCTCATAATCCTTCACTCCACCCAGCCTCCCCCACCGTCCCTCTGGAATAACCCACCCTTTAACTGTTAACCCCCACCCCACCGTGCCCCATGATGCTGCTGCCCCAATCTCCCTTAACGTCCTACTATAACCTCCCCTACTCCTCCAAGATTCTGACATATATATAGCCTGAAAACTTTTATCTAAAGTTCAAAGAACTGCAGAACTGGCCATGCAGTAACACGGGTACTCCATGGCATTGTATGCAAGGTACCTGTGAAGACAACTCTATCCTTAAAGCTTCCATGAAATTCACAGTGAGAGATGACGCCTGGGTATCTTTAACTGGTTAGAGCACTCGGCACGAGATCGAGGGGTCTGGGTTCGAATCCCAGTCTAGGCAAATGATTTTTCATTGTGAATTTCACACAATCTTGTCTACAGTGCCTGATGATGATACCTTGTATCGATATCTGTATCCAAACAAATATTTGTGGAACTTTGCCACTGCATTTCCTCTTTGAACAATCCTGATGAAGTTCCATCATGTTTCGCCTGATATTGATTTCACCATTGGATATTTATTTGTGATGTGTAAGTGTATACGGGTGTCAAATATACAAAATATAAAATTTACAAAAAATATTTATCTATTTTACTTAATGGTAAGTTTATTTTACCTTTACTTACCTTTTTTAACATTTTGAATCTTGTAAAGCTTTAAGCCTTCACTTACCTTGATGAGGTAGAAGAGTCAATGCATTCCAACGATCCCAGAGCTGGATGGATGAGACCAGTAATATTGCTCCATGCAGGGCCATACCAAATAGGTCAAAGGTTCGGAGCTGGACTAAATGTACATAGTATCCACATCATCTGTCCCACAGATGCAGCAGCAAAGAAGCATAACCCCACAAGGGTGCCCAGCTAACTCATGAGTCTAGTTAAAAACTCAACTGGGGAAAGCAACAGAAAATGACTTAAATAACTTTTTCTTTGACTATGGACAGATCTTCAATGATAATCAATACTGGCGACGACAGAGCTCAGCCCGCTGGGATAGGTGCCATACCTGACAAGTAGGAGGCAAGGACTTGATGGTCATTGTCATGCAATATCCTTGCAATGTAGCAGCAACACAGAGTAATGTGGAATTGGAAAAAATTACTTCCTGTGATTTACTGGAATTGTGAATTATACAAAAAAATTGAGGATCCCCTATTTCAATTTTATGGGGGAAATTTCACTCTCCTCTGCTGGCATATTTTTCTCAGGTCCTCACAACAATGAGGAGAATTTAAACACACACAGTGAGGTGGCAGACTCATCATTCATGTTAGTGATTGGTTATAATTTCATCCCAGCCTTTTTAAACTGGCATGAATCTCTTTGCGATAAGTGTTCTTTGTTTTTCTTCATTTGGTCAACACACATTACAGTTTAATGGAACACTTCACATGCAAGGGATTGGTCATTTAATGTGCTTTAACTTTCGTAGACAGAGGGAATCCTAATGACCGGTTCCTTATGACCGGTTATTCATCAAGGTGTATTTACATCAAGGTGTACCAGGGAGTATTTTGGATGAAAATGGATGGAGTCATAGAGAAATTAGGAAAAGAGTTGATTGGGCCAAGAATGCATTCATGAGGAGAAAGGAAGCATTGATTAGGACTCTGAGCACTTTTAATATGATTCACAGCGTTATAAGATTTAAAGACTTCATCAGAGTGGAGAAAGTTGGCAACTTTACTACAGACTATTAAGATGTGGGTGTGGAGGTTAATGGCAAAGGTAAGCCCAGGAGATAGGGAGAAAACCAACGAAACAGTTAAAGATAGTTAGGGAGGCAAGGAGAATGATATTCGACATTCTGTCAAGAAAAAATATATGATTGAGAGAGAACAGAATTAGGAAGAAGGTGAAAGATGGTATCATGTATTAAGAGCTCACTTAACTGTAGCCAAATAGCTAGTTAAAAGTATGAATCCTTTCTCGTCAATTATAGCTATAATATGAGCCTGGACTGGGAAAGTTAAAGTAAAGACTTTCCAAGAACCAACCAATCCATAGGAAGAATACCATATACTGACCATGGTAAATGTGGGGCAGCATCTGCCTTAAAAATTACAAAATCTGAGGAACCAATAATTCAAATGCCAGGAGGTGAGACAGAGTATTTAAATCTGATGAGTATAAGAATTGAATTAAGTCCGGTGCTGGTAATAGGGTAATTCTGCAGAATATGGGAAGAATGGGATATGTAAGGAGCAAACATTTGCAGTACAGTTTATAGGCTGTTTGCTTGTCATGGAGCAAATAATATATTTTTGCAAGATATATAATTCTTTTAAGCAATTTACCCAAAAAAAGCTGAAAACTCCTTTTACATCAAGAAATAAAGTATGTAACAATGGACAACTACACCCAACCATGTCCTGGATGGTGAAAAATTCACTTGTGTAGCAGGCAAGGATTGTACCTGGCTAGCACTTGGGCCAACAGTGACAACATGGTACTGCCATAAGAGCAACACCATTTTCATTAAAAAAAACTTTAGTTTCAAGTGGTCAATAAACCTGGTATCAGGCAAAAGACTGGGCTGCGGCAGATGCCAGAAAGTTCAAGGGTAGCCTCAAGTGGATTTCAACCAGCATTGTCTTAACTTCTGATGTTGGCACCTCTGCAGCACAAGGCAGTACTCCAAAAGTGGTTTTTGGCTCTCCACCAAATATGATAACTTCATGTCACTGACCTCTCACCAGTTTCTGCCATATTGTGGAAACATTCCCGTCACACTCATGGGTGCGATTTTGTCTAAGTTTGCATCATGAATACATAGGTACATGCATTCACACTGATGCAACCTATTTGTAGGAATATACATACCTGATATTCATAATTACCATTTCCTTTTGAGATTCCTTGGACTAATTATATATGGATGAGTAACATCATCAAAGAATATAAGAATGCTTGTTTAACTTGGCTGTTCTTATATTTACACATCTGGTAGTTGCCTAAATAAAACTGAATTTGCAAGACCACTTAAGAAAAACAGCTATGAGCAGCAATACTGAGGCAGATGGGGCTGTAATTATGCTACTTAAGCAAGCCTGTGAACAAATATTCCAATGATTGAAACTACCCTGTTCTAACCTCGCTGGGCAAAAATGGTACACCAAAGCCATCTGAAAGGGAAGGGATTTTCATCTAATTATTTCAGGCCACATTTGATAAAAACCAACCCTTAAAAAACATATTTTTTAAAGCATATCAGTAAACCAAAGACAGTGGTACTTTATGTTACAAACAGCTCACAATAACATTTTCATATCACATTTTGGCCTCGATATACAAACTTAGTCTCAAGGAACAAACTGTGATACTTTTTAATGCAGTGCATCACAGATTAATGAGAGCAATACTGTAGTAAAAGTTTCTGAAAGAGACATGCTTCCAGCAGCCTTTTTAATTTTTTCAAAAATGTTGAAATTGCGAATGGATTGATTTCCCATAAGTTATGCATAAAACTAGATTTTGAGATATGAATCACATACAAGAATGAATCAAGTTAGTTGAGGTGCATACCGCTGTAGTATAAAAATCTATTGGGCAAGGAAAATTGCATTTGGTATGTCATGTATGTAACATATAATTTTTTTTTTACAGAATAAAAAGAAATTACCAGTTTTTACCAAAGGCAAGAAGACATTCTAAAAATGCTCTGCTCCCCAAATATTTGGTTGACAAGGTGATCTCTTACGACTGTGAACACCAAAAAATTGTTTTGCATGTTCACTTTTTCCTCAGAACATAACCCACCAAACTGTTTTGAATATCCAAATTTCCTCCCTACACTTAATTGCAGCTAAGGCCTTTGCAAGAAGTCATACAAGACCACATACCATTAACTTTGTATATTGTGCTATCACTAAACAATAAATGGAACTCTATTATCTCCAAACCCTATCCCCAGTGTAAACCAAATTGCAATACATATTTCCAAGGTCTTGATTACAACATAATGAATCAAGCAAGGTCATTGTACCGAAAAAAGTATATTTTATAAGTTTAACATTTATTTGATCGAACAGTACCCTGAGGAAACTGCAACATGTCTGAAAGAGAAAGTTAGTCAAGCATGCTGCTGTCTATTAAGAAAATGGGCCACAGTAGGCATGAACAAATCCTGTTGGCACTAAGAGTAAAAGACACTGTGGCAACAAAAAATTACGGAAATAGTACTTCTCAATGTTAAACATAGCAATAATGCTTTTGGCTAAAAATTGCCAGGGGATTTTTTGATTACCTTATTTAGCTATACCCTCTAAGGAAAAAAGTTCATCTTTCATGACGATAAATATTTTTGTACATATGTATATACATTGTTTAGAACCAGCTGGTACACATTAAAGACAACCGAGCAATGCACAACAGATGAAATGAACACTCACCCAGCCACCTGTGCCTACAATCCAGGATGAAATCTCCTCCCCTTCGATGACATCATCAACAGCCTCTACTAATAGTGAAAGGTAATTGTGATGTCCTCTTCCAACACAATCGACAGCCAAATCCCCAGCCACGGCAAACAAGAAAACAATTTTGTTCCATATAAATTCATTCTGATAAGGAAAGATTTCAATGCCTCACAGAATGAATTTTATTTCTAATGTTCACTAAAAAAATCACCCTTTTAATTTAGTCTACATTTGTCACAGAATTAAGTACATGGACGTATAAATTCAATTAACCACAAAATTAATCAGGATAATACATTATCGCCAGTATAGATATTATCAAATATCTTGGGACAGAGGGGCAGGCATAAAATTTATGAGTAGGTGCCTACAAAATAGTTTTTTGATTTTTTGCTCTGGGATGATTCTGGTGGTCCATATGCCCCTGAGATCCCGATAAGCCATTGGCTTGTCATCAGGTTTCTCAGGGGCCAAACCACCAGAACTTGATAGAAACACCAATGCCCTGGGCATGCAAAATACCAACCCAGGTGGGACTTGAACCCACGACCCTCGGATTAGCACTGCGAGGATTTTACCCCGCCGCCACCGGGGCCAGCGGCGGAGGTGGGGTAAAGTAGTAGTAATAAATAATATTATTCAGGCTATGACTCCACATTGCAGGAGTATGAAGGAAATCCATTCCACCTATAAGATAATGTTTAATTTGTTTCACATATACGCTTGGTGAATTTCAGCAGTTCTCACATTCAAACATGGCAGAAATTAAAGCAGCAGAGGTTAGGTGAAGAATATGTTTTGCTTGGCTTGTGGCATCAACTGACTTGCACCCAGTTAGTCACATCAGGAAGTTCAGCAGGTAACGTCTTTTTAGTGTCTAACTGAATCATAACGGGAGAAGGAACCTATTTTCTCTCCAATAACACCCACCTAGAACAGAACTCTTTCATAGCTTGGGCGAGAAAACGAGGAAATGACCATGAAACAAGTATTCCCAATCAAAAGGTAAATATTCCATGTATATTTCACCAAACCAACCAAATTACAAGCTAGAAATTCAAGTGCCAGCCAACAGTTTTCAAACTTACACTCTAGAATCAATGACAAAATTAGTACAAGCACAAGAGGCTCTCTGAGAAAAATGACCAAGTGCTGGTCGGTTAGATACTAGGGTGACCAGGCATGGTCAACTTTGTATAGTTGATCAGCCAAGGGATTGCAAACTTTTTGGAAGATACTTTAGAGACTAAGCACAGGAAATTTGAAATGAAGAAAAATCATAAGAAAATGAAGGTAGTGAGATTTTCTAGAATATGCACGTAGAGCTGTAGGGCAGTTGTTAAAGCGAGATAGATACAATGTCATTAGGTAGACACAAGGTAGGGTAATTTAATATGGTAAAGCATGCTAACAGGCAATGGTATAAGAACTTAGAAGATGCAATTTTCCACAGATAAAAATTTCAATTCGACCCGGGTTTCGATGCACTGCATCATCATCAGTTACACATTTTTGTAAATCAAGGTATATATATAAGAGAAGGTGGGTGAAGGAGGTTAGGAAAGTGGTGGGAGGGAGTGGGGAAGGGGAAACATTTCAAGGGGGGAGGGAGTTTTATTTAAACAAGAATATCGTTAGCATTTGAAATTTGAAAAAACCAAAAGTTTGTTGAGGTGATGTCCCGCAGGGCGTCGAGGGGGAGGGGAGGAAAGGGGAAAGGGACAAGCATTGGAAAATTAGTGTGGTCAGTTCGTTTATAATCTTTAAAATGTAACTTTTCATTTTTTATTTTGAGAGTGCAGGGATCAGTCAGTGGAGAGGGCAAGGGGGTTTCAGTGTTGTGGGCAAAGGAGTTTTATTATAGACGGCAAGGGAGTTTCAGTGGAGAGAGCAAGAGAGTGCCAGCTCATTAGGCAGCAAGGGTGTGACAGCTCATTATACATATTTACAAGGGTGTGTAGATTATGCGCCATTACAGTTGAAAGTTATTTCATAGCACTGCTTCTCTGCTGCCACCCCACTTCCAAACTCTGTTGGTTTTCTCTCAATTTCAAGGCTGCTTCAGCGGAAAAGCAAGGCAAAGTGATTCAAGGGTGTTTCAGCTTAGTTTCAAGGGAAAATGTTTTATCAGAGGAGGGAGCTGATGCGGGGAAAATTGTGTAAGGATTTAAAGAAAAGGTGGGCAATAAGTCTATAATGGAATGTGGCGCTGTATGGAGCAGAAAAGTGGACTATTAGAAAGGAAGACGAAAATAGGCTCCTGACGTTTGAGATGTGGGTTTGGTGGAGGATGAAAAGGAAGGCAAACGAAGAAGTGTTGGGTATGGTGGGTGAGGAGAGGAAACTTCTGGAAGGGATTAGGAAGAGGTAGAAAAGGTGGTTGGAAGAGGTAGTGAGGTAATGCCTTTTACACAAGGTGTTTTAACAAGTAAAAATGGACGAACACAAATACCCATGTCCTAGGACAGCTGAGTGGTGAAAAACCTACTCCGGTGGGACTCGAACTCTCGACCCTTGGTTTAGCAGGCGAAGACAAGCCCGTCGCCACCGGGGTTGACGGCGATTTCCACGATGTTCTATACAATGAGGATAAATTTATTTCCTGTGATTTCCATGTCCTTTTTGGTGCCAGGGTTCCAGCATTTAAATGTTTTTCTTTTAAATTCTGTATGAAGCACACATACATTTTTGTAAAGTAAATTGGTGAAGAGTCGGCAACCCTAAAGTGGGACTATAGGCCATTATTTAGGGGTGTCTACATTCCTCAATTTTGTATGAAGTGTTTTGAATTGATTGTGTCACGCGTTATGAAGAATAAAAATGATATTATTAATTCACCTGGAAAACCGCAAGCCGCCTTTTTCACTATCTTTTGACAGTTAAAAGTCCGTCCAAGTTTCGAGCGCAGTTGAAATATACCGATTTGGCTTACTTAGAAACGAAAAGTAAAAATGTTTTTCACAATCGTATGATTTAAACAATGGGTAAAATCATCACGATCATGTGATTCCCTTCCCCAAAAGGCATTGGACGTGTTTACAAATTGGCAGCATTTCTAATTTGTCGACTGCGCTATTTCATTTGAGAAGGTATAAGCGACGCGTACAGCACGTGATGCAGGATTTAACGATAGCTTCACCACTATCAGTCCTGAAAATATGGGAATGATATTTTTTTTAGATACTTACGAGTTCTCTGGGCTCCATCATGTAAAATCCACAAACATTACCATGCGGACCATGTGTGACGTCAAAACTGTCTTCTCACTGGACTGACCCCACGTTACAAAGAGAAATGCGTTCTCCGAAGTGATGTCCAGCGTGTGCATCATGTCTCATTTTTGATATTAATGAGTTGAACTAAAAAATATTAAACAAAACTTAGAAAACATTCAATAATATCCAACCCAATTTCAACGATGAAAAAAAAGATACGCCTGGTATTAGAACAGGTGCCTTCTTATAGACTGATGAAATATTTTTTGCTAAATTTCCTTCAGGTTTCTCACACGTGAACAAAACACAAACCAAAAAATTATGCTTCACCATTAAAAATTGTCGACTTTTTATATTTTAATATAATCTATTTAAAGCGGAATAACCTTCTTTTTCCCCAAAATTTTATTGCTTTCATAGTAAGGTCTTAATGAACGATTTACAAAATTTTACTTTTGTACCACATCCAAGCATAGAGTTGCGAGCAACAATCATTGCTAGAAATATCACACGGGTCAACCAATTTGGCATCTCTGTATCTATACTGGAGTATGGGTGGGCCAGGGGCGGTGTGTTTGACCTTCAATCTGAGGAGACCAAGCGACGGCAAATATTTCCCTGATTTTGGAAAAATGCGTCCATGAAATAAAATCTAAACCCTACATGGTACCCTAACTACCTCGACTGCTGAGGGGAAGCAGTCTCAGCAGAAGGCACTGATCGCGTAGATCATTAAGGTTGGTCCGGTATCATCTGCCACAGCTTCGGGCGACAGAGAAGTTCGGACGGAGAACTGCAATGTGGAAGGCAATACAAAATCACCACATTAGTCTCCCAAGGGACCGGAAGATACATCTTGGCATTCTCCAATAAATGACGTGGTACCATTCCTCCCGGTGAAATATTCAGGAGGTAAAACAGTCCCTCAATCTCTCCAGGAAGTTATTTTGTAATCTCACGTAAGTGAGAAAACGTCATAAAATACGGAAAATTACGTCATTAATCGTAGTTCCACTCCGTCACCGAGGCGGCGCGACCATCTTCGGCTCTCAAGTGGTGATCTGCAGGTCATTTCCTTGACTCACGAGATCTTTCCCGTCACTCAGCGGCTCTTTCAACTCTTGATCCGTTTCATTCAACTCTTGATCCGTTTCATTTGTTCCATTCCGCGTGTCGTATGGGACGTGAAATGGAACCACAATCTTTTCCACGGACCTAAGGTGACCGTGAGATGATCATTAAGGGTGCGGTCCAAAATACGCTACGGGGCGCTCCAGACGCTCCCGCAGAAAACGCTCCAGAGCATCGGTTCACGTTCGCTCCCAGTGCTCCGAATGACTCCCGGGGAAAGCATTTTGGACCGGTTTCGGAGCGTTTGTGGCAAAGTGTCATGGCCGCCGTTTGTTGTTGTTCGGAAAGAAGGAATCGTCTGCTATTTACATTGGAATATACTTGCTTTCAGACGAATTCTCGTTTCCCAAGATGATTAATTAATCTGTTAATGGTCTGGTCGGTTTTCTGGCAATCTTGAGAGTAATGACGGTGACGATGGCTACTATTTTTATGATAACAAGGGAGATAAATCGGGGAGGCACTACTTTCAATCGACCATAGGGACTCAAGTTTTTCAAATGGAAGTCATATATTTGGCTATTTAATAACAACTTGCGCCTAAATTACTTTTAAATTAATTATAAATTAAAACCATGCACTCTTACTTAACTTTCCCGAAGTTTGCTGATAAAGTGATGGTTTTCTGCAATAAGGTTTCATAACCGTACCTATAATGATAAACAATCGACCTGAAACTTTGGCTCATAATATTTGAGAAAAAAGCTCAGAATTATATCCATGTCAAAAGATTTAAGGTATATTATTGGTCTGGAATAATTCGACTTTCACACGGCCTCTTCATGAAGTACGGTGTTTGTATACGCACGAAAACCTATTCTCACACATCAGATCAATTGTAGACGAGCCAACTTTGTGGAAATTCATTATATATTTATTAAGAGACAGACGCAGTAATTTTCCACGCTTAAGTGTCGAAAATTATTACGTCTGTCTCTTTATTACTATTCTCACACTATTGAAATTTCAGAACACGAAAAATGTTTTACTCCAATGGCCGTGTAAATAAAAAGATATAATTAATAATTCACTTGCGTTCATAAATTTAGAGCACAACAAATATAATATATATACAAATATTTATAAAGAAATAATAATTTAAATGTATAAATAAAGAACACTAGACATATTTTACTCCAACGGCCATTGGAGGAAATATTTGTCTTGTTCTTACATTTGGGGACGTAGAGCTTCTCAACCTCATATTAATGTAAAATTTATTCCAATTAACAGGATTCAGAAATATATAATATTATGGTAGGCTGATCACTATTTCAAATAGTCAAAGCACTAATTATATTGAGTGGACTTAACCTTGTATGCATCCACGAGTAATGTTCCGACCTGTCATCTTTGAAATCCCGCCATGAAACCATGAATCGCTCCAGCTGCCCCTAGTTTCTATCGTGAGCGTCTGGAGCGAGGCGGGAGCGAATATGATGACGTCTTCCTTGACGTCATGTGATAAACCATAGCGCTCCGGAGCGACTGGGAGCGACTTACGGACCGCCTGGAAGCTCGCTCCAGACGCTCCGGAGCATTTGTAGCGCATTTTGGACCGCACCCTAAGAGACCGAAACGGTTCTCCCGCCTTTTCTCAAAGAGTCATTAAAAAGGTGAGATTACAAAATAACCCTCCATGGGGATCGCTGGGAGGGAAACATCAGTCGAAGTGGACAAATGCAGGATATGAGCATGTCGGTGCATATATATATAAAGTGAAGTTTAAATGGTTGACTCGATTAACTGGTTCCACTATTACACAAGTGACCTGAAAATAAATTTAACACATATAATGTAAAATGATGGCGCATGTAAGATGTACGCATATATACGTATTTGTGTTCCGCTGAGCTAAATCACGGGTTGGAAGTCACAAGTCAACAAGGTAAAGTCTCTATGTGCATTTATTGAAGTGACAAAAGTTAGTTACAAAAGAATTGAAACCAATGCATTCCTATTCGTGGCGCTGTTTGCTGGTCGATAGACACAAGCAGTCATAATGTCTCATCAGTCTCTATAATTCATTTTTTTCTCTTTTTTTTGACACCGAGCGAAAAAACTCACCTCATTATTATTATTCTTCGTTCGACAATAACCACACATATCATCTCATCCTCTTCCAAACATTCGATACGTAACAATCGCGCAATTTTTTTTTTTTTAATATTTTCAAATATTCACTGGTTTCCCGAATTCGCAGCTGACAGAATTGTTTCTCTTTACACAGATTGTGACAGCACTTATACCGTCCAATTCTTTTTTTAAGGGAGGTCTCCGCAGCTTTCTCTCGTTTCGTCATCTCCTCTCCTCTCCTCTCTCTCTATCTCTCTCCTCTCGTCTTCAAAGCACAAGAAAGAATCCTCAAGATGCATCTCTTTGATCACATCATCTCACACGCTTCACGAGCAGAACTGTAAAACTGTAAACAAGTACGTGCACGCAAAGGTTGACGCTAGCCGAGTTCTTGTTTCCATGTTGCATCGCAGCCGGGTGTTCACCTGGAATGACAGAGTCGGAATTAGTACACATAATAAATACCAGTGTTCCATTCTTCTTCCGGGTATCTGCCGCGTCGTTGAGTTTTTCTGACGTTTCTCCTCCCGTCCTGGAGGCGTCTTCAGGTCGAAGATATCTGCGCTGCATTTTGGTCCGACTTGTATACTGGACAGATATCTTCGACCTGAAGACGCCTCCAGGACGGGAGGAGAAACGTTGTCAGAAAAACACAACGACGCGGCAGATACCCGGAAGAAGAATGGAACATTCATCTAATCGCCGCGGAAAACTCCGAGAGAAATAAATACCAGTGTTACATTAACGAACTTAAGGGCAAGTTAGCAGATATGATATCGTACGATTACGCTGAAAATATTGTGTCCGAGGCGGAAAAGTTGATAGACCGTTCTGCATTTTGAAACTTTTTGTCAGATGGTTTATTAAAAATAGGTGTTCTTGAATCAATTTTTTTATAATAGCAACGAAGAGACTTTGTGACTTCCACAGCTATTTGAAAAAGAACGACCGGTTTTGGCTGTCAAGCCATCTTCAGGTACATTCCTTGGCTAGGCAATGATGGCTTGACAGCCGAAACTAGTCGTTCTTTTTCAAATAAACTGTGGAAGTCACTAAGTCTCTTCGTTGCTAAAATGGAGTCCTTCCACCACGTTATAGCTTATAATTTTGATTCAATTTTTTATGCTGATTCTACAAATGACTTCGACTTAGCTATTATCACTTAAGCCTCAAGTACACGGGGCGAGTTTACAAGCTAACAAGCCGGCTTGTAAAAACCCGGCGAGTCGGCGAGTACGCTAGTAGTCGAGTACACACAAAAGTTCCCTCTTGCTCAGTAGCCAACTAGCTGGCGTGTGGAAACCACGTGTTGTCGTCTGCTGACCAATGCTACTAGCAACTTGTGCACAAGCTACTGTGAGTACACGTGGCTAGTTTACAAGCTAGCTCACTCAAAAGCCGGCGAGTGGTGTGTAAAGTCGCCGGCAGTTCAACTTTTTCCAGAGCGTTTTTACAAGCAGCTAACGGAGCGAGTGCATCGAGTACACTGGACTAGTTTACGAGCTGCTTGTCAAAAAGCCGGCTTGTAGCTTGTAAACTCGCCTCGTGTACTTGAGGCTTTACTAGTTTTCAGTCATCTGATATCACGCAGACTGGTGTAATTTTTCAAAGATATTTTCAGTACATGAGTAAATAGCACAATTTCATCCCTTGCAATGTAATAGAGGCAAAAATGTTACATGAAAAAAAGGCATATGAAAAGTGACACAAGGCTACGTAACGTAGAAGTTCCACAACATCATGCCTGATACCTCCCATTTTATAAAGCTACGTGTTACGTCATGCATGACTCACTGCAGCACGAACATTAGTTTTAAAAATGAACTCACCAAAAATTGCCGCCTTGCGTTATTTGTCTGACAATTTCATATGAAAATACATTAATTATTATTGCCTTTAAAATTGATTTCGATTGACATACGTTCAGAAAAAAAAACATCACTGTACCACAACAAGCGTTCAACTAATGGGTATATTTTTGGTGGATTAACTGAATAACTAATCAATTCAATATGGCCAATGGAGCATTTCACTGAATGCAATATTGTGTGGTGCTGTGGTATCGTGGAGGTTCCAACTTGAGTATCTCCTCTTTAAGCTGTGCTCCTAAGTGTCTTAATTAGAGAAATTCCATCAAAACTTCGCTCTTTGATGACACAAATGAATTTTTAAGGGTGTGTGTCATCTACAATATTCATTTCGAAAATTATGCAAATTATACTGTAAGCCTTTGAGGAGGTTCCATCATGACTGTGTACGTCAAAACAAACACTAAATTACACTTTTTTTTGCTTATTAAAATTTTATTCTTTCAATAATAATCATGCACTAGTAAAAAAATACAAAAAAATAAAGTACAGTATTTGCAGATGTTTTGAATAATCATTTTTTTATGAACACGTTTTGAAGCCGAAGAAGCCAATTATACAGCGCATTTTATATTTAGCTACCGTATTTTGAATTCAATTATTGCAGGAATTTGCTAATAGCTCAAAAAATGAGATGGTAATGTTTTTATTCATTCCTCTGGAGGTCAATGCTCCTTATAAGCAGCTTTTCACGAAAATGGATTTTTAAAATTCTATATTTTCCCCCATATTTAACCCGTTGTTGTATTTAACGCCCTCCAATTTCAAGTTATCTCTCCGAATAAAATAGCATAGAAAGATATAATTTTATTGCTTATACCTACTGAATAGAAAGTACATTTTTTTAAGTATTCAGAATATGAATCTAATGAAATTTAATTCCTATTTATTGTCATGGAATTCAAGGAAATTGCCATGGTGCATGATTCATTATTGTATCTTTAAAAATAAAAAAGTTACATTGTTTTTCGTAAAACATTATTTCCGTGGACATGCACTATTTAAGAATAGCAGACAAAATAATATAATCAGTTAACTTTTTTCCATATCTCGTTTTGAACTCCCCACTCATTGATAATTTAACTGGCAAAACATTTTTCAAAGTAATTTTATAATTTAAAGCATTTACCTACGGATTTTGTGTTTGCAATTGAAGGAAAACTTTCTGTCATTCACGCTACTGATATGTGAGGTAGAAATTTAATGCACTTTTCCCATTTCTCATCCCGTGAATATTTGAACCATCCTCCCCCTTCCGAGGGCACATTGAGTCCGTCCCACCTCCTCCGTTAATAATCCACGATCAAGGTCAAAGATCCTCGTTCGCTCGCTCGCCTCTCTCGCAGAAATCGGCCCGTAGTATATCGCGAAATTTTATTCATCGACGGTTGAGATAAAATGACGTGACAAACGCGGTGGTTTTTTCAGCAGCAGAAGAGATCCTCCCGTATGAGTAGATTGGGATCAAAAAGAACGGTCTTACTGCTCACATCTGCGTGAAATTACTACGAAAAACCTGAGGGAAAAGGCAGGGAAAATTTGGTCGGTAAATACACAAAGAGGGGGGAGGCAACCCTTTTCGAAGGACCTGATTTTAAGGGAGAATAGTGATGTCTTTGAGTAAAGATAAAGCAGAATTATGAGCTCTAGGTCTCCCTAATTATGATGAAATAATGCAGGAATTGAGGTGGGTGGAGCAGTAATTTTGAGTCATTGAGTTCACATTTTTTATTAGTGTTCAAGTAAGTCGAAAAATACACCAGGAACACATTTCATTAAAGTACATCTGTTATGCGATGGAACTCACCACACATACTGTAACAGAAATGATATAAGACGTATATTTTACACACCATACCTTAATTAAAGCATATAGCGTCTTATTGTTTTGGCAAGCTATTCAAAATTTAGGCAACATGTTTATATAAAAATGTTTTTTCGAATTTTGAACTCGGTGTGACACGTTGAGAATTGCTAGCAACCGTTTTAATTATAAGAAATGTATTATTTCGCGTTTAGAATAAAATATCTGTTTGTAAGCCAACTATTATGGAATAAATATTATTTGTCATAAATACGAGCTAAAATAGCATTGAATTGCCTGAAAACCAATTCGGTAAAATGCCATTTTTTCAATGCTATCGGTAGATTTCACTAATAAGAACACGTATGTATAGTTTCACGCAAATCTGTACATAGACAAAAGTAGATTCGACCACCTTCAATTTATGGTGACAGTAAGGAGAAACTAGTTTGGGAGACTGAATAGTACACAGTTATTTACTTCCTCGCTAAGCAGTTACGTATAGGGTGTACGGCAAAATATTGTGAACAATGGATAATTATGCTGTAGTGAATGATCGCTATTATTTTAAAAGAATTGGTTCAGTATAATAACAATCAAATATATTTGTAATATTGTAACACGTGGGTATGCAAGGATAAGCAGAGGAACACTTTCAAAATGTTCACATTATTAAAAGTTGGCACTCTGCAGATAATATACAACTTTTTGGGCACCTGAAGTCTCGGGTTTGGCTCCAGATCATTTAAATCAACTTCCATGAAAAACTTTTTAATTTATCGCTGGCAGGTCTGGCTATCTTTAGCAAAATTAAATTGGAAATAATGGTTGTACCATGGCACTACTATTAAAAGATAGGTCGTTGTGCATCTTTTGAGTCGAACGCTGTAACGTAGTTTGGATACCATCAAGAGCCAGGCAGGTATTGCTAGGTACGGAGTGCGTTGTGTACTTGATACTTGTGTGGTATTTGGATACAATGGGAGAGGGAAGAGAATTTTTTTATATATCCTATTGATACACCTACACGGACGAAGCGGGTTCAGGTTTGGCGGAGAAAATGAAACTTTTATGTTGAAAATGGTAAGAGTTTTAACTTTCATTTGTAAATAAATTGTTGCTAGGATTATTCCCAATATAAAAAATAAAGTATTCTCAAACTACACATTTAATAATTACTATATCCGATCTAATATTTTGTATACAGTACTTAAGGTGGCTTTATACCGGGGCTAAGAAGCTTGTTTCAGACGTTTCCCTCTAACCCAGTAACGGCTTTGCCGTGACAGCTGGAGACTTGCAATTTTTGTCTTCTGTAGATGAAGAGTCAGTTGTTGATTTCAGTGGAGTAACTTTATCATGCATTTTTGTGTTTTTTTTTATAAAAAATGGCGATACTTTGGTTTTTACGAAATGTTTTGGTAATATTCCGGGGCATGTTGCGAAGGCTAGATTCCGAAATGAGGATTTTCAGCCCAATTAAATCAAAGAATCGTCTTTCATAAACGCAAAAAATCAACAACCATTGACGCTGTTTTCGTATTAAGGCTATAGCAATGTTAAACGTTCAAGCCTGCATTGGCAACGGAGTAGACCTTTTCCATCCCCACCCAAGGATAATCGTTCCCCGCTCCATTTTTGTCAGCGCCGCCTTCACAGTTTCCCATTGGGCTTCTACCACTCCAGCAGGCGACCACAGGCGGCGACCATTAGATTGAGGCGGCTTAGAAGTAGAGACCCACCTTAAGGGTGTGAATATCTACTTGACTCCATTCAATCGAGGCCACGGCTCGAATCACGCTTAAATCGCTTATATCAGGACCGAAGGCTTTTGAGTAAATGACGTCATTAATTCATCGCTCACGGCGCGGCGCTTACGGGTGGAAGGCAAGGCACCGTGAGCGTTGCTAGGGATGTGACGTAAATAAACAAGTGCGCACTGGAAAACAAAGAATTTTAACGCCTTTACGATGAAAATGTCAGTCGTGTCAGTGTCAGTTTGGAAGTGTTCTTTGAGAATTTAGTAATAAATGTGCCCCAGAGGAAGCGAAATCTTTTATTTTAAGTTTAAACGATTCCAAGATATAGCAAGACAACATGTATGTGCGGCAAAATTAGTTAGTAAGTTGGGTTTGAGTTACTTTGTGCATGCCAGACATTTAATCAACTTAACTTTATCATTATAAAGATGATATTCCAACGGTTAATACACTTTTTGCCTCAAGAGTCCATGATTCACTTTTGATGATGCGAAATTCTGTGGTTATTTATGAAGATCATACACGCGAAAATATCTATTATCTATTTTAGTTTAAAACTAATGCGTATAATGTAACCTACGAATATATGGAATATCCCTAAGGATTTTAAGGGATTTGAAGCCAAGGACCGCGCATGGTTACTCAGTACGACCACTTGCAAGCTGGATATTTCGCCAGTAATTAGTCATAGAAATGTTTGAGAAGCTTTCAAATTCACTACCATTTATTTACCGGGAATTCCACTAAAACGTAAGCACTAAGGGTTCACTTCGTTGGCAAGTATATTTAACGTTTATGAAGTTTAAATTGCACCGATGAGTACTAAGGAATTACTCTTTCGACATATTTTTTGATACAAGGAGTGCTTTGGATTTCTCCCCATAGCCAAGCAGCCATAATTACGGCATGCAATTGCTTTACGTCGTAATTTTTACATTCTTCGCCACTGGATGACGCCAAGTCTATTATCATATCAACTGCCTGTTCATCCTCATCACTATCGGAAAGGCAATTGGCTTCCATCAGTGCTCTTTTTTGAAAATCCATGGCAGGTACAACTATTGGCGTGCTGGTCGTCGTCTGCATTTACGTCCGCACTTACGAGCGTTCCGAATTGACAGCGCTCTTAGCGAGAAAAACATTTCGGAACGGTAGTAAGCGCTCTCTGCGGTATGAGCGGAGTTAGCGTGATTCGGATCGCGGCCTCGGGACATCCGGATGACGTTATGTACCAAACGGACTCATTTTGGTCACGGGAACGCCCTACCTGGTTTTATAAGTGCCATGGGTTGTAAGAACTCGAGAGAAGTGTGTTAAAAAAAGAAACTGAATACATTTCCTAGAAAATACCATTGAAATTTGTTTTCGATTTGAATTTGCGATTACTATCACAACATATTCTAAAATTTGCTTAAATTCAGCGTTTTTATTACTTTTTTAAAATGTAATAAAGTGTCTCTGGAGATTTTTGATGTGATGATTAAATGAAGAAGTTCCTTTTGGTTTCAAAATTTTTCCTTGCTATAAATTTATAGCCTAAAGCGTGAGAAATCCGAAAAATGGAAGACAGAATTCATCAAAGATTACGGCGCGTAATTAGAGTGGGAGAAAATAAATATAACTGTTTCAGGCTGGGCTTGACATGGTGGAAATTGTCGATATTCCTAATGAATAAAACACTTATCAGTCTTCCGCTGACTTAACTGTAACTTCAATTAATTTACCGCTTTGTAAATCTGTGGAAGAAATTACAAAGCGTGGATAGATTTGATGAGTTATTGATAAGTTAACGCGCCGGAAAACACGAGCGGGCAATTTAAATTGGCACAAGAGTGAAGAGTGCGTCACATGCACGATTTAAACCAACACCGAGGCACAATTATAATTCATTCGTGACGGTCATCCTTGTATTCGTGAAACCCTACCCAATCCAATTTCGTCCGACCATGTATCACCACCTTTTGAAAAAAAAATAATAAATTTAAGTCCCGCACCACGTCGGGAATTCACCTTGAAGTCATCCTAAACTAATGAGGAAAACAAACTATAGGTAATGATACGGACGTGTTTACTCCGCACAAATAGCCGTCCTATTAATATCGACGTTTGGAAAAAAAAAGAAAGGAAAAGAGCGGGGACCGTGGCTGTAAAGCACAAGAGTCGACGGAACGAATCGTAGTAAATACGTGACGAATTTATTTTGTCGACCGAATCAATTCAATTCATGGCTGGGGTACTGCTGTTCGGAAACCAGAAAATTCCGTGAGAGGGCAGCAGTGATGCGTCGGGAACGAAGTCCCAATAAGGTAGTTTGAGCGAAAAATCACTTCACCTAGAATTAGATGAATTTGGCCTCATTTTACAGAAAAATCTCTCATCTTTCCAACGATATGAAAATATCAACCCCTTGCCAGTGACGTAGCCAGGATTTTGGTTGGTGGGGTAATCTGAAGCCTGGGGGGGTCCTCTCTTGGTCCAATTTTATTCACTATCAGTTTATTTATGGCAAACTTTTTAATAGAAAACTGTTTTATTTTGTTTCCTTTTCCCTCTCTTAAACCCTTGTAACTTTCAGCCAATATATTGCATGATAAAAATAAAATAATAATATCATTTTACATTTCGGGGCGGGCTGTAGCCCCTCAAGACTGGCTGCCCCCCTGGCTACGTGCCTGCCCATTACTTAACTACTATTAGAGCAATTTGCCTAAAATATAAGCTGTTTTACATGGGATAGATTATGGCTGTGCGCTCCAGAGGGAGAATATTAAACAAATTAGGAACTTGTAGCACCTATATTTCATCAAAAAACTAACGGTGTAGATTGTATGTTTTCTCAACTATTAATAAAAAATAATTAATTACCAACAACAGCAATTTTTACAGAATCGCAACAAAACCTGTTGTTTTGAAGGGTTTTCAGCCGTACGGCGGGAAAAAATGAGCCAAGTTAGTGACTTTATTTATTTAATTACTGAGAATTTCGGTCATATATATAACAAAATCTTTGCGTAATTAATATTACAATATTTATTTTAAAACTTCTTACAGACACTGAAAAAAAAATAAAAATTGAATATGATTTCCATTATGACTAGGGAACTATCTCACTCAAACCACCTTGATGGTTGCGGAGATATTACGAAGATAAATGCGATAAACCCGGAATTTACAAGGAACGCTTTTCTTCCTGCGTCATTCCTTTGCGGCAACTTGGTCCGTTCTGTGTTCCACTTAGCATGAACAACGTGAGTTATTTTCTTCTCAAACAGACTCCAGTGAAAATAAAATCTACTCCCGATCTGTTTTGAAGTGCGCTGTCAAGTGCGCATGGTCTGAAACGATTATAACGCTAGTGCGTTGTAGTGCTGCGAAGTCAGCATCGCACACATTGCACACGGGAGGCTCTCTTCGAATATTACTTCTATTACGGAAAAGTTTGGGGATTACTCCTCTATGGATTAGATTAGGGTAAGACCCATCCGAAAAACAATCCAACGAATTGAAAGATTACCTGGTATTAAATTCATATTATGGGGTCTACAGGATAGTATTGTATCTGAAATAGAACGTGTTGTATTCGCACGACGTTGATAGAATAATGCGTCTGTTTTGTTACACTGTTCACAGAAATAAACAAAAATATAATGGACCCAGTCTCTACTGATTTAAATGCATGGAAATGAGTTCTACGAAAATATTTTAACTGAAGAATGACTCGCGTTCCTAGGAAAAACGGAAACTGATGGAAAATGATCAGGACATTCCACTGTGTCTTAAAAATGAACCAAATATTGCACAAGAAGTAATCGAGATAAAGAACGTATGCTTTCTCAACTATTATTTAAAATTAAACCAATTACTCACCGCAGTAATGTTTACAGAATCGCGAAATAATCAGATGTTGCAACGGCGTTCACATTGTAGGGAGTGAAAATAATTAGTCAAGTTAAGGACATTTGCATGCATATTTTGTTAGTTACTGAGAATTTCAGTCATATAACGCAATATTTTTGTGGTAGTAGCAATACAATAATTACTTAATGCATCTTAGAGCTGTTGAAATTAAAAGATAAAATTCGAATATGGTGTCTATTGTGACTAGAGAAAAATATCTCTCAAACCACCACGAGGACACGATTACCATCAAATGAATTGATCCTTGACTCACCGTTGATCACGTGCACCGTGACGCTGGCGGGCTGGGCGTGTGCCAACGTGGGCACGCAGGAGTAGTTCCCCGAGTCGGCCGGGCGTGCGTTCGTGACCTTTAACCGGCTGGTGAGCGTCCCGGACCACAGTGTATCCGTAGTGGCCCTCCCAGGCGACGCCGCTTCAACCAGCATCGCCCCACGGTACCAGAACACCGTGCCGAGGTCATGTGGACCTTGGGCCACCTCGCAGGAGAGCACGATGGTGCTGCCTGTCTTGACGTACAAGTCCGATGGGCCCATAATCCTCGCCTTAGCTTCTGAAAGGTTTGAAGAAAGAGAGAGAATGAAATTAGTATTTAGTAAGAGTATATTTCCAGGTCCGACAGAAACGATAAATTAAGAGAGATATTTTGCCGAACGGATAGGTATGGGAATTCGTTTTTCCCCCGAACAATAAGGGACTTAAATAAATGCTAGGCGTAATTTCATTAGAGCGTTTTCTTTTTATATTTAAACGACTGGTGTCCTAACACCCCCCGCCACACGCCTATTGAGGCGGCTTGCGGGGTAGTATGTAGATGTAGATGAAGAGTTGTTAGGGATTTTCCCCTTATTACTGATACTTTTATCTTATCGATACATTTGTTTTGATACCGAGTACTTCGGTGTGTCGATACTAAGATTTTGATATTTCACTCAAATCGATACTTTGCATGAGAGTACCTATGTGTAGTCAGGGATGTTAAGATATTACTGATACGATGCCAATAATCTATACTTTTGCTTTGATACTCAGTACTTTGGTTACGGTACTTAGAATTTGATATATCACTCACATCAATACTCTGCATACTAGTAAGTATAGTTGGGGATTTTACGATATTGCTGATTCGATGCCGTTTATCGGTACGCTGTATTCGATACCGAGTACGTGGCATCGATACTGATAATTTGCTATTTCACTCACATCGCACTTTGCATAGGAGAATGTGTATTCAGGGATGTTCTGATACATCTGAAACGATACCGCTTATTGGTGCTTTGTATTCGATAACGAGTACTTAGGTATCGATACTAAGAATTTTATATTTCACTCGAATCAATACTCTACATACGGCTCTCGATATCGACAAGAGATCTCGCAGATTGATATTGCGCGTGGGTTTCCCGGTGTGGCCTTTGTATTGAAGTTGCCATGCGCTAAGTTTAGGATATTCCTGTATATCACGTTTAATTAATTATTTTGCTTTCGCAATTACGTATTGTTTTCTGATGGCTAACTTCAATTGCTAAGTCGTCAGATTTTTTAATTAAAAATATTCCCAAGCTGCTCAGGTCAATGTATGTGTAAAATCCGTGATATATTCCGGCAACATTACCAATCTGTTGAATCATTTAAAATTGAATCATCTATCACAATTTAGCTCAATCGATGAAACAGGGTAAGGGTAATTTCTGTTTTTCCACAAGATTCCAATACTTATCCTCCTCTCCAAGATCAGAACTATGGCAGCGAATATGAATAGAATACAATGTGCGAATGAATTTGTTTACAAACGCATATGTCGAATTATTTTGGATACCGTTATTGCTACCAAAATCTTCTTTTGGTATTTTGATGGGCAAGTGACAAACCGACTTATGAATTAAAACAGTTGTGGCAGTTAAAGTGGTATAGGATTTTACCACTCCTACCATCGTACGGAAACGGTCGAGTACATAGAGTTGATATTACTGACTGCTAACTTCATGGTAAATTTAAAAGATGGGTGAAGGGAGTAAATCTAAAAACACGTGGTACTGCCGGTTCAATTTTACCTTGAAAAGGGCACTTGGAAGTTGAAATTGATCGGTAATATACAACTCAAGTGGAAGAGTACAAAGTGATTTCTTTTCACCATGCCAAACAATAGAACTACATAAAATTATTATAGAAATTTTTCATAAGCACTCTATATAGAGTTCTATGGTAATTTGGAACAATTAATATTGAACTATCAATAGTGTTTATACATAATCACTGGCTATTTAAATTGATATTATTTCCTATAGTGGTTATGATACTTGGCCTTAGGAATTATTCTAATGTGACTATGCATACAGTGATTGTTGCAGTTTCTTAAGTGATTATGGGAATTTCTAATGATTATAGGAATGGTGATAGTCACTATGGGGCCATTCAAGCATTGCGTAAGACGCTATCCGACGCATTTTGATCCCCCCTTTCTATCCTTATGCAAAACAACGTTATATTAGAATACTAATTAACTCCCCCTCCACTCTCCATACCCGAAAGTGAACGTAGATTTTTGTATCGATGCGCATATAGTAACTTTTCGATGACCGTTGTTTCGCGCAGTTTATTGAAATTATACATAGTCAAGAAAATCTGAAAATACAACAGGTAATAAAGACAGAAATGGGAATTTTCCACCGGTAAAATAGATTTACTGTGACCTAGGTTTAGATTTGCTGCATCATCATCAGGTCTACTAGTCTACTACAACACTACGTGCAGTACATTGAAACCTAGATCACAATAAATCTTTTTCACCAGTGAAAAATTGCAATTTCTGTCTTCATTTCATTGAAATTCCTCCACATCTCCCCTGACACTTCTCTTTTTGTACGACAGGTAATACTAATGGGATATTTTTGGTGCTCACTACGTATAATGTATGATTGTAATGCTGTTTGGCCTTGAATCATGAAAGATTCAAATCCCCCGTCGGCACGCCTGTATTTATACTAAGGTTGAACCCCGATTCTGTAACCACCGCTGTTAGTTTTGACTTTCGGTATTTATAATTGGATATCTACCTACGCTTTTACAAACATTCCCTTGAGAGGAACTTCGCGAGATTTGCGCAAACTAAAAAGTACGTTGTTCCGTTCAACAATAATTAAAAACTGATTCTCACGAGTAAATGAAATCTTACGTATGATGACCTCAGACCCCCACTCCCCTCCTACGTAACGCAATGTAAGAAAAGACCAACCCACCTCTCCCCTTAAAATGTCCTACGTAATACTTGAATGCCGATGGAAATAGTCCATAGTTCTATAGCTGAATATTGGAGTATTTGAGCGAGATTTTTCCCTAGTCATAGTAGAGACCATATTCAAATTTCATTTTGAAATTTTAGCAACTCTATAAGGAGCGTGAAGGATATACTGTAAAATTCCCATTGTAACATTATTGAATCAAAACAATTGTTTTTAATCGCTGAAATTCTCAGTAATTAACTAAGTGTAGTTCCATAAGTTGTGAACCTGACTCATGTTTTTCACGCCGTACGCTTAAAATGGTCTCACAACCGAATATTATTTTACAATTCTGTAAAAATAACTGTGGTGAGTGATTGATTTATTTAAAAAAATATTGAAAACGCATAAAAACTACACATCTCGCGTTTCATACGATATAAACTCCTCATTTACAACATATTGTCTCCCAAGAGTGCATACCCGTACAATTTCCCGTGGAAAATAGCCGAGTTATCTTGGCAAATATTTCGGAAATTATAATGGTAAGTGGATGATATTTTGTTATCAATGGAAAGATGAGATCGCTTTCTTAATAATTGAATTTTACGTGAAGACATCTCTAAAGACGGTCAAACTCGTCATGAAAAATCATTTAACTTGACCGGGATTCGAACCTGGATATCCCAATTGCCGGCCAGGTGTGTTAGCCAGTCACACCACTAAGCCAACTTAATTCCTGCACCCGTGCGCGTGACTGCGTACCATATCATTAGTGCAATCGCAATGATTGGAAAATTGAAGATATCTCGCTCAAACTACCTTAACCACTCTAAAAATTGCCATAATCACTTCGAATAGTCCATAAATCACAATACATTGTTGTCATCACTATGCGTTCTGATTGTTCCAAATAACCAAGACTTTTTGTGAACAAGAACTAGAGGTTTCGATAGAAATTGTTCCACATAGCTATAGACCTATTTCTACGATCACTACATAGAGGGTCATTCCCTGGTGGTCCCTGCTCGACCATCACAGATTTAAATTAAATCTTGTATGGACATTCACACATATCCCCAATGAACATTTTTAAAATGTTTACGTTCGCCGATGGTATACTTGCTGAGATATAGTGATAAAAATAACTGTAAGATCGACCTCTTTTCCAAGGGTCTACATGCATGTCTTCATAGATGACTTGGCGGCAATCGCTCGTACGGCAATACCGGGAAAAGTCACCACGCTGCGCCGCCGGCCTGCGCGACTGAAAATAGCATCCGCGGAGCGATCAACGCCCTCACGTAAAGGCCTCTCAAGAGGTCTCTTCTTCACACACACTCGGGTGTTCGTGGTATCGTTTTGTGAAAGGGTGACGTTCTCTACTTGAAGGGTCCTCTTCCAACCACCACCGCACTCACAGCTTCCCCCGAGAGGTGGATCTTGATATACCTTAGAGAGGAATCATGCCACCTGGGGAATGGAAGAGGAGGGGGAAAAATACGCGGCGCTTGGCAATTAAGCTCAGTCTCTGACGTGTTGGCGATCCGCGAACCCTTTTGCAATTACCTCCGTGAGAGTGTTTTGAGTCTGAGGGAGGGAATGCAGCAGTCGTTGGCAGATATCAAAGCGAAGACGACAACACTCGCCCTTGACGATCTGAGGCAAATGGCGACGTTTCCGTGGAAAGCAAAGATTAATGGATGGATAGAGGAAAGGTGAATTTCCTCGTCGATCCGTACACTTTTTTCTTGTGACTTGAATATTTCCCCCTCCACCCCAACCAGCCTCTTCGCGTAAGGTGGCTGGAGCGGTAATCATATGTCATTGAGTGCATTTTAAAATAATTTAAAAAAATTAAATGGAAAAAAAAATCTTGAACCACATTTAACTTTAGTGCATCTATCCATGCGTTAGAACTCACCATGCAGTCAGTAATGGAAATAATACGAGAATTGTATTTGAGATTTTCTTCCTTAAGGTGGTTCCACCGTAAAATGACTTAAATGTCATTTTATTCATATTCTGTCTGCTTGTAAAAAAAACATGTCCTCTATCTGATATGAACAACAAAATGATACCTTTCCACGCTATTTTATTCTATAATTTAACTTGAAATTACATGGTGCTCAATGAGAGTATGAGAGAAACACGGGGAAATAGTATTTTTCCATAAAATACAAATGCCATTTTTGCGGAAACCTGTCTCCAAGAAGGAAATAATCCAGAGAAATTGAATAAAAATAAAATATAGACATCTTACCACCTTGTGTTTTAAGTTATCAGGGAATTACTGCATTAATTGAAGTCAAAATGAGGTAATTCGTGGGAAATGGTGCTGCAGTCGGTGGCTATGGCTGGAAAAAAGTTCTAATTTAAAATACATTCGTGGAATAATCTGCATTTTTTCTACTTTACTTTTGGTTTTCTGTAGGTAACGCATTTCATCAGCGAAAGCAGGATTTTTTGTACAAAATATAACAAATGTGGGATTTAGTATTTGTTTTGACTCACACAGTCGCGGCGGAACCTCCTTAATTATAAAGCATGTTATGAATAGAGTTTTCGGCGCGGTATTCGAAATTAAAACGAAAATGTATTGAAATATGCTGTTTTCGTAGGATTTGATGCTTCCCCGGCGAATTATTCCTGCGAAATTCTCTTTGGCTTCCGACTGGGTCAGGTTTTCCATCTCTGTCTCCACCAAAGTTTCGATGGAAGATATTTCTATCGTTCATGTAATTGATAAACAACCCTGAGGACGATTGAAAAGTCTTCCATCGAAACGTCGGCGGAGATGAAGAACCTGACCCAGTTGAAGCCCGAGAGAATTTCTCTGGCATGTTGTTTTCGATTATTGGACTCGGCGTGACACCTTAGTATTCGTTAGCAACATTCTAATAATAAGAAATATATTATTTCGTGCTTAGACGATATTCTGTACACATACCATTGAATAATTACGAAATACATGTCATTAGCCCTAAGGTTAGGTGTTCAAATAGAATTGAATTGCCAAAAAACAGTGTTCCATTCAATTTTTGAAAGGCTTAGGAGGCTGTAAGATTGCCTCAACGTTGCGAATGACGGAAGCTAAACCTTCTCACGCGATTTAATTATTAATTACCTCACAAGATTTGTGTATTCTGTCGTTACCTTATACAGCACCAGGAATCTTTACCTATACAAGCTGTATTAACCAACTCATGTCCATACCTATTTTTACCAGGTGTTTCCATGATACAGATAAGTACAAGACATACTAGAGATTCCGTAGGTATTTTGTTAACATTTTGTGCTCTTAAGGCAGCTGGCCATTTTTCTCTCCATTCTTTGAAATCCCTGTATTTTTCTCTGTCCAAAATTCCTCTGAAATCCTCATAAATAAGCCTCCGAAAAAATGACCTACAATGTGTCACACACGAGTTCAACCGCCCAAAATCACTAATGTAACCTTACCTCAATTAAATTACGATAATTTTATATCAATTAATGAAGAACTACTCAATATAGTAAAATAGTTCACGACAGATAAAATCGACCTGATCGGAATATGTTCAACCCCTGATACAGCAGTTTTTTGCATACAAATTAGCGCTATTTCTTAATTTCTTTGCATAATTTATTTATTATGAAATTAAGTTTGCATAAATTAGAAGCGGTCAACCGATTGAGGTAGCTTTAAATGGAAAAAGAATACCTACATTGATCTTTGATAACGGCAGGAACCTACTGGCAACAGCGCGTGAGTGAACGGAGGTGAAAGTGAGGGTATACCTCCAGGGTTCAACTCACGCTGAACGCTTACTAAAACTTGACGCAAATAAAAATTACTATCTAACACATTCAATTTCTCATGGTATTCGGGAAGCTATCCCTGAAACACATTTCGAGGATACTGGGACTTGCCGTAGAATTATCTTTACGGAGTCACCCACAAGTGCACGTACGAGCAAAAAACTAAAAAAGGAGTACTCTCAAAACTCTAAAAAGGAGAAATCATCAAGCAACTCCTCATTGTGTCCAATTTTAGCGGACTGTGGCGCTAGAGATACGCTTTATACTGCTTTGTAACATTGCATGTCCAGCAGTTTTGAACATCTTGATCCTTTAAAGCCCACAAAAATCCACAGGCCTCGACTCAGACTAAATCCTCGGTAGCTTAGCAAGCAAAGGCAGTCGGCACGATATCGAAGGATCTAGGTTAGAGTCCAGGTCAAGGCGAATGACTTTTCCTCTGTAAAACTTTGCACTATCCCCGAAAGAGTGGTTTAAAAATGTGAAAAATATTTTTTATTTGCGATCGAGAAACAAAAAGATACATATCTTCGGGGCTTTCTCCTGTACCCATTTGTACAGTTGCTTCCTCCATAGAAGTCAACTTCCTAGTGACAAGCCGCCTTTTTGCGTTCTGATACATCAATATGCGATACTTAACTATATAGGCTTTGAGATATTGAAACTTAAATATCTCAAAGCCTATATGACCAATCCTGGACCGATTGGAGAAGGGGTGTCTCAGGTACCCTGTCCCTTCCTTCCCAAACAATTGTGGTCAGTCTTCCATTTCATCTGTCCGCTTCGCTTGCTGACTATACAGCGTTCGATTCCTCTCTCAAGCGCCATAATTCAACCTTCACCATCTCTATCTTCTACTCCGAAATCCACCCCCTCGCTTATATCCCTTTAAACCACTCTCCTTTCAAACAACCCCTTTCTCTTTCCCATCCCCGTAGTGTCCAATTTTTTTTGCTCGCCACATTCCCAAACGTCAAGGGGATACCGAGAGCATCGGAGCAAAAAACTCAGATCGAATCTCATGACAAAAAAATATACGTATAAAATATGGATTAGTGTATATATATATATATTCAAGTCCAAATGGCTGGCGGGGTGTTGGGAGGTCCTTTGGGGACGTTAGCGTGGTAACCCAGGATATTTATTTTTATAAGCCTTCGGATTTGGGATGGAGAGAGAGTTATCGTCAGCTGTTCTTTCCGCATCCATCTTCCAAGAGTGCCATGAAAATATTAACATTTCCGGCACATGCGATAATTATCAGGAAATAATAATAATTCTATTCTTGCTGACCTGGACTCACTTATGGGATTTGGTGAAGAAATAAAATTATTTTCAGTTTCGGAAATTACGGGAGCTTCCATCGAACCAAAGCAGGTACGAAGTATAAATGAAATGATGTTTAATGTCATTTCATTCATATTCTGGCTCCACGGAGAAAAAATGTTCTTTATTTTAAATAAACAACAAAATATTGATTTTCCAAGCTATTTTTAACGCAAATTGAAGTTCACTGTTTATTTTGAATGCACAGATTCGTGAAACAATTATAGTATCATAAAAGTCTCACATAAGTCTCGAGGATCCTATATTGAGCAAAGTAATTAAGCCAGAAACTTTTCCTAACTTTGACCCTTACGAAATGGATAACCACAGGAAGTAAGCTTCTGTACTTTTTCAACACCATCGAAAACAGTTATTGTTAGTAACTACAAAAATAATTCGCGTTAGAAAGTGTATTAAACTTTCCGCGTTCTAAACCATCATAAATTTCGGGTGTCGCTTTTACGATTTTTTCCGGTAGACCACGCTACCATCACATACTCCCTCGTTTAAGAGCAGAGGAAGAGTCGGCCGGGACGCATATAAAAAATCCTCCTTATGATGCACCCTGAATGCACTGTAAGGCTGAGGTTTTAAGGGTTTTTTTTGTCCGGTCGTAGGGTTTAGACTGCTCAGAATGGTGGAACGTGGAGAAAAAAGAAGGGATCTGATTACGCATGCACTGCTTTGGGCGTCGCGTTGGTATATAGCATCACTTCCAGTTTATGGCGGGAGTTGATGTCTGAACAGGGCGACGTCAATTTGGGCACTCACTTCTCCTCGCACAAAAGATCCCTTGGGGGATGCAGGCGAAGGAGTGCTACCAACCTGAGGGAAATTGAACGGGTAGTCGTGACGGAGGTACGGTGAACAACGGTGTCGATGACCCCCCTCCCCCAAGTGTATAAGGAGGCTGCAGCGATTTCGGTTAATTCACAGATTTGCGTGAAATTCACAGATTCACAGATTCACAGATTTGCATATGTAATCTTATTAGTGATATGCTTAGAAAAAAGTGAAAAAAGTAGCATTTTAGCGATTTGTTTTTTTTTTGGCAATTCAATGCTATTTTAACACAGCCTTATGGCATATGAGATATATTTCGACACAATACTATTATATACGCACCCTTTTTTCTTCTAGATGCGTAATAGTACATATATTAATGTTATAATTGTTGTTAAAAATATCAATATGTCACGCCAAGTCAAGGATTTCAAAAAAAAGCAATCAAAGCATAGTTTTCGCATTAATTTCGAATACCGTGCCGAAAACTGAAATCATAACATTCTTTATTTATAGCAAAAATGTGAAATATATATCTCTTGGTTCATTTCCATTACCGCATGTACCGACGGTGAGTTTCACCACATAAACAGATCTACTTAAATAAAATGTTATCCCAGTATTGTTTTTATAATAACTTTAAAAATTATTAAAATTGTAATACTCAAAAGACTAGAGTGCTAATATGAATGCCTTAATAAAAAAACATTTTCGCACATAGAGATGCTACGGAGAAATCAATGTTAAATTGAGTCTCAATGCAATGCAGTTCCGTTGATTGGCTCTCTGATACAGATTCCTAACCTATGTCAGTGTCTTTATCCCTACGTGCGCACTGCGTCATAGATTCAGAAGTTAAATCGCTCACTACGCAGGTGATCCGTTTAAAGAAGAGAACGGCATTTTTTGAAATTTGTGTAAACTAAAAACATCTAGAATATGGGGGCTTTTGGTAACCAGAATGTATTTAAATCACTCTTAACAATCAGGCAAGGAAATTATGAGAAAAAATTAATTATTCTTTTCCATAGGTATATCTAAATGTTCAAGGTTTTAACATGACTAATTTTTTCACGCCGTATGCTGAAAACGCCTTCAAAACCGAAAATAGTTTGCGATTATGTATACATCATTGCGGTAAGTAGTTGACTTATTTTTTAAATAGTTAAGAAAACGTACCAACATTACTCAAAACTTCTGACTAGATCCATGCGTTAAATATTACTCAATTTTAAAATAAATTCTCTCTGGAGTGCACACCCGTACCCAATTTTCCATGTAACATGGCTGTTTTTTGGGCTGATATTTTGAAAATCGAGGGAAAAGATTCTCGATGAAAACTCTTGAGGAGAGATGGGGACAAACTGACCAGACACATTATGCGTCGCAACAACTTCACCGGCATCCTCATCGTTTTTCTTCTCTTCCATCACCTTCCTCTGCCGTCAACCCACAGATAATTCATCAGCATCTTCCTACAGACTTCCATCGTGGCACATCCCCCGAATTCATCCGACTGATCGCTTCCAACCTCCCGCTCAGCCTCCCAGTGAATTCCTCCCCGACGCCAAGGCACGAACAATGGACCCTCCACCCTAGTGTATTGCTTCATTCCTACGTTCAATTTGCCAGCTTGATCCTTCCTTTTATTGTTTTCACAGCCATTGTGCATTAGGCGGTGGGTGGTTCGTAGACCTTTCGAATGCCTTTTTGCCACGAACAAAAGACTTTTTCCCTTTTCTCTAGTCCGGAGACCGTATGGAAGGGGGGCTACGCCTCCAGTGCCGTGGACGACTACGGGGGCCCAACACCCCTGACGGCCACTGCTTCACTTGATCTGCTGCTCCTCATGATAAAGGAAGAAAAGATAAATTTCCTTTAAACAGCCGGTGAGGATAAATTAATTAAAAAAGTAAATAATAAATTATTTTAAACTTTTCTTAGCTTAAAATCGTCCACTTTGAAGTAAATTAATTCACTAATTTGTCTTATTTTTTATGAATTTTAATACATGGGAATTTGCATTTTCTGTCTAATTACACTCTTCATGATTTGTAGAGAGTTCTTCATGTCACTTCACTATACATAATTGCGGGAGAGAAAATTGCACTATAAACCCAATGGTGAAAATTTCCAAGACATTTCTTTAGCGCAAATAATTTAAAAAAGCAAACAGCAAAACACTAAACTGTACATAATTCATTGATTTTCTCATAGGATCTAAGTTTTACAGTTATTGGGTAAAAAACAGTGAAATTGTTTTCCACGGTTACTACTATTTACAAGGAAGCGAAACACAATGGTGAAAATTTCCAAGACATTTCTTTAGCGCAAATAATTTAAAAAAGCAAACAGCAAAACACTAAACTGTACATAATTCATTGATTTTCTCATAGGATCTAAGTTTTACAGTTATTGGGTAAAAAACAGTGAAATTGTTTTCCGCGGTTACTACTATTTACAAGGAAGCGATGGGTTCATACTACACTGGTTCAAAAGTCCTAGCTTATTAGGAAATGCTTAAAATCTAAATATAAAAATGATCACAAGCAAAACACACACGAATATTCCGCTTCATACAAAAAATAGGATACGTGCAATGGTAGAGTATGCGTAGCATGTGTTAATGTACGGTTGCGTGTACTTATTCCTTCCTTCCACGCAGCTCTTTATAGAGAGAAGGAACAGGCTCCCACTCGCACGTTTCATTCTGACCTGATTCACTGTGGGCCAAGCGTTCATTCCACCGTCTCATTCCTTTCCCATTCCATCATCTCCCCCTGCTGTGCTGGACGGTAGTCTCCTTTATTCCCTTTTTCTCCTCTCCTTCTTTCCAAGAGCACAAATGTACTGCTTCGGAGCCCTTTTTAGCCATCCTATTGTCCCACCATCCTCTATATCTCTTCTCATCTCTCGTACCTCGTCTTATTTTTGCAATCAAAGCTTCCTACTCTCTCCTCCTTTAATCCCATTTCGTCCATTACGAGCGAACGAATTCTTCCTTTTTCTCCGCTCCTTCTTCCTTCGCACGAGGTTATCACATCCGCATTATTCTTGTCCACACGAGCTGAGTCTTTTATCGCGTCTCATTGGGTGCGTTCGTCATATACCTATATAAACCTATGTTTGTCTTATCAGCAGAAATACGGAGGAGTGGCGAGATGAGAAATTACCAGGGCGTAAGAGAAAAGGAATTGGATGCGGATTAAGGAATGGTTTTTCTAATCGTTAAAGACCCTTATACACGATGCTTACCTATTCTACCTATTTTACAGGTTAAATCTTTTGCGCAAACTCGGAGCAGACAGTTTTTGCCGGACGTTCAACACATACTGCTAGAGCCAACGTACTACGGTAGAAGTGATCACAGGAATAAAATAAAGGTAATAGACTGCCGAACCGATAGATTCAAAATGTCATTTTTCCCACGTACAATTAGGGATCATAATAGTTGCGATAGATCAATCACATGAAACTCCCACCCTCAATAGGTGGAGTAGAATTTTCACTTGTGCTTAATAATACCACATGATAACTAACTCTTCACACCGGTCGATTACTCCGTCATTATTTTACTTTGTTCTTTGCATGAGGTAGCATCTCGTAGTATTCATAAATTAACAGTAACAGTAATATTAACCACCAGATGTGTCTATAGCATTTCTCTGCATATATGTATGTTCTTTTACGTATCACCCTACCAGTTTCCGGTTGGACTGCGCACTGTGTTCCTGACTGCTTTTGGCCTGCGCCTAGCGCCAGGGGGAGCGTGCGAGGTTCTGATTTGTTCTGGGACGAGTGCTGCATGCCTGGTGTGGAATCACCCCGTGCCACACACCCTAGTGGTGGCTTGCACGGTACATCGTAGATGTAGATGTATTCCAGTGCTGAGAATCAAACTGAATTCAGTAAAATCGTACCGTGTAAAAGGTGTTGTCGTATCCGATGAATGAATCGAATTCGAATATCAGTGCTGAAGATAGAAATAAGTGAGGTGCTTATTTTCCATCCGGTTCTTGGATTTGCTGACCAATCATAGGTGAGAAGGTGAGTTGAGTGTTTCGAAAGAATACCGTTGGTGGAGCTTAAGTCAACTAAAATACAGAGTACTCTAAATCTACAGAATACGCTGCAAGCCACCTCAAGGATGTGTGGCAGGGGGTGAGTAGTCACCAACAGTTAGTGACATTGACCCTCTAGATTGCATTCTCAACACTACTCCCTCAGTAGTTATTATATGGCAATCAAGAGGACTCTGCGATTACGGTCTCGAATTCAATTATCAGTACTGAAAAGAGAAATAAGTACAATACTTATTTTCTATCCAATTCTTGGATCCAATGACCATTAACTGGCAAGCAGGCGCGTCGATCATTTCGAGAGAATACCGGTGGTGGCGCTGGAATCTACCAAAATAACAAGGCCAAAATAATCTCACGAGGAAATGTTCAGAATAGTTAAAAACTGTAAAAACATTCCGCGTTTCCATATTTTCGCTTGAATATTCCGAAATATTATATGGCGCAGTTTATTTACATTGCGCGGTTCAGCAAATGCCCGGACAACGCCACTGAGCACTGATATCAACATCGTGTAAACACAGGCTCCGAGGTATTGAATTCAATTGAAGTCCCAATATTGGTTCCCAATTTTCGGCACTGATTTCAGTACTGAACTCAGTGCTGACCTAAGCATCGTGTAAAACGGCCTTAAAAGGTAATGATTCTTTGTTTTACAATTTTCAAGTAAAAGAATAGAGAGTCTATTCAGTGGACCTTACCTTTCAACTTATAGTAACTTTTTTAAGTTCATTTTTCAATTATCTTTGTATTTATAAAAAAAACTATGTTGCTTAAAAAGTTTTTTATACTTTTTATTTATTTATGAAATCTATTTGTCTTAAATTTTATTTAAACTATTGCAAATTATAGAAAAATAAAAACACTTTCTTAGCGCTCGAACTCAGGACTAAATCGGCAGTGAACTCAACTAACCACTCGACCATCCCAAGAAATTTGAACCTAAAAACGTTTTGGCTTAACCTTTGCTTAAATGATAGATATAAAAAAAGAACTAGAAAATGCTTTATGAACATTGGCATTCGACCTTTTTACCTCACCGTTCGAGGTCATTATCCTTAACCGCTTGACAACTGAACGTTTCCGAAAATATCTCTAACTTTGACTAATGTATTTATTTATCATACATGCAAAGAGAAATAAATTTATTTTTTGTCCCAAATTCCAGTTCCATAATTAGCTATTAAGGATTGGCATAGAAACTGAACAGAAACCAATTTGAAAGATGAAATTAAATTAAAAAAGTTATGTCCTCAACCGAGACGAACTCGGGTTCTCACGATGGAGAGATATAACTCTACTCACTTCACAACTACCATACACCGATTGCTTAACACTAGAACCGCGGCAGGGCACAAAATGACCCATTTTCATTTTCACTTAGTATTTTTCTCACTTGTTTGTCAAAATTACGGATTGGCTTTTTTATTAATTTCCATGAAAAGGGACTTCGTCCTCTTAAACGAAGTTTTATCCTTGTTTGGCAACTTTATCGGTTTCTGTGCGATGATAAACCGTTTCCGGAGGAAGGGGTCATTTTGGCCCCTCATGAAAATTTACTATTCCGCAGTGGAATTTGTGTATACTTCCAACTCCGATCAACGTACATACAAAGAAGAAATAAGCGACGGTCACATCGGGGAAGGGCGATGGACGGGCAGCCAGGTCCCATACCGTACGCTAAGTACAATATATACGAAGATAGTGCTCAATCGGCGTGGAATTTTCTTAAAACTAATGGAATGTTGAAGCACATACAGCTATACACTCAGATCTAAGCTCGCGCAGTAACGGAATATGGCAACTGATCCGTCTCTTTTGATAAACTGCTTGCTTTCATAGGTTATCTCTATAGACCTATGGAGCTAGACATATAGAAATTGACAGTCTTTGGTCCATAAACTGATGGTCATCTTTCTTTGCAAAGTTCATGTCTCAGGATCGTTTCCGCGAAATAATCCGGTTCCTTAGGTTAAATATCAGAGGTGAGAGAGCAGTGCGCCTTCACACCAATAAGTTTGCCCTGGTTTCAGATGTGATGGAACTCTTTCATCGAAAACTGCATGAATCTGTACAAACCAGGGCCCAATCTGACCGTAGATGAACATTTATTCCCAGCTATGTGCATGTACCCTTTTACGCAGTACATGCCAAATAAATCCGATAAATTTAGCATTCAGTTCTGGATGCTTGTGGACTCAAAGAGTAAGTACATGTTCAATGCTATTCCCTACCTCGGTAAAACTGAGGACAGACCTCTCGATGCAAATCTAGGCAATCACGTAGTGATTAAGTTGAGTGATCCATTCCTTGAAAGGGACGTAACGTAACTACAGAATTTTCTTACTTCCTTGCATTTGGCGAAGAATCTGAAAGCTAAGCAAACTAGTCTAGTTGGGACAATGACCCGTATGAGACGCGAAGTACCATAAGCAGTGAAGGTCTCAAGAACTGAGCACTACTCAACGGTTCCTCTGAAAAATGATGATGCCACTCTGTCCATCAGGATAAAGTAGGAAAGAACGTAGTGTTATTGAGTACCACGAATCCAAGTGTTACTGTGTCAAATAATGAAAAAAATACCTGAAACTATACAGTGATACAACCATACTAAGGCTGGGGTGGATGCTGTGGACCAAATGGTCCGACTGTACTCTGTTCGAACATGCACACGACGTTGGTCAATACACGTATTCTATAATACTCTAGACTTGGCTGCCATCAATGCATGGATTTTGTACCGAGAGCGCACTGGTAATAAAGTGCAACGTCATTAGATTTTGCGCAATCGTTCTTTGGAGATCTCAGAAACGAACAGGCAGAGTAGGAACTTACCTCATAGGGTTCAATCAGACTCATGTAATGTGCCAATAACTTCCTCTCACCGTAAGTGCCAGTAATATGCAGTCATTTTGCTTCATTTCCTGCCAATATTTATAGTGATTGCCTCCAATTTTCAAGATGTTAAACGAAATTGTCAACATTTTTCTTCTAAAATTCAATTTTTTATATTACTTTTTTATTTTGAGAGATATGAAAAACTTTCAACCCAGTTTCAGTGGTCTATTAATCTTTTCAATGAATATGAAAAGAACTACATAGGTGTAAATCAAAGAAGTGAAGTCTTTTTCGGCAAATGAATGTCATTTCCTTGCACAGGAGACAGCCATCGATCGATGTGATCATGTAATGGTATCGTTTAAGATATCTCAGCCAAAAACGAAGATAGGAAAATAATTTTACCAATTTCCGAAAGAAAATGAATTTCTCTAATATTTTTTGCCCTAAAATGTTTGTCATGTTTTTTGAAGGGATTGGTAAAACTTGGATTGAAATGTAGAAGTGAAGGAAGTAGGAAAAAAATGAGTAAATTAACTTTTTTTTTACGTTCCCTTTCTTTTCCCTCTCTCATTCTTATCCAATTCCCACTTCCTCTCTGCTTTCCTCATCCACTTTCCAATTCTTTCGCTCTCAGAGCTTCCCATCCCCTGCCATGCATCTCTCTCCTTTTTTCCACCCCTTTCCTATCCCTCACCCTCAACAACCCCCTCCCACCATTCCAAACCTCTGATGACCCCCGCCCACTCGCTGTAGGTACAAGCGATCCTTTTTTGGTTCCATTATTTTCCCATCGGTCCCCAGGGTGCAGAGGGAAGGAAAGGGAGGGTGCAAAAAGGGTTCCAGATAAGTGCGTGGCCAGGGTTTGTCCCTTAGGGGGGGCTCGGAGAGGAGGAGAGAGAAAAAAAATATAAGATGACTCGGACAGGCTATGGGGTTTGGGGCAAGTCGGGCGAGAATAGGGTGGGCGGGGGGAAAGTCCAGTCGAGGATAAAGGAAGGATGGAGGTGGGCGTAAGGGGATGAACTTCGATAGGGTGGAATTTCTTCATATTTTTTATATGCCCATATCGCACGATACTTGATACAGCACAAGTTCGATCGTGGTACTACCAATGCAAGGTAAGTCGTAGTCCATCGTTTGTGTCGAACGCTGTGACGTAGTTTGGATTAGGTATAGGCATAGCAAAACTTGGTGATATTCTAAAGCGGAGTGTCTTACGTCAGTGAAGGTGAGTGACGCGTCGATGAGCACGCATAGGTACCATAGGACACCTCTTTGGACCTCTTGGTCAACCCTTGGCCTCTTTATCCCACCTCTCTTGCATGGTTTCCTCTCGTGGACGTCATACTTTTCACAAGCAAGTGCCATAAAGTTTCGCAACACCTATACGTCAAGTGCAAGCAAGGTACGGAATTCATTGTGCATTTTATATGTGGAATTGTGGCATTGTGCATTTATGTGTGGCATTTTGATACAACAGTAATACGAGGAAACATATGAGGGAATAGAATTTGTTTAAGATATCCCACTGATACATCCACACGGGCGAAGCGGTTCCAAGACAACTTTAATGCTGAAAATGGTAAGGGTTTCAACCTTTATTCATAAATAAATTGTTGCAAGGGTTATTTCCGCTATAAAATAGATTATTATCTATAAATACACATTCGATAAATTATAAGATCAAATATGTTTTATATCAGTGCTTACGGATGCAAATACCTACGTGACTCCATTCTGTCGTGGCTGAAAACTAAATTATGCTAATTCTCGAGTTTTCTGCTGCTCGTGTCTTTCGTATGACCTCATGCGCTAGAACGGACTCACTTTGGTCACGAGAACGTCCTGCCTTGTATTAGTAGTACCCCTACTACAAGGTAGGACGTTCGCCGATACTTAAATGATAGCTATCCAGTATCTTGGGATGTAGAACGAGTATGCTGGATGTGCAAGCATGACTGCTATCATAATCGCTGAGCTTTAATATTTTATAATCGAAACGGAATTGGTCAGTTATTAGCTCCCAGTAGGATATAGTCACTACCGACAAATCAAGTTAGCTTTTACAGTCGCTCTGCAATCGTCACACTTTGAAATCATCGCCTCCTACATCTCATTGCGGCTATTACTAGCACTTTTCTTGCCGTGATATCAACGATGGTTAAAAATGATCCTACAGGTGTTTTCTTTGTCTTGTTGACGTAGGGGCGATTTCTATTCGCTCCAGTGTGCTTTTAATTTCGTTAACACAACAGCGAACTTGCTTCACATTCGTTTCAGACATTGCGCACTTCAAAACAGATAGGGAGCTGAGTTCATGGGAGGTATAAAACAAAAAGAACAGAAAAAAATGCATCTTCGATATTTATGTTGATTTTCAGTTGGTCAAGTTGTCAAACAAGGATAATGTAATTTTAAATCATTCAGTGGGAAAAATCTTGGAATTTTGATAAATGTTTTCAACGAATTGGATAACTTTACACTGAATATATTCGGCCATGACTCTTGTGTACACCTGAAGAATGGAACTACGTAACACCATAACTCTTGGTTGAAGCTTTCGCAGGTCATTTTATCTGTATTGCTCTTGTTGTTGGGGGGTACCTCTGGAGGGAGAGAAAGAAGAAATTGTGACTCCGGACGCAGACAGCCTTGCAACCAAGAAAGCCATTCTTCCTTACATCCGGAGCATAACAGATAGAATAAGAAACATCCTCCGCAGGCATGAAATCAAAACTGTGCTCAAGCCACATTTAAAAATTAGAAATAGTCTGAGGAGTGTGAAGGACCAACAGTATGATCTACCATATCAAACCTGCGGGAGGAAATACATAGTCGAGATCGGACGCTCCATCAAAATCCGTTTAGAAGAACACCAGCGGGCTATTCGACTGGGTCAATCCACAAAGTCAGCGGTAGGGGAACATGCTATCTCGGGACACGCGATTGACGTCAAAGAAACTATAATAATCGCGAAGGTGAAAACATTCAAGCACCGGCTGATCCGCGAAGCGTTGGAGATAAAGAAATGCAAAAAAAATTACAATAGAGACTGTGGCCTCAAACTCAGCCACACGAGGGTCCCTGCTTTAAACTTAAATAAAAATATAAAATTCAATGACTAGAATTCCACCCCTTCCTTTCCCATCCTCTTCCCTCCATGAACCGTTAAATAAACCCCCCAACTCGACAAATCCTCATTCCTTAAGATAAAGTGACCAGCAACGGCCACGAAACGTAGGGTAACAACACACCTGAATAAGTACGCGGGGTAAACCCGAACAACAAGAGCAATACAGCTACGTAACACCAGTTTACCAAACGTTTCGTCAGCGCAAATCCTTCAATTCATCGTAATTCGTGTTCGCTAAAATGCCATAATGTATAAAACTGATATCAGGCCTGACCTCGTGAAAATTATGGATATTCATGTTGAGAAAATCACCTTTGTTTATTTCCACACAACTAGCATTAGATAGGGAAGGATGGAGGGCTGCAAGTCAATCAATCTTAGGATTGAACAACCTACGATTTTTTTGTTTTCAGTTCTAACAATCTAACTCGATTTATTCATCGGATATGGCAATACCTTTTACACTGTACGATTTTAAGTAAGTATACTATATTCAGTTGCATTATCAACACTGAAATAAGTAAGCATGGTGCAAAAGAGTCTTTAAAGGTTAGAAAAAACATTCCTTAATCCACATCAATGTATGAAAAAGAAAAACGAAATCATTCACCGAAACATGAAAATATTCTACGAATGACAGGAATCATTATCAAGGCATTCCTTGATAACGGCTACAGAAATAAGCCTTGGTCGAAAAGTGAAATATAAACTTGTATTGTGGACCAAGCAAAGGGAGTTTTCTATTCAAGATGTTGAAGTTAGCGAAGGTCGGAATCCATCTGCGCGCTTGAGCGGGTACGAATGACGTTGAATGGAAAAATGTGCGCTGACAAAACGTTTCGTAACCGGTAGGTAGTATTCTGTGGGTGCACGGGATTCACAGCCAAATGTTTAGTGTTTAGTATTCGAATTCGATCAAAATTAGGGCCTACGTTAAAACGTAAGCTTTTTATTAGGGACAAGTTAAAAACTTTTCAATATCCATTTTTCACTCCTTTACGGAAAATGTACACAAACACATCAATCGTGGATGCGGTAATCGACACTCTTTAGTTGTTTATCGCAACTTAACTCTGCTCCCGAACATTTTCATGTGCACCACCTAGTGCGCAGTGTCTGTAACAAACAGAAGGCAAGTGCTCTTTTGGGTTGCGAAGTGATTAGCGCAGTAGAGCGAATGGAAAGATAATATAGTTTCTGTCATTTCATATGAACATATTACCTTGAAAATATCAACCAACAGCAAAGAATTCGAACCCTGGGCTTCGGTATGGAAAGATCATTTTGCCTGACCGACCCGGTTCCTGAGAGACGCATATTAACATGGGCGTGTGGGGGAGAGGGAGATGGTCATTTGGGAGTCTGGAGGAAAAAGAGGGGAAGGGATTCGGAAAGGGGAGTTGTGGGTAATGGAGATTTCGGGGAATAGGGGAGAGCGGTTTTTTTTCGACGTGGGATCCTATCGGATAGGGGGTCCAAAGGAAAAGGGGCTGGGGAAAGGGGTTGGAACAGAAGAGAGATTAAGATAGAGGGAGAAAGTGAAATTAGAAAAGGGTTTGTGGGTTGGAGAGCTCAGGGAGTGATTTTTAGGGAATGGGGGTTTGAGGGGTGGGGGAACCCTGTAAACGGAATGGGTGGCTAGGTCAATTTGGGGATGAGTTGCCAGGGAACTGGGGCTGAGCGATATTGCAATGTATCGCCCAACGATATTCTAGAGGTATCGAATTGCGACATATATCCATCGGGCTATCCGATATTTTCCGTGGCGATATACCATATTTGCCGCCGTCCGGGTTGTGGTTTTATCTACCTGAAATAAGTCTCAAAAATTTGAAGCTCCACTTCGAGGCCGAAAGTTACAATTGCAACTCCGCGCTCCTTAAATTCATGGAAGAATAGTACTTACATATAGGTAAAATTCAACAATTTTAAACTGTTAAAGATATTTTTAAAAAGTTTCAGAACGCTATTATTTACACATCTTTATTCATGTATGAATGTCAAACATTAACCCTAAATACAAATAACGTGATTAAAAAAATACAATACACCTTAAATTAATGCATTGGTGAAACGGTTAACCCACCCTGCCACATACCCCTGAGGTAAGCACGTAGATGTCCATGTAAAAATTTCCGGTCCTCATGCGCGGAAGTGGAGTTATTTCGAGAAGAGAAAAAGCATGGTAGCAGTGGAATGTTACGAAAAAGGGTGGGAATTGTGGATGTGATGTAGGGAAAGGGGATTATTTGGGGTGGAGGTGGAAAGTTCAAAAGGGTGCGGGGGTGTAAAGGCGTGATTGGAGGACCCAGCTTGCAAAAAGGGAAGGGTTCAGCGAAATGACTGGGGGAAGGTTCAGTGGTGGAGGAAGGGAGGGAGTTTCGAAGGGAAAATTACAAATAAAATAAAATATAAAAATCCAAGAAAATGATAAGGCCCTGGCTGGATGTGAATTTATTTTTTATTATGCCGGGAGAGACAATGGTTAAGAGTTCGCCAGTTTGAACTTTAGTAAGGGAAATTGATGGTCAAATAAAACATTTCGCTATTCCCATTCTAATTATTGTAAATAGGAGTTATTTTATAGAATAGGACAGGTGTAGGCAACCATTTTGAGACTGCGTGCCGAAATCGGCCATATCTCTGGCACAAAAATTTTCACGCGCCAGCCAAAATTTTTTTGAGAACATATTCTTTCATATCTTGATATTTGATATCTTAGAGATTATGTTAACCACGTAAAACTGGCTGAATGATGAAAAAAATTATGAAGGTGTTTTACGAAAATGTGTTGTGTATATAATTTTTATCCTGTAAGTACAATTACAACTGCCAAAAATATATTCAAAATATTATTAGCATCAACACAAAAAATTAAAACAAACTGTTACTATTTTCGATTAAAAATTGAAAGTTAAGTTTACAAGGACTTGTTTCGCGTGCCAGAAACAAGTCATTGGCGTTCCACGTTTGGAATGCGTATCAAAGCTTCCTGACCTCGGAAATGATTTGATTTGATTTGATTTATTTTAAACATTCAAAAACAGCCGATGTCGGCCTTTACATTGAATATTTGCAACTTAAAATCTGCAGTATTAACAAAATAAAATAAGAAAAAAACATGTGTTGGCAAATGGCATCAAATAAAAACAAAGAGAAAATAACATAAAGAATACATTACAACAACATGGAAAGTTAGGGAATCAGGGAGAAAGCGCTTTTCTAAGCTGGCGCTTGAATGATCCGAAAGGAGCAGAGAGATCGAGAGAAGGGTATAAAGCAGATGAAATGGTGTTGTACAAGGCAGGAAGCCTGTAAAAAAGGGATCGCTGGGAGAGAGAAAGACGGAATTTAGGTTGGTGTATAAGGTGATTGTTGCGTAAGGTACGGCCGGGGATGTGAAGTGAGAAGTATGGGAGTATTTCAGTGGATCGGTACTGACCATTTAACGCAATGTAAAGAAATGAAAGGTCATTGATATTCCTACGGGTGGCCAGTGGGGTCAATGATAGAGCAGACATAATTTCAGTACGAGAAGAATTACGGAGGTGCGGTACACGGTGACGGACTACGGAAATGAAGAAATTAACGGGGCGTTCAAGATTTTTCAAGTTGGAGGGACATGCAGTGGAGTAGATAACGGAGCAGTATTCGATAATTGGGAGAACGCAGCCAGTGAATATGGTTTTCAGGGCTATGGGGTTTGTGACGTTGGTGAATCTATAGAGCACACCAACGACTGACATAGCCTTAGATTTAATTTTATATCTTCATTTACATACTACATAGTGAGCCGCCGCAGAGACGTGTGGCAGAGGGTGTGTGGACACAAGCAATGAAAATTGGAAGAAAGGACATTGGAAGGCAAATTGCCCACTTGTAGCATATTTCTGAGAATATTAATAATTGGTAAGGTAGGATTTTTTACCTTCTTATTGCAGCATGAATATTTACAGTACAAAAAGTAAACAAACAAGATAAAAGAACATATTGGATACTTAAGAGGAGAAATACAGGGTATATGTTTGTAAGTATGGAGTGTGGGCGTCAGGTGATGTCTTCATAAATATTCATTTGAAGCATGCTTTATATGGCAGTGAATCCTGGACAGTAATAGCTGCAGAGCAAAGGATATCGGAAGCAATGTGAGATGTGGTGTTATCGAATAATGATGAAGATTAAATGGACGGAGACAATCACCAACGAAGAAGTCCTACGAAGAACTGGAGAGAAAAGAAGAATGATGAAGACTCTGAAACGAAGAAGAGACAAACTTATTGGACACGTTTTGCGACACAACAGCCTCATGAAAACAATATTGGAAGGAGAAATGAATGGGAAGAATTATAGAGGAAGACTAAGAATGGAATGCATCGAGAAAGTCATGAATAAAGTGAAAGTAAATAATAATGTAGGAATGAAGCGGTTGGCAGAGAGTGGAATGGAGAGCTGCTGTAAATTGATCTATGGATTGATGACTACTGATTATGAAGTAAATAATAAAAATACAAACTGACGGTAACACTTTTCAGTAACCATCAAAATACATTTTACCGAGAGGTTTGCATAATAATATTTTTGCGAAGGTATCATTTTTTGGTTTGGAATTGATTCACAGGTAGACTTAAGGCAGTGGGTATGGGGTAGCTAAGAAGTAATTAGGTCTAGAGTTAGGATGCATATTTTCATTTACATTTTTTAAATATTTATATATACTTTTAATAGCTCCTCCAACAGAGAAAATGAAGTCCAAAAATGGCTTATTTTAAGCGCAAAGTTATTATTTTAGCCTCTAGAAAGAAAAAAGGTTTGTTTCACATATATAAAACTATACATGATAATTCTTTTATTTCATTGATTTAAGAGAAAAAGCTCTCAAATTTGATACTTTCCTCCTACGTACAGTTTTCTCGTGTCAAAAACCAGGTTTTTGTAGGAAAAATATCGATTTCAAGTTCAATTTCAACAATAAAAAACGTAAAAAGAAATATAAAAGGATATATTTTCCATTACGTGCAAAATAGTATGGCTTCAATATCTATACTTTGTCATAAGTTGTTCTTGAGATATTGAAGATAGATAAATATTAAAAATTCTCAAAAGTTCGCATACGCCATGTTGGAACAATGACTATCTCAAGAAAACGAGGAGGGATAACATTTTTATAATATTTGAATTCAACTGCCAATGCTTGTAGGTCTAATCGTGAAAAAATAAAAGTTTTCCAAAATGGTCACGCAAACATCGTTGTATTATTTGACCTGGAATGACCAATGCGGTAAGGGTTAGGAAAGAGTGGGTAAAAAAAGAATGCGGAATAATTGCTCCGGTAATAGTCGTGTATAAAATAAGTGTTCTTCGTTGGTTGGGCCACGTCAAGAGATGATATTAGAATGAGCAGAGTTGACGAAGCAGATTTATGATCGAGGGGATGGCGTGGCGAAAATTTGGAAGGAAATGATAGAAATATATAAAAACCTTGTGGTTTATGTGTGTGTGATTGTTGCTCAATCACGGAAAAACCCCTGAACCTAATGAACTAAAATTATGCATGATCATAGCTAATATATCTGGTTTAATCATAGATTGTTGCCGTTTTGAAAATGTTCACCATTCCTTTATTACAGTCATGTTTGAGATTTTATAAATTCCTCTTTTGGAAACATTGGGGAGAATGGTATATTGCTGCTATGTAAATATTTATTTTTGCGCAAAAGATAGTCGTTGTTATTAGAGGTGACTTAGATGTTAGACTTGAGACTTCTTAAAGTTATTTTTAAGGCATTTCTGCTAGTAATGGATAAGTTGAACTGAGAAACCCATAGATGAGTGTGGTGGAAGATATTCTTAAAAGAAGAAATATTTTGAGTATTATAAACTGAAGGGCGCGCATGAAGTAATGCATGAGTGTAACTGAAGCAAAAGAGATATGCATGAACAGTGTAGTACAGAGGAAATTAGAATTTGACTGTGCCTTCCTCGAAAGGGAACGACGTGATAGGCATATATATACTAGCTGTGCCCGCCATGCGTTGCAATGCCTCTTTTTCTTTCTAAGTAGGCAGTAGGCACACATATACAGAGCAGACACATTTTCATGTTCAAAATAAATGAAAGAAAATTATTTTCGGTGCATTGAAGTAGAGTTGAAAATATACAATATTTTTGGTCCTGTCGCCCTCTGCAAAAACAAATAAATTTTTCGGCTGTCCCACTCTTGAGCATGCAACATATATCGACCGTGTGAAATGCATGAATTTTCCAGATTTAACCCACACACTTGAAGCAATTTACCTTGTGCATTGTCGATTGTCATTGAAAATGCAAGGCGAACGTGAAACAGAGTCGTTTGAAATCAAATGGCATGTCGGAGGGAATAATGGGAATACGTGGAATAAGCACATCTTCTCCTTTTGACTTTCCATGTAGAATGACGTTTGGCATCAGTTGCTGGACAGTGCATTGCACAATCGTAGTACATTAATGCTGCGCAAAAGAATTATTTGAGCGCCGAGTTTGAGTGATAATTTGTACGGTAATACACCAGATAATTTAAAAACTCAATTTGATAATTAAATCTCGTCCGCATTCATGACGCTGTCAATCGATTTGTAGGTGACACACTCATCTGAAATTTGTTCGTGGATGGTGTAGTTGATTTCATTGGCGTCGGTGTTTTTGGCTGCCAAAATATCACGTTCGCAAAGCCATTGGTGATTTTTGATATTGGTACCAATTTGTGGAAAAACCTTACTGAATTAATTGTTCGATCGATGGAACATTGACAAAAAAATTAAATGGAATTGAAATATATTTATGTCGGCATCAACTGGTACTTTTCCATTATCAATGTCCAATAGCTGTTTTGAAAATATGGGTGACACATTGCGCTGCAGATTTACGCGCGAATTTGTCGTTAACGTGAGTTTCTGCACGTCTCCTAATATTCGACGCTTTGAGGTAAGCGTTGAGTTCATCAGCTGGTGTTGAATATGGTATTACTGGTCTGTCCCATTCGTGAGAATGCAACATATAATTGACCACGTGAAAAGCATGGATTTTCCAGATTTAATTCACACACTTGAAGCGATTGTGCCTTGTTGATGGTCATTGAGAAGGCAAGGCGAACGGGGAACTCGAGTCGTTTGACTACAACTATCAAATTAGTCACTGAATCTGGCCTTTAAATGCTACAAGAGTGAATAGCCATTCACCCTTGCAGCAATTAAATCGCTATTAAATGGATATTCATGCCTGGTTGCCAAGGAAATTTTGTATTGTTGAATAGGAAGAAAAATTGATGAATTTCGAGATAAAAACGCAAAACGTGGACAAAAACGAAGCGTATAAGAACATTGAATGAAATAATTAGATACTGCATTGTTTTATGCGTTCTATGATACAAATTTCCATCCAATATCTTGAGTTCAAGTAATTAAAAAAAGAAATTAAAGAAAAACCTTTACCGAATTCAATGCATTTCTTATGGGAGTAAATTTTAACAATATGGGGGTAAAAACAAACCCAAATATTGCCATTATTATAATTCAGAAACCTTTACGGGCACGCGCGCAACAACTTACCAAAGTTTAATCGCAATCAGATGTATGGTGTTGGCGTGCATAAAACACGAACCAAACAAACATTCTTTTTATATATAAGAAGATATACGTATGTAATCGATTTATATCAATGCAATACATGCTATTCTTTTAAATCTCATTCCAAATTGAGAAATTTAGTGATTCAAAATGGCAGAACGTCAGGCAGATAACTATTGCATCATAAAACATTCAAGTTTATTTTGACGTGTTTATGGCTGTATAATTTTACGGCTGAATAATTATATTAGACGGGGAGATAGAGTCAAGGTATTGAGATAGAACGGAGGAAGGAATAGGGATATCGGCTTCTGTGTTACCCTTAGTGGGTGGTAGGGTAAAAGATACGTCGAAAAAATCGTTATGGTGCAAAACTGGAAGGGGTTAGGGGAAAGTTAGTTAGCAAAAAGGTTCGAATGCAGGGCTGGGTGTTGGTCGGAGGTGTTATTAGCAAGGGAGGTTGGAAAAAAGAATTTTTAAATTTTATATTCCTTTTCAGGGAGAGATGGGATTCGGGAGGGGGGTGGGTAATTAATAGTTTAATGGCGGGACAGAAATGTGGGAAAGGGTCGAAAAGAGGGGAAGAAGGGGTACAGTAGACACGCAATATTAGGGAAAGGGGGTTGAGGGTGTTATAATGGAAGGGAAATGATAAAAAGGGGGAAGGGAAAGAGGTATGAACGGTTTAAAAGGGGGAGGTTTTGAGAGGGCAGTCACCTTTCACGCCACGTTCAATTTCCCCAGGGACGTCCCTTTGGGAGGCCCTGCAGATTTATCACAGTAAAACTTCTTAAAACTATCACATCAATTTGCCCTTTTCGTTAAACTTTGCTTCATTCACTTCTCTCATTCCATAATTTATTACCCAAGGTATTTAAAAATATTCCTCTGACTGAGCAACTCTCCTTTTCGCCAAGGACCTTTTTAGGACCTGAGGAATCAATGTCATAATCCCATTCATTGTCGGTTAGCTATTATAGAAGTTTCGCATTACGTGTGCGTTTAATTTCAATAACAATGCTTCAAAAGTTTTACAAATAGTAAACTCAAATACATCATATTTAATTTCGTAGAAGTACTTACTAAATATGCTGAAAGTACTTTCAGTTAAAATATTTGGGCTTCTCTAAATATTTTTTCTTATTACCTAGTAATATTGGTCAGCGGATTGACCCATCTAGCCAAAGGTGTGTGGTCAGATTCCCGATCCAGGCCGTATTTTTTTCAGGGCAATTTTCGCGTACTGACATTAAAATTATATTTTTAATGGTAATATTTATTTAAAATATCAAATAAAAGTAAGGAATAATAAATTATTATTTCATACTATCATCAATATTTCATACATGCATACACTTATGTATAAGTATTATATTTTATTGTTTTTTTATTTAACTGATTATGCTCTTATATATATAATTGTAGTACTAATAAAATCATTATATTTTCATGCTGGCAGTGGGAATAGACATTAATTTTAAAATACAATGCTTTAATGAGAGATGAGTACTGATACATACTGCGGAGATAGAGAGAGAGAGAGCAGTATACTGATACATACTTTTCTAAAGGACTATTTAAGTGCTGCAGAACACTATGTATCTGTTCAGTATTAATGAATGTATGCATTTTTTTCATACACGCACTCACAGGCATTTCTACTAAAATACAGAACTTATTATAGATATTACGATAAATATAACAAAATACATAAATGAATACGTGATCAGTTAATTATTTTCATTCATCAACAATTGAACCGGCGAATATTTTAAGATTTCACAATATAATCAGGATAATAATTCGAAACCCTGATAGCATAATGATAATAGTTAGTACGTATTCGATAGATATTTGTGCATTTTGAAACGTCTTCGCGCTCTTACAATTCTGTTTAATTGCTCAAGTTTATGAGAATCCCCATACATAAGTATGCATGAAAATAACAAGATAGTAAAAAAATAGAGAGTTGAAATTTTATTTTATTACTAATTGTTAACCATTTAAGCTGGAGAGACTCTATAGAGGAGGAGTATAAGGTGTTTCACAACAGGAAGTGTAACTGAAGCAAAAGTAATTTTTAAGGACAGCGCTGTTTGCCGGGAGTTATTAAAACATAGTCAGCTTTACAGGACTATAACCGAAAATTTAAACCTTTGTGTCTACCCGAGAAGGATACGGCATGATGGGTAAGAAAAGTAGAGCGTGTGTGAAGCAATCCATGAATTAAATAGAAGCGAATGAGGTATGCAAGGACAGAGTATCACGGAGACAAATAATAAGAGAGCCAGTTATCTAGGCACTGCAGTGACTTAACTCTTTGACTGCGACTTCCCCGAAAGGGAATGGCGTGATGTGTCTGGATGTATGTTTTTACTCACCAAATCTAGGCATTCTCACAGTGACCTAATTTTGACTACACTTTAATGTCATAGTGACACACGAAAAATCGATGGCTACTTCTTGCATGCACCCGAATAAGGATTAGGGAGGTTCGAAAGGATTACTTCTCAGTTCCTTTACTTTATTTCTCCCAATCCTTTTTCCTTATCTGACTGGGTTGTCACACCATCCACATGGGCTGTTTTCAACGTCTTTTGTCTTTGCACGTTTCTTGGAAAAGCACTTGGGAGCTGGCAGTTTCGTCTTGTCTAGTGTAGCAGGGAAATGGACACTCTTGACATAAGAGTAACGCTAGTTTGGCGCAATATTTGTTGAAGCTTGGTTCCTTGGATTTGGCGGGCGGGGGCCAAAATTTCTTCCCCACCTTCTCTTCTATCCGGTTCCAACCATAGGTTTACATAAAAGATGGTCAAGTTGTGTGTCTCACAATTCAAATAGTCATTATAATCACCTTGAAAATAGTAGCCGTGGAAATCGATTCGTGGAAAAAAATTGTCTGTGGAAAAATACAAGCTTTATTACACGTCTTTCTTCTTATTCATTTTCAATTTTGGTCGTCTGTGATTTTTCTTCGAGAACAATTGGTTTTCTTGGTTATGATTCTCTTCTGCTTCAGAAATTTGTTCATTATTTCACTCTGGTTTCTCCTCCTTCCTTGTAAGGTTAGGTATTGTTCAGGTATACTCCAGGTATTTTTCGCCTTTTTATCTCGTTTTCTGGAACTATTTAAATTCATCAACCTTCCTTCGAAAAATCTCTTTATTACATTTAATATCTTACGGATACATTCCAATTTCCTTCATATCCTTATTTTGATTAATCCATTTTGCTGTCGTCTTTAATTTGGCTATTTAGCTGACTATTATCTTCAACAAATTTTTTTAAAAAGTTTGCTACATTTAATGGAAATTATTACATTAATGTATATGATCTGGATCTCACAACGAGATTGATCGATTGTTTGATTGATTGTTGTTTGATATTTGTAAAGTGTTTGATGTTGTCAATAGTGTTTTGTTCTTAGAGGATATTGTCCTAGAACAATAAAATATTTTTCAATTTAATTCAATTTCAATTCAAACTACAATCACGTAGTCTGAAGATGTTACATTAGTATCCTCTTGCACATTACATCTGTGACATTCTCCACTTTCTTATGAAGATCTTCATTTATCCCCTTCCTCCAAGTACTATCCTCTCTTTTCACCATCTTCTTTATTGTACATCATTATGATGGCATGAAATTCGAACTTACAATAGAAAAAAATCTGACAATTTGTTTACATCGCTCCCGATGAGGGGACGCAGTGCCTTTAAGTAGTAAGATGCTTTAACATTTTGAGCTGTTCAAAAAGAGTCTACCTCCACATTCTAGTGGTTAATTAAGTGTCAATAACCCTCGAAAACGTCCCAGTATATTGTTTTCAGTTCTAACATAGATTCCAAATGATTTACGCGCAGTTCATCAAAGAACTCCCGTACTCCGTGCTCCTTTTCTCTTTCTAACGGATTTGGCCAATACGTTGGAGCGTTTGATACCATGCATAATTGTAAGAAGAAATGAAAACATCGCATGAAATAATTCTTAATAAGAGATTCCAATCTTTTTCTCTGGTTGCTACACGCCTTTCCCTCCAAAAAAGGTCGTTTTTTTATCAGGGGACCTTCAATATGGGTTATTATTGTTGAAGTCCTATTGAGAAACCCTGTGTACATACTCTCTCTGATAGTACATTGAGTAAAATGACTTTATATTGACAAAATCTGCAAATGTAGTGATGCTTTAAGCTGATTGGTGATTTTAGAGTAGACTTTCGTTATTCCCAATCTGAAAATACAAGGAAATGACGGTGCCTTGGGATCGAAATTCGAATTACAGCTAAACGGTGGCCTTTTAAACCAAAATTGCAGAAATAGATGAAAACCATGCATGCAGAAAGAAACTCGTAAGCGTGGTTGCTTACGTGGCTGCATAAGCATGGTTAATTTGGTCAAATTCGTGTGTAGAATCATAAAAAGTTAAATCCATTAGTTTTTTTTCATTAACTTTAGAAATTAGCCGCCATATTAGAAAATGGTGGATAAGAAGGTAGTCTACCTACATTTCAAGGTGGCTCCGTATCTCAAAAATATTGTTTTCACCAATGCTAACTTTATGACAAGTCCAGGCAATTTCCTATCAATATTTGCAGTTTAATGACACTTACTGCGAGAGGAATACCAGGAATTTCGAGAGTTAGCGTTTCTTCACGTAATCAACGTACCTATTCCTCAAGAACTGATGACCAACATCTACAAAATACCCTGCAAGCCACCTCAGGGGTGTGTGGCAGGGGGTAAGTATTCACCGACACGCATTACACTATACACTAAAGTTAGTGTAACTACGACTAATTATGCATTAGCATAAATCGCTAATGCTTGTCACGAGGCCAAGCCTCACAAGCTCTCAACTAAGAAATATTATTTTTCTCCATGTTTCACCCCATATTGAATGAACACCACTTAGTTTCATGATTAATTTTCGAAAAATTTAGCTTGTAAAAGGCAAATATAGGACAATCAATCAATCACTCAGTGATTCAACCGAAAGGTTGGTTTGGGTAGCTGAGGGTAGAGCTCATCTCGGACTAAGCCACAGTCGTGTGAATTTCACAGATTCAGGGTAGTTCCTTTCCCTGGGCCACCTCGCACTCCGAGGATTGTTTTTGTTCGGGGACGTCTAAAGGTTTCACCCGGATTTGAACCCGGGGCCCTTCGATCAGTAGCCAAGTGTTCTACCCACTAGGCCACCACGATCTCACGTTTAACAATAAGGAGCCAAAATATGAATCAAATTACATTTATATCATTTTACGGTGGAGCTTCCTTGACATAAGCCACCAGGGGGAACACAATTTTACAACAACTCCCTTATAAACGCTCTGCTACCCTTAATTTGATTATCAATGAAAAAATAGTAAGGGGCCAACGGTACGCTAAATAATTTACGCAAAGGCAATTTTTATGAGAGGTCAGTAACGTAGCAGCTTCGTAACTCAAACAGCTATTTTTATTTAAAAATAAAGAATATTGGCATTCTTTAATTATGATATTCCACCAGATCAAGCCTGAAATGACTATTTTTATCCAACAGCTATATCCTTCCAAGACCAATATTTCACTTCCCCTATTGTTTGCTTAGGTAACCAAGATTTGAGGTCACGTGCTCACTTTGAGAATTTGGTAATATTTTTCTCCAGCCATAATTGATACCACATTCATATTTTATTTTGAAATTGAAGCAAATGCAATGATCACAAAATAAATAAAGCAATATTATTGACGGAAGAAATTTTTTTATTCTAAAATTCTCAGTAAATATGTAAACATATATTTTTGTGGCTTTAAGTTGACTTGTTTTACACCACGCGCCTAATACTCCGTTATAATTGAAGCGTTATTTTCTGTTTTATTAAAAGAATTACCGTGGGTAATATTTTGAAATAAAACATTTGTAATTGAAGAAATATAGAAACTATACGCCGTTGTATTCCTGACGTCATTAGTACGTGAGGATATTCCAATTTTTATCGTCTCTGGAGCGCACAGCTGTACCATGGGAAACGACCTTTATATTTTGGCGAATATCTCGAAAAGTAGTGAAATAAGTGCCTTATATCTTGGTATCATTAGAAAAATGGGATATGTGTCTCTTTAATAACGCCAAGTGCATTAATTTTTATGTTTGGTGACATCTCACTCAATTTATATGTTAGGAATAATTTATCCTAATAATTAGTAGACTGGAATTTTCCGAATTATTTGGGGAGAAAATGAAGAATGCTGAAAAAACCAATCTTGGCATGATGCTCTAGACTCTGAACGGAAAGGACCGAGGTGTTTCTAATTAAAATTCCCATCCGTCTGATAGAAGTACTGCCCTTGAAGTTCTATCCGAATTGCACAGGAAGAGTCCTAAACGGGAATCCACTGACAAATATCCGCCACTGCTGAGATTTGATCCTAGGACCCCGGGTTAGAAAGCCAGTGCTTTAGTCACCACACAAACCCTCCCACTTAACTCTTGATGCATTTTATAATTTTGCCGGGAGCTTCACTTGTTTGCTGTCGTTCATTTATTCTGAGTCGCTTCTGTTTTCCTTTTCTATTTCGCCGCTACGCCAGGCCCGCCAGGCGGGGTCCGATGTTTACTTTTCCAGCTCGTAGAGGGCGTTTCCATATTTTTCGAGCTAATGGAATCCGCCATATTGTTAGAAATTAATAAAAAGTTTCGGAATTTTTATTTGACACAAATATTCAGGCGAGGTGAGGGAATATAATGAATTCATAAATTTTTCTTGGATACAAAATTGGTTCAAATTTTCTTCCGCATTGAGTATGAGAAGGTCGATTTATTTTCACAGATTAACTCAATCGCAGATTAGGATTCTTTCAAAGGGTGCTTGGTAAGTGCGTTGATTAATTTGATGCATTTTCTGCTTCTCCACCTAGGTAGACCTTACTTGAGATACAACATAAAGGGTGAAATTCGCCATCAAAAAATCATTTGAATTCACCGAGATTCGGACCCGGATCTCCCAATTGCCGGTCAGTTGTGTCAGCTTTTATCAATTACACTACCAACACATCTTAATTCAAAGCGAATTTCGGTGGGGTTTTATACAAACAAGTTTATAGAAATTAAGAAATAATTAATAATTGTAATTGCCCTCACTTGAGTGCTCCGCCAGCAGCCGGTGACCAGTGGAGTCTAGTTTAAATACCACATTTTAACACTTGTAGTGATTAAATTCGACTGTATTCGATGTTACGTGGTGGAACAGAATTTCAATAATTAAATAAACGGCAGTAGTTGTACTGTCCACTTATATTTAATGTAAAATATTACACTGCACGTCTTTAGACGCTAAGGGCGTCATCATCAGGTATATATACACCTGATTTTATTACGTGTATACCTGATGATGACACTCTAAGCGTCGAAACACGTGTAGTGTAATATTTTACATAAAATATAAGTGGACAGTACAACTACTGCAGTTTTATTTAACTTGTAGTGATAATCGGCACGATATGTAAAAAGATTGGTACACACATTTAGTAGTTCCACCAGCCCATCACAATAAATATGAAAAAGAATCACTACTCGAACGTAGGTTGTGATTTAGACTAAATATTTTAAGTAAGTTCGAAACTGGCTCTACAACATCGTCATAAGCATTTTGCAAACCCCGAAAAAATTCCGATTAGTTGAATATTTTAAATATCAAATTTTAGATATATATAGCCAAAGAGATGAGTTTTTTCCGCGAATTAATTTCAGCAAAAAATTTAGTCTACAGGTCATAAAATTGATTTATCCAGTTATTCATTCTCGGCGTTTCCCCCCAAACATATATTTAAAAAATTACAGAGGTTGCTGAAGGAATTATTTTCTAATATTGTGTACTTGAAATTCCATTATTTATGTTAGCTTCAGCTTTCCCTATTTACTATGAGTCACTTTTCTATAATCTTCTGTGAAATTGTGACACTGCGTGAATTATACAATATTTCTTGTTGTAATTTAACTATTGGAGCAATAAAAATTAATTAAATAAAATCTTTGCAGCTTTAGGCTCCAGGCATTAGGGCCTTTTATCTAATGTAGCATAAACTCAATATGTTTGGCGCGGTGAACACAAAAAGGACACAAACATGAATGTAGCTATAATTATTCCCAATTTTCGGCCAGGCATGAGTAGGTTTTTTTGAGTACATAATGTAAGTATAAATTCAGAGCAAAGATAACGAAAATGAGAGACGATTAGAAACGTTGATGCACTCGTAGAAATAAGATTTAAAAAAAACAAATGACCTTCAAATCCCTGAAAACCCCGGAAACTTACTCTCAGTGTTCGATATAACCTCGCCGCTTCACGACGCATACCCTCAGCAACAACCGTACGTCATCGGGGACACTTTATGGGAGCTGTAAAGCCAGTCCGACACAGAGGACACTCTTCACGGCCGGGAGAAAAATTCATTCCGATTCCGCAAAAAAGAATTGCGTTCACGTCGACGACTTCCTCACAACGGCCGTGAAAAATAATGAAAAGTGACACGGTGACGAGACCAGAACGGTGAGACCTACAACCATGTTTACTCGTGTGAAAAGAACAACATATCATGACGAATCTTAAGGGATGATAAGGTCACGGATCGGTACAAAATGTGGAAATGACGCTACTAACGCTTATCTTCGAAAAATATAAGGTGGTAATTAATAAAATAATAATAATAATACGTTTTTTTATTACTTTCCAAAACAACATGGGCGGTGTTAATATTTGTTTTACTACAATTAAGCTGTAATAAATTATAAAAGAACGACTCTCGTTTTTTCTTTTTACTTTCAATTATATTTAATTTATATCAAGAGGTTGTTATTGGGCACCAGAAACATACAATGAAAACAAGAGTTACGTTATCTCGTTAATTAAGTTAACCCCTTTATTATGAAGTAAAGATTGGATTTGATATGGCCGTATCTTTTCCTAGGTACAAATCACCCTTCACAATAAAACATTTACACTCTTATTAATAAAATTTGTAAATTTGTTTCACTTGTAAATTTCAATTTTTGCCTTCCGGACACTTGTGATTTCATTAATCACAAAGAAATACCTTTCCTCACAAAATATTACCCTTCACTTATATTTTGTTTCCCTTCACGGCCACAGGGTGAGATCACTAATCACACAAATAATACCCTTCACACACAAATATTTCCCTTCACACACAAATAGTAGCATACATAAAATTTTGGATATCGTCGACCTCTGACACACATGCGTCCCGGAAGAAATCCTGTCACCAAACAAGTCTCGTTCTGCGGACGTGGAACCGGCTTCAATTCCCAACGATGTAGTCAATAAGGATCCGAAGTGTCTTCCTCGTCTTGCGTCTGCTACTTTTTGTACTCTCGGGATGAATTTTTTATGGGTGGTTTTAATTTCTAAAAACCTTACTTAACTTTCTGTCGAGTCACAAGCAAAGAATACTTCTAATTTTCTTATTACAGAAATTTACTGACCCGAGTTGCGTGGATTCAGTCTGCCGTTGGGTATATTGTTGATCGGTGGCTCCCGATGTACGGAGGTTATGTCCCTTTTATATCCACTCGATTCTCCTAACTTTGTATTTCCCTTTCTACTGGGATATTCCCGGAGTTGCGTCATTTTCACCTCGCCAGCTGTAACAATGCTTGTTATTGCAGCTATGATCAATTAACTGGCTACCAAGTGAGCTTCACAATAATAAACTTAAGAGTTGATCTGCTTCAATAATGACTAAATGCGTGTCCCCCACTGCTAAATTGACTAAAGAAGAAATATTACGTAAAATCTATGCACCGCGAAATCGATAATAAGAAGACATTTCGTAAATACTTAATATAGCGTCGTTATTACGTTACCGAATCGATGAGATAATACTCTTGGACGTATTCGGAGTCTTTAAAACCACCAAAAAGCAATTATAGAAGGTAAAACGAATAGGAGAAATTACAGAAGAAGATATTAAGATATACCAAGGACAGACTGCATAAAAGAAATTAAGTAGAATGCGCATATGAGGTGAAATGGAGGAACTCCAAGAGGTTGGCTGAAAAATTTACGAATAACAATAAGTACATATCTATTAAGTTATTCCCTTCTTGATAGGGACAATCAATGTGCTTATTTATAGTTCTCAGGACTAGAAAACTGGCTCATCTTTATTAATTTTACAATATATATTGTTTTTCTCCTAATTTGGTTTTGGTATAGTTACTATATTGTTTCTAAACAATTCTGAAAAAGCACCAGTTTAATCGCTTCCACTAGTCCATGAGCACATATTCTCTATTACAGCTCCCATAATCCCTCCAGAGAGTATTTTGGTAGATTCCAGCTCCACCACAAGTTATCTCTCGAAATACTCGTCTCACTTGCTTACCTGTCATTGATCGTTGGATCCAAGAATCAAATAGTAAATAAGTATCGTACTTATGTTAATTTTCGGTACTGATTATCAAATTTGGATTCTTTCATGGGATACGACAGCACCGTTTTTTCACGGTACGAATCAAAGCATATTGAATTCAGTTTGATTTTCAGCATTGAGGTAAGCATTCCGTAAAAGGACCTTTGCTCTCCCAATACCTCCTTCTTGGTTGTCTCTCATTTTACCTTCCTGTTACTTTTCCCACTAAACTTACCTAGTCCTCCGAACCAATCCCTACCTTTCTCTCACCCCACAATCCTGACAATCTCCCAATTTCCCCAGACAGCTCGTGTCCCGCATTACGAAAATAAAAAAAGAAGAGATACGATAGATTCTCCCTCCTCCAGAAGTATACACGTCGGCCAGATAACCAAGTTCCTAGAATTGGTCCGATTTCTCCTCTTTGTTCTATGTCTATTCTAAATTAAGTCTGAATCCATTAATTGAACTCCAAAAAGTGGTTGACCTCAAGTCAGGTGTTGTCAGGTTAATTGGATCGTACTTTGGGACTGAGAGAAAGAGACAAAAGAGTGGTGTCCTTTTTTTTTTACCTTGTACTTTGACATGCAAAGCAATGTCATTCTTCTTTTCTCAACTCACATTGTATTTAAAGGGATCAATTAAACCTCGCGGTGGTGCTTCGACTTGATGGAAATTCTCAATGGCCGGGTCTTTGTAGAATCGTCGGTAATATTGATGGGGAAGTTTGGAAGATCTATGCGGAGATAGTTGGATGGATTGACTTCGTGGAAGCTGGTGGAAGCCCATTTAAACAATGCTACAAATGCGAAAATGACGCAAAAATGCGTCAAAATCCAAAGGTTGTCAGTAAATTTACCGTAACAGCACAAAACATTTCTTTCCCAAAACCTGCAATGAAAAATGTACTCCTATTACAAAAGTGAGAAATGTTTATCACCAAGATTATCGATGGTAGTGCAAATCGACTGATATTTTCAACTGTGAGTTTTATCTTGATAATTGCTCTAATACCTCAATTTGGTGTTCAATAAAAGCTTGCTTTACACACTTCCACTACCTTTATTAAGGTCTCTGGGAGAATTTGGGTTCTAAAAAAGTCAAATTGTCCATTTGCATTTGTAATGTCGCAATAAAAAATTAAATGTTTTAAATTACTTTTTACTCACTATAATGATATTAATTATTTTTTGAGAGGAATGAGAATTGTTAGCATTTATTAAAAATTTTTCAAAGTTAAAAAAACCTTTGTGGAATTGTTAGGTAAATGAAGATATGTTTCATATACATTCCTATTTATTTTTATATTGAAGCAAACAGCTTGAATTAATTACAAATTGTTTGAATATTAAGCATTATGTTTGCCGGCTAAAAAGAAATTGAAGATAAATTTATCATATGTATTCAAAATAAGTCTAATCCCTTATTTGCGTAGATAAATTTAACGTCGGCAGCGACTGCTTGAATTGTTTTTTGACCAATATTTCATTTCTACATTGATTATAGTATTAATAAAGTGGTGAATAACAGCCGAGGATCTTACAAAACATTGGTCTCCACACCAAATAAAAATTCAGGATTTTTTTTCTGAACAATGTGGAACTGCATCAATCCTTTTTGTCAGTGACTATTTATGCCCTATTCCTTGTCAGTGTTTCCTCACTATCGTAAAACCTATGATTTTTATTTTGTTTACTTATGTTAGATATAAAAAAGGATAGTCCGTGTTTATTTTGTGTCAGATACATTCGGAGTTTCGTATTTATTGTTTTTTTCTGGCAATATTACCAGAATTTGAGAATCGCAAAAAAACGGCCGGATGTGGAAACTTTTATCCCCGGTGTAGTTTGATTCGTACTTATAAATAATTCCGTCTCAAAAAGTTGGTCGATGCGTTTCTGAACTGACAAATCGTTCTCGGTTTTTTATGCAGTCTCATGAATAAAAGTATGAGTAAAGAGATCCAAAGAAAAAGGCCGAATGTCCAAAATTATTGTTCTACTCTTTCCTTGACAGCAATATTGCGTATTTCTTCTTTGCCAAGGGAAATCTTGACCCTTTTGAGCCCATTTATTTGGCATGCATCGCCAAGTTTTTCTTTTAGCTTCCTTTCAACTCTATACCACCGCAATTGGTCGCATTTTTTCCGCATTGCTTACATGAAATGATTGCTTATTTATTTTTATAAAAAACAGGGAAAAACGTAAAAGCTAATTACAAAAAGGAAAGATATCCTAACATATCATATCTTTAACAGAAAACAGAAGTTATTATTCTTCTTAGGCACCCTTTTGCTTTCCCTGATTGGTTGAAGTTCAATTACAGACCTGCAATGAGGCATTTATTTTGAAAACTCAGGCAAAGTTTCGTAATAATACTTAATGGCATAATGACAGCACCATTTTTGCCAGAATGGATCAGAAAATATGTACTTCAAAATTTAAATCCCTAATCAACGAAAATTCTGAAGTTGGACACCACCTCCTTTGATTTAATACAAATTCAACACAAATTCAAGAGGTGATGAACGTTTACCCAGGGGCGTAGCTAAAATTTGGGCCATCTGCATTATGAATTTCCTAAAGAAATATCTGTTAATATCTGAACAAATGTGTCTGTCAATTCCTGCCCCATACATAAAATAATACCAATCATACCTATTCAGACACTCGTTGAAAAGTAAGTTTTAGAAAATATAATTTAATTCATTTGATTGATAAATCGAAATAAAACTTAAAAATATATTATTCTTGCTTTTCTCAGAAAAACCATTCATCATCACATAAAAAATCTACTTCGTCTGCTTCTTGTTATTCTATAGATTATTTAGACCAATTCCGTAATCGTAAATCACTCATACTGGGTTTTTCGATCATTGCAATTGCAGAAATGATGTGGTACACAGTCTTAGGCACGGGTGCGAAGATGTAAACCAAAGGAGACGTTTCCTGTGCTAAAATGTAGACTTGGGACGAGAAAAACTTATTCGTATAAATCCGCGCTGCAATTCGTCTTGAACTAAAATTTCTAAGTTATATTACTGTCTAACACACCTGACCGGCTATTGATTGATCAGGGCTTGTATCCCGGTCAAGCCAAATGATTTTTTCATGAAGAATTTTGCCCTCTTTGGTATACAACTGGGTATAATATAATTTTTAATCAGCTTCAACTTGGAAATTTTATTATTGCTTTAGAGGTGCTTAATGTTTTTATTAATGCCGAAAATTTAGCCAAGAATAAATGCTACCCTCCACACCCACCCTTTGCTACGCCACTGAATTTACCTTGCACTCTGGGTAACAGACACCGAAAGGTTTGAATTTAAATTTTCGTGATCCTCCAGGTCCAGGCACTCTCAGCGAACTGTGTCGAAGCATTAATTTTTATCGTCGTCCGCATCAATAATTCTGGGATTTGTATGCACAATTAATTTATACTTGTAACAAAAAACAAGACTGTAGCCAGAGATAACAATAGAATATTTTGAAATAGTAGAAAAAATAGACTAATTTTAAATTAATAACGTTCTGGTCTCACTAGGTCATCAACTTGACTTTTCAGTGGGTTTCATGATTTAGCTGAATTACCAATTAATCAAATAGGCGAATAACAAGGATTCGGCATAAAAATCCCGTTACACATCTAATTATATACAGGTGTTTTTGAATGACCATGTTGTTGCCAGGCATATTATTAAATAAAAATGGGTATATCACCCTACCTACAAAGTTAACCAAAAATATGACCATTCACAAAAAACCTAAAACTACATTTATCATTACAATTACTAAACATAGAGTATGCATATAATACTTCAATAATAATGATCCCATTTCCAATTGAATTTTATTTTTAAAAGTGCACTGGATAATAATTAAAACATGATGTACTTATCATTCAAACTTCTTTTACTTATCTTGGTAAAATAACCGTTTATGCGATTCTTTAAATTTTTCTCAATGCCGAATAATATGTCGACGCCTTTTCATTTTTACTTGTACTTTACTTGCTGGAGTGCCAAGCAAATTCAACTCTTTTTCATTTTAATGATGAATATGCAGTTTAACCAGAAGTTTGCAAAATTATTTTTTGAAGATGTGGGTTGTAAATAAGTTGAAACATTTTCCTTCAGCATGTATTCGTTTAGAGATGTATGGTCTTAATCCCGCGTTGTGAGTCTTGAAGTCTTGATCTGGTGATCTTACGGTCCTCCATGTAATTACCTTAAGGACAACTCGTAATTTTTTTAACAGAAAAAACCTTTGAGAGGAAAATAAAGGGGTAAAATGTTTAAGAGAATGCAATCGATCGTTCTGCTTTGTTGAGCTACCCATGTAATGAGCATGAATCAAATGTGCTAAGACAATAGTACGAAAACGGTAGAAATATTGTATTTTTGCTTATCTTACTCATATGTTAAAGGTTTTAATCCAGTCTATTTTAGTAAAAAACTATCTGTTGAATTTTGAGGTAGTTGTTCATGTTGTCTTACGTCACTGCGAAGGTTCTTCTGCTCTTCGTGGAAATGGTGCGGATTTAAACTTAAAACAATTTGCGTAAAACCTTTTGTGTTGCGTTCAACAGAACTTTAGCTACCTATCAATCTGAATATAAAGTAAAAACAGGCTAAATTTTCGATCATTACGTACTTAATAACAATTTTAAGAGGACAAGCTTATTTTAAGCCAGGGCACAAAGTAAAATATTTTAATTTTGATCATTATTCACCTACTTCACGACAATTTTAGATGTGACAGCTTATTACAAAGCTATCCTTATTACAAAGTAAAAAAGCTAAATATTCGAACATTGTGTCCGAATAACAATTTTCAACATCACATGTCAAGAGGTCATCTAAGCTCCTTATTTTTCAATGTAAAGCACATTATACCTCACAGCGAATGATTTAATGATGTCGGATAAAGACTGCCTCCCATCGCAGCAACGGTGAGCCAGTGTGATATCGACAACGTTCTTGGTTTTTCTTTAAATCTGATTCCATCCATTTTCCAAATCCGACCCCGAGTTCGAAAAGAGTTGAATAACATTTTTGTCCGACTCGTGTCTCTTCCCGTTTATTTTTAGTCATATAGGCGTTGAGAAACTTTCATTTTCAGGATTATAGAAATATTTCATTTTTCTCCATCCTTCTTCATTCACCCCCGAAAAATCCGGTTCCCTTTTCTCTATATAGTGGCTCCGGATGTGTTTTCACTGGCGTGGATACAGTTTGAGCCACACGTAGTGGTCTTTCTGTACCCGAACCTCTTTGAACCTAAACAAATAAAACCTATATAGAAACAATATGAACATTATGTTTTATAGAAAAGAATTTTATATCTTTCATTTATAAATTAAAATACACACATAAATGTGTATTTTTTTAGTATTTTATTGAAAAATCATTAAAGATACTATAAAAATCTATCACATTGTCTAGCCAATGTTCTACCCAGCCCCGCCAACTTCAGTGCGCTTTCATGTTTATTTTTGTTTAAGTTTTTGAAACCGTTCAAAACCGTTTAATTTTTTGAAAACGATTTTTATAGTATCTTCAATGATTTTTCAATTAAATACTAAAAAACTACACATTTATATGTGTATTTTAATTTATAGGTGGCTTAGTGAGGACTCAGAGGCACATTGTCACTTTTTTACGCATGGTGGCTTGCGAGGATATCCGATTGTTGATATAGAAAAAGATTTATTACTCGACTAAGAATGGGTACAAGATCTTGCTTTGTTCCTGGATGATCCACAGAATATTCTGCAACCGTGAGAAAGAACAACATTTTAGGTTTGAAGAACAGAAGCTTGTTTAAGGCTAATGTAAGTACTCTCTTGTATTCTTCACGTTAGCGTATAGCAAGGTATTTTTGATGCTGATGATTACCTATTTATCCATTGCAGACCTCTTATTACTTTGAAAAATTTCGGTTTCTCTTTTCAATGTGATATAAATTTCTTAGATGTGATCATTGAAAGTATGTATTACCGAATTCAAGTAGTCGTGAATTACGCTCATTACCCATCCTGATGCTAATGATTTCGTTTGGTAATCGTGATCGTTACAAAATTATCATTTGACGAATAAAACCATTACTTTCTTCCTAACTAGCCGCAATTTCCCTCAGTTAAAAATTGAAAAAAAGCGAAAATACGCGCGATACATAGGGACCATCTGATTCAAGTGACTCACTCATGACAGTGGTGCCGAGGTTAGCAGATTCAAAAAAGGTATCACATCTCAAGTCGGGAGTCTGCTATCCTTAAACTCTAGTTTCCATGGTTCTACCTATAAAGGTTCTTCATGACTACTTTTTAATTAACTAGTCCGAGAAGTCGAAAATGACGGAAAGTGTTCTGAGGTAATTCATCTTGTTTTACTTACTTACCATTTGTAGTCATTGTAAATAATTTTTATCGAAATTAATGATTAATTTTGTTCTCCGATTCGTATAGATGCTCATACCATACAGTACAAGACTCCGGAATAACGAGTTAAACAAACAGCATTGGTCGTCATGGGAATGATTTATGAACAACACAAAATTTAACGAATAATCGATACATATTCCTACCATAGTCGCCGCTGAGAAGGGATGCAAAAAGGGAAAATGTAGCGATGCAAGTGTGTGTCTTTCTTTTTTTGTCTATCGTGCTCGTCTCAATACAGGAATTGAGAAAGGAACAGAAAGGCAGTTGTGCGGCCGAAAATTAAAACTTAAAAGTGTCAATTTTTTCTTCGTTGTGTCTATGTATGGGCCTTACGCCTATAACGTCTTTTTATAAATGTAAACACGGCGGTGAGAATTGTAGTTTTTAACTCTTGAGATGACTGATAGTTTTACTCTATTCATTCTATTAAAACTTGTCTAAAAATATTTTTTAAACGCCAAAAATGCTGTCCGAAAAACTCAGCTAAATATCTGTGTATTTGGCCTGTAAAAGGAGCGGGAAAGAATAAAAGAACGGAAGGGAGATAAAGAGAGACGGGGAATGAGAACAAGGAAGAGGTGCCGGAAAGCTAGTTAAAGGATGACCCCGGTAGAGTGGGTTGAGGAGAGGGAAACCCATGGACCTTCTTCCTCCACTCTTTCCGGCATTCCGCGCCCCGTCGTAATTTGGTGCGTAGAGGCGGGAGATTGAAGGCGCAGGGAGGGTGTTATTTTTTTCCGTGGGAACCGGGGTGTGTAGGGCAGTGGGTGTCAGGGAGTTGGGAGGATGAGAGGTAGGAGTGCTTTGAGAGGAGGAAAAGGAAGAAACGGTGGATATAGAGAGGTGGGAAGGTGGTGGTTTATAGTGCGTGTGTGTGGGGGGGGTAATATCGGGGGAGGGAGGGGGGTTGAGTGGTATGGGGTGACGTCGGTAATAGAGAAGGGTCGTTGTTGCGGCGATGGACGGATTTTTGGGAGGTTAGGGGGTGGTAAGTGGAGAGACTGGAGTTGAGGATCATCCCTCCTTGCCCCCCCCCCCCGGGTAAGGGGGGCTGGTGGAGGGGTAGGGAATGCTGCTGTTTCACTGGGGGTGGAAGAGGAAAACTCAAACCCCCGCCCTTTTGTTTGGGGGTCGTCGATCAGGATGACCGATGGGGGATAGAAGAAAGGGACTTTGATTGTTGGGCGAGAGGAGCTGGAAGAGTGTTGTGAGTGTAGAGTACGTGGGGTGTTGCCAGGGTCAGGGGGAGGAGAGCAGGGTTTCGTGGTGGACCCTGGGAGCCGGAAACTCCTTTTTTTTCTTCCTCCTCCGAGGGATCGATGAGATTGAAATGGCTTGCAAGGGGATGGGCATGAACTGGGCAGGACTAAGAGAGTTGAATGGGGGAGAGGGTGTGGTTAGTTGTTTTGTTGAAAGGAAACTTTTTTTTTTAGATTTTTGAGGCCGTGTGGGACATTTTTGGAAATATGAGTGAGAGGAGCCCGAAGCGCTCGAAGGAGTGTGTAGACATCATTTGTTTATTATTCGTTTTTTTTTAAAGTTTTATTTTCTTTTATCTTTCCTCATTTCGGGGGCCGGTGTGGCCCAGTGGTAGCGTATTTTGACTCCCAAACCGAGGGTCGCAGGTTTTAGATCAAGTGACGGCATATATAGAAAAGTAATATAATGTAACGAGACTACGAGAATTTTCCACATGCAACCCAAACTACAAGGCCCCACTGCTGAGAGTCACCAGCCTCAGTGGAAGCAACTGATGACGTCGATCTAAGAGATCGATCCGGTATCAACTGACACAGCTACGGGTAACAGTCAAGTTCACTGAATCGGCCAGAGTACTTTGATGTGGAAGACAACGGAAAACCACCACATTAGTCTCCCAAGTAGGAGCAACCTTGCATTAAGCAGTATATATGTCGTGATGGCATTCCTCCGGGTGTAATATCCCGCTGGTAAAATAGTCCCCAAACCTCCTCTCCATGCGGGCACTACTGAGATGGGAATATGAGTCAGAGTGGAGTTTATTTTTTCCGTTTTTTTACAGTTTGTCTCAAATTTATTTTCTTACTATGTATCAGGTTCTTTCATAGGAGGAGATTGGACGGATGTAATTCCTGATTGCTTTTATCAACGTTATTTTGGGTTCAGGCAGGATGGGGAGGAATAATAATGTTTGGAGGTCAGGATTTTGAGGGTTGCGGGATGAATAAGGCTAGTTGTTTTATTGAAAGGATATGTTTAAGACATTTGAGGCAGCGTGGGTAAAGTCTCGAAGGAGTGCGCATCCGTCATTTCGATTTTTATTCCATTTCTTTCCGTACATCTGTCATTTCATGAACGTTTCTCTTTCACCTCTCTTTCATTTCCCTATTATATATATTTTTTTTCTCCTTAATGTCCGTAATTTCCAATCATATTTATCTTCCTGCAGAAGAGATAAGGTATAATGGCGCTCCTCATTGCCTCTAACGGAATTATTACGAGTTAAAGATGGATGGGGAGAAATTTTTGGGATCTAGAAATTTTATTTTAGAAGAAGGTTTAGTTTTGAGATTAATTGAACTGTTTCAGCTTCTTATGAAGTGTGTAAACATGCTAGAAGTTTGAGCAAGTTTCTTTTTGCCATTAAAGGCGTGCGTGAACATAATTTCTTTTCCTCTACATGTGCATTACATTTATTTCTTGTTATTCATAAGTTTTCTTATATTTATTTGTTTTCTGTATTGCTTTTTCTCTCGTTTCTCTAGTGGTTCTCTACTATCTCTAGGAATTTATATTCACTCTAGAGCGCAGGCTGCTCACTTTTCAACGCAACAGTGCATTTGCCTTCCATTTGTTTCAGTACGATGGTTGTTTTTGTGTTGATTTTCAGTAAAGGTGTCTAATAGGAGCAGATAAAAGGGGTAAATAACTCTGTTTTAAAAATCATTCGTTTTTAAAAACCCCAAGTATTTTGAACGAATTTGATAACTAAGTATTTTTGAAGAAGAGTGTAGTATGCCTATAAATAACCTAATGGTAGACTACGGAACGTTTTTCCTAAAAACAATTTTCCACTCAGCGTCACTCGTGTGCGTTGAGGTGCATTGACTTCAAAACCTTTAACTAAACGTTCTGATTATATCTTGCCTATTTTTAAGCAAAAATAACGAAGAATCATACTCAGTCGATCAATCGTAGACGGATTTACATGGTGGAAATTCGTATTAATCTAAGATAACACTTTGTATTTTCCACACTAATTTTAATGTACCTCAACCGTAAACCAAGTAAACCCGAAAACGATTGATCTAATTCGTTATGTTAAAAGTACTTGGTAAGTGCGACGAAAAAGTTAGGGAAATCAGCTACTTCTCCCTTGTTAGACCCCACTTGGAATAAGCTCACATGATTTGGGATCCTTTTGAGGTAGGCTTGAAAACTGAGTTAGAACGCGTACAGCGAAGATCGGCAAGATACGTTAAAGGCCGTTATGATAACCTCTTTAGTGTTACTGACCTTTTGCAGCAACTGGGATGGGAAACACACCAACAATTTAAAATTAGACTCAATCTATAATGTAAGTTCCAGACCGATTTATTCTCTGACGACGTTAATAATATTTTACGAAATCCAACATGCTACGGTAGATCAGGTAATGAGAATAAAATTTAGAAACTAGACTGAAATAGGGAATTCAAATTAGGGAACTAGACTGCAGAATCATGTGTCGTAAATACACTAACTTTAGGGTATAGAGTACTGCATGTTGGTGACTACTCACCCCCTGCCAAACACCCTTGAGGTGGCTTGCAGGGTATTCAGTAGATGTAGTGCTAGTATGGCTAAGAAGACGAGGATATTTTTTAAATTCCATCTTAATTTCATTCCATCAAATGCCGAGTAGTATGCCTGAACATCTTTTTTAATATATTGATTCTCAAATTGGGCGTGGTTCCGGCCTATGTTCACCTAGTCACGAGATCTCCCTCCAAGACGGCAGTTGTAGCAGTGGAAGTGGCCAAGCCTTTGTAATGCTTTCCCCACCTACTCTTCTTAAAGATATATGTGTTAGGCAAACTACTCATTCGGTATCCTCTTAAAAATGACGTGAAAATGTCGAAGCCGGTTGAGGTGCATTAAAAGTAAAGTGGAAAATACAAAGTATTATCTTTTATTAACTCCATAGAAGGTACCATTATTTAGCCGCGCATTATTAGGATTGAGGGGGCGTGTTTTTGTGTGGACCTCATTATATCAAATATTTCAAGGAAAATTTTCCACTCTTTTCGTTTCATTTTCATATCAATTTGGCTTCCTTTCCGCTCTATTTTCTTTACTTTCTACCTTTCTCTTCTTCTACGCTTCTTTATCCCATGGCTGGAATTCCAACCCTGGTTGCCAGTGGCTACGTTAGTTATGCTGGAGAATATTAAAATTAGGCAATGTACATAGATGGAGCAGACTATAATAGGAGATGCAGTGGTGAGGAGAGTGATAGAGAGGTGGTTGTAAGTGGAGAATGAGGAATTGTAGTTAAGGTGGTTTGAGCGAGATAGTTCCTTATTCATAATAGAGATTATTTTCAAATTTTATTTTTTGATTTCAGCGTCTGTAAGAACTATGAAATAAATATTGTAATATTAATGGCACAAAGATATAGTCATATATATAACTATATATATATAATCAACATTCTCAGTAATTCAATAAATAAAGCTACATAATTCCCTAATTTGACTCATTTTTTCCCGCCGTACGGCTGAAAACCCTTCAAAACGGCAGTTTTTTTTTGCGATTCTGTAAAAATTGCTGTTGTGGGTAATAGATTATTTTTAATTAGTAGTCGAGAAAACATGCGATCTAAAACATTAATTTTTTAGCGAAATGTAGGTGCTACAAGTTCCTAATTTGTTTAATATTCTCCTTCTGGAGCGAACAGCTATCCCATGTAAAACAGCTTATATTTTCAGGCAAATTGCTCGAAAAGTAGTTCGGCAAGGGGCAGGCACGTAGCCAGGGGGGGGGGGGCTTCAGCCCGCTCCGAAATGTCAAATGATATTATTATTATTTTAGTTTTATCATGCAATATATTGGCTGAAAGTTACAAGGGTTTAAGAGGGGGAAAAGGAAACAGGCAAATTTAGGCATTATTTTTAGGCAAATTGCTCGAAAAGTAGTTCGGCAAGGGGTTGTATTTTGATTTCATTGGAAAAATAAGAGCTTTTTTTTAAAAATGAGGCCAAGTTCATTCAATTCTAGGTGAAGTGATTTTTCGCTCAAACTACCTTAAATTGGCTTCCTAGTTGACATGATGGCTAGTAGGAAGTACACCTGGTGAAAGACGCGATAACACTAACGAAGTATTTGCCTACTTTAATGGAGATAGAGAAAAAGCAGTACTTATAAACCCACCCAATAAATTCCTCTGGTTACTATCATTACAAAGTCATAGAAAGTTTACCATTCACGGTGAGAAAGTTAGCGCAGGTGGGAACACATCGGAGTACTATAGTCCACACGAACGACATTGAATGGAACGATGTACGCTAGCGAATCGTTTATATACCTGCCGGTTATGTAGCATTCTCTGGGCTCACAATAGTCGGCAGAATAAGCTCAACAGAATCAGACTTGATATAGTGGAATTCCATCATTATGAAATCAAAGAGAACCAATGATGACTCTGTGAGTTGATACGCGTTGTTTATTGTTTATTAAATGTTGTTGAAAAGATCGATTCTGTTTGATTTCATACATTCGGCATAACGTTTAGTGTATAGTTGTTAAATTCTTTCAAAATTCTTCAAAAACGTATGATCGTTTTATTACAGCTGCCTAGCGCACATAGAATCTGCAAACGATCTGTTTCGAAGTGCTCTGCCAAGTGCGCAAGGTCTGACACGATCAGAAGGCAAGTGTGCTGTTGTGTTTAAGAAGTGATCACGGAATTAGAGCGAATGGAAATTGCTCATAATTGAAGGTGGTTCCTCCTTAAAATGACTAAAATGTCATTTTATTCATATACTGTCTACTTGTAGAAAAACTTGTCCTCTATTTGATATATACAACAAAATATTACCTTTCCACGATATTTTATTCTCTATAATTGAACCTGAAATCACATGGTACACAATGGAAGAAACACGGGGAAAAATATTATTTTTCCATAAAATATAAACGCCATTTTCCCAGAACACTTTAAATAAGAAGGAACAAAAATGCCGATTTATTGAATAAAATACAGGAATCTTACCGACTTAATTCATGAGTTAACAGCTAATTACTGCTAAATTTGGAGTCAAAATACGGCGATTCCATAGAAAAGGCGCGGAAGGAGGCTTCTATGGCTGGAAAAAAGTGAACATTTAAAATATATTCGCTGAATAATCGGGATATTTTGTACCTTCATTTTGGATCTCAATGGATAACGAAGGGCATCAACGAAAGCAGTGATCAAGCAGTGATTATAAACCAATTGAAGAATAAAGGTGAAATTTAGTATTTGTTTTGACTTACACTGTCGCGGCGGAACCTATTTAAGTAACAACTGATTGAAAGTCAAAGAGTGATTGAGAGGAATACTGAGGGCAGTATTTTGAGTACGGGGAATGGCTAGTTGCCGAACACAAATTTTTGAAAAGATTTGTTTGAAGCCTCGGGGAGGCGTACGACATATATGCTGTAGGCTTAGTCAGTCGGTAGCAGAGTCCTCTACATAGAGGCTGCTCAACAAAAAACACTTAGTAGTTGAGTACTCGCTATGCTGATGACTCTGGTCTGCAGTGGTCGAAAGGTGGGTATGGACATCTCATTTTATTTGAATCCGTATGCTTTCGTTTCATCGTCATCTTCCGCGTCCCTTTCGTTTATTTATTTCCCGCTTTTTGCATCTGTTTCATTCCTCTCTCAAAGGATTGCAGATTTTTGAGATGTTGGTGAGGAGTAAAGTGAAATAAGTACGGTTGACGGAGAGGAAGACCAGCGAGAATGATTGCGGACTCCAGTTGAATGAAACTAGATGTGAAGATCATGGAAAAAATGGAAGGAAAATATTGAGAGTGAAATGAACAATGAAGAACTGCAACTAAGAGTCTACAGTGACGAGGAGAAATGGCGTTTTGGACTCGAGAATTGGCCATAAGCTACAGATACTTAGCACGTATTTGAATAAGATTCTGCATATGTGGCAACCAAATATGGTGCCATGATTTTATATTCAATCATTTTGTATTGCAGTCAAGGAGGTTATGTATTAGAAAACATGTGATGTAAGTAGCGAGGAGCCAACGAAGAGAGTCCGTAAAGGCAAGAACCCAAGGTTCTTCGTATATAACAAACTCCACACGTATATTGATGGTTTAAAATGTTTTTTCCAGTTATTATAGTTCTTTATTTCATGTTTTTTTCTTGATTCTTCATTTTACACATTCCGTTTCTCATTCGTTTCTTCATTTTCAATATATCGATTCCTGTTCGATTCCTTAGTTCCAATATTTTGAGGTTTATTTTTTTAAGGTGGGGATGAAAGGATGAGATTACCAATTCCGACCGCCATTATCAGCCTCGTGTTCTCTGCCCGGAACGAGATATCGTGTGAGAGAAACAAGGAGACAAAACCGACCTTGTATTCTTCTCTATTTATTTTAGTCTCGTCTGTCTGTCCCTTTCTCCCTTTTCGAGGGGAGGTGTAAAAGGAACCCTTTCCTTGTAATTACTACCCCTTTATCTTATATTTCGCCAGAAGTTTACCACACAGACTCTGATGGATGAAACTTTTGTTTTTGGGAAATTGGTTTACCGTAAAGGATAAACTTGGAACATGTATGTGCGCCGACCAAGGGTCAAGAAAACGTCGCACGTCGGGCATTTTGGCGTCACTTTTATGTGGGCGGTACGTCTCGGCCCTCATGATAGTTTTTTTTCTTCTTACCAAAAATGTTAAAGGTGGCATTTTATATAATGATCTACCCAATCTCTCTTCAATCCCAGTCCTTAATTAATTTTGACGTGTATTATTTCACGGAGCAGCTTTCAAAGTTTTCACAGCAGAGAACTGTAGTGAGTGTATATAAAATTATACCATGCAATGATGTTGTTTCCCCGTTATTAATTTATCAAGTATACATCAAAAGGATGAAATTCGGACATGAATGAATTGCCAGTCAGAGTACCAAGTCTTCCTCTGCCAGAGTAACCGAATGAGTATTGGAAAAATTTATGCTGAATAAAGACTTTTAAAGGTCAAGCACTAGCTCTATCCTAGGTATTTCATATCATGAAGTATCGATGACCTTAGAACAATCTCTTAAGACAAAAAAAATTTTTTTTGTAAAGTGACAACCAAGGAAATCCAGTATAAAATAAAAACAATCATCAGTTATGCTTAAGAAACTGCGGAAGCATTTAATCATCCTTAATATTAGGTGATAAGCCGCTTACCCTCTTAGAAGGGCTTAGATTTCAAAAGCACTTAAATTGGATTTGGTATTCCCGTTATTGATATTGTCGTTGGTAAATCTTTTTTACATTTAGCAATTCCATTTACTTAATACTTTATTTTTGAGCAAGGTTAGCATCTCTTATAAAGTCTTCTTTCCACAAATCCACGCTAATGAAAGGAGGAGGGCTTATGACACAAGATTTGTGTCATAAGGCCTCCTTCGTTGGACTCGGTTATATATAATGACATTATTCATTTGACTTTGCTAGAAGTTGATGTTATCCAGAGGAATTCAAGTATCTATCACTAGCAACAAATAATTATATTGTAATAATTAGTCTACATTTATTAACTACTCTCTCCAACCAAAGGACTACTGGCTAACAACCAATCTACTCCAATATATGTCTCCTCAAGTAACAATGCTCTTTTTCTTTAAAATCACATCACTAGGAAACCAAGAGTTTATGAACATTGACTGACACAATGTGTTAAAGTAATCAATAAATATGAGTCACAAAATGTGTTAATAAATAAATAAATCAAGGTGATTTTAGTCATTAAGCCATGACCACGAGTCCACAAATTTGATATGGGGCAGTGCGAAATTCGATTTTCATCCCGGGAAAATATTTAAACTTAGCCTTCTAGAATTAGATAGGGAGAGTGAATTTGTAATCGACGAAAAAATACACGCTACGCTGTTTCATGTTGCGTTTAATGCTAAATAGACATAAAATTGGGCCCAAGCACGCTGGACAAGTATGAAGACATGAGTGAACGGGACGAGAATTGGGGACATGTGGTCAAGTTGAGGAGCGAGGGAAAGGGGTAAGGGGTATAGAGGAAAGGTTTATCAGGGTATGGAATGAAAGAAGACTAAGAGAGAGAGAGGTAGAGGAATCGGGGAGGGAAGCAAGGGGGAGACGGATGCGAGCAGCCACACAAACCACTGCCGCAGTGGACTGAATACGTGAGATGGATTATAAATTGGGCTTAATTGGAGGGGAAATGTGTGAACCACATTATCTCCACACACTGCCCACCCACCTCCTCCGACGACCTCCTATTATTATTCTGGAATGGAATCACGAATCGTTTACCCCTCGCCCACCATTATGTGTCACGTGACCGAAAGAAAAACTCTACCCTAACCCCGCCTCTTGTCCATCCTTGCCCAGGAGTCGTGGAAGGTAGGAAAGGGATAGGATTTGAGTGAAGAAAGAAGGAAAATAATAAGCCCTCATTGACGATCTTGAAAGTAACTAAAACACCTTTGAGCTAAAGATAAACGTTTTTGAACTTTAAAATACGTTCGAAAACAAACTGTTTTTTACTTTGAAGAAAAAATGAATGTTTTCACAGTGGAAGGAGAGAGGATGGATAAGGATTTTAAAAGGGAAATGGACTTTAGTTTGACATATGCCTAAAAAATAATGTTTAAAAATACACTCATGTTTAATATGTTTTATTTCGTTCGAATTAATCACCCAAGAAGAAGTTTTTATTTAAAGCTAGTTACCAAATTGCGTATTTTATACAGAAAAAATATACGTTGAATAAAAAAAATGTAGGGCGTAATTAAAGGTTTTGTATGAGTCTACGTAGATCCTGATAAGATAATTGGTAAACGCACTATGTCACTTAGAAGGAAAAGGGGATTTTGAAATCATACGTACGAAAAAGACGAGTTTTAAAGTTAAATAATGTTTTTATCAAAATCTATAACAATTGTTGTATTGTTTAGCAAAACTTGTAGAGGAAGGAGTAGTGAGACAGGGGAATGAGGACGGGGAACTGAATAAGCGAAGATAGGCGTACTGAATAGGTGGTTGAGAAGAAGAAAGCAAGGAGGAAAAAGAGTTTTCGAGCTATTGATTGATTAAACCTTTAGCGGCAAAGTGATGTCATTACTAACTTTTAGAGAGTTGCCTTTTTGGGGACTCTTTAAAAGTTCTGACTGAATTATCAAAAAGAAGCTTATTACATATAGAAGGGTATTATTTCATAGAGGAAACCTTGCACGAAATAACTCCGAAAAAGCTATTGAATATTGTGGAGGGATAGTCTCTAGGAGCTGTCTATTAAAGAGAATGGAGACTTTTGACGAAATTGGAAACTAAAATACTGGACACAAAAAGGCGAGACAAAGACGAGGTTGGTTTCTAGCGAGTGGGCGTTGAGATATAGAGTATATAGAAATGCATTGAGCCCGCAGGTTCAACTCTTTTTTGAGTTTTAGTCCTTTGAAGGAAGAAAACTTACTAATAATTCTTCATTGAAACTTTCACGGGTCATTAAAACTGATTACATATTAAAAGGGTACTCGGCGTAGTTATGTGCTTGTTGCCCGACATTTCGTGGCCATTGCAGGAAACTTTATTTGGGGAGATACAAGGGAGATAATTTATCTAGGGAGAGATACAAGCGTATTGCTGCATTTTTAAATAGTAATTTGTAAATTACTGCAATGATTGTATTAAAAATTCATTTGCTCAATAGAAATGAAGCTGAAGTGAGCGTCTGTGACTGGAAAAAGTGTCAATGAAAAAATGTAATCGTCGCAAAATCTGCACATTTTTGTAACTTAAGTTGGGTTTACATTGGCAAGTTTATTGGGCAAGTGACATGCAGCAAGCAAATTTTGCTTTAAATTGCAAGCATATATGACTCTGCATGTCCGCTTGCAGAATTATCAAAAGATTCGGTAAGTCACTTGCAGAAGTGCATTGTTGTTGCCAATGTAAACAGCAACCAATCTGGTTCTACATTTACTTGTGAAAAATGTTCGTCCGAATAATTTTCCCCGCAAGCTTTTACAAAAGATACTTGGGGAAGCAACATGCCAGGTTACTCACACATCCTTAATCTTGTTTCGTAATGGCTAAGGCATTTCATGATTGAAAGCAGTATTTTTTAAGCAGTCAAAACAAAGTAGTTCAATTAATTACTTGCTTTGACTAGCACAGTCACAGTTGGACCTCCTTAGCTACTACAAGTTTAAATGAGTACCTGCCACCGCTTAAGATCATCGCAAATACTTTTCTTCCGGTCACCGTTGCCCCTCATTGATGTTATTAATAGAATGAAAACATCACTAGGGTGCCATGTGGTCGTATATCCTGGGCCGCTGACATCCGGGGGTAACTCTCATTGTTCCCTACTTCTTATGAGGGCCTCTCGCGTTCCAACCAGGGCAGCCAACCCTTGAAGAGTTGATTCCAGGAGTTCTCCATCCCGCATGCAGAAATATTTCGAAAGATTAAGTCATAAGCATGATTTCGTGGTTTCTGTGGAATGTTTATTGTTGGTCTTTGGACAGTATAATGTGCAATTATCATAGCTGAACTAACTGAACATTATCATAACTGAACTTACTCTTTCTATTTATGATGTTATGGATGGATTTTTACGATTGACTCTGCATAATCATAGTACAGCGTAATTATATAGCTCAAGAATCATTAAAAATAACCTTATGACACCTTTGGAAAATGGAACACAAGTAAGATCTCCAAGCAGGATTTATGATACTAAGTAACATAAAAATTAAAGAGAGAAATATTATTTTTACAAAATGTAAATAAATTGAAAGAGAAACGCTAAAATGAAAAATTAACTACATTTATATGCTCTGTAAAACCAACAGAATTTAACCAGTGATTTAACCTATGGGGTAAAATTATAAATCGTAGCTAAAGATACGGAAATACGAAGCTTGTGTTCGGCATAAAAAATGTATGTTAAAGTTGGATTAACACTAATTGACGCACATATGTTTTGGATCTTTCAGTTTGTCTACCAGATTGAAACTTGGTAGGTGGAATATTATTTTTCCAATAAACTCCAAGAAAAATGGGCTATCCCAGAAAAAAAGACCAATTAAAAGTCCAGAAATGATTTTCGACCACAAACTGGAATATAACATGGAAATCAATCGGAAATTCAACGTCGGCCATTGTATTTTATTGTTATACGTTATTAAAGAAAAACTCTTGTTTAGAATGTTTTGGAAGCCATATAATTCACATACCAAAACAACATTGCGTGGTACACAACAAAACAACGTGGTTCATCAAACACCCGGTCAGTGCCCTTCCGCACTGAATAATTTATCTCAATGTGTAAACACAACTTTAAATGATACCAAACCATGCCTAAAAATCGCCGCATTTCTTCTTTGGTGAACGGTCTTTGCATTTCCAGTATAACTTTCGTCTTTTCTGGATCCACAGCTATGCTTTTTCTGCTGAGATAAGGTGTCCCAGGAACCTGCATTCCCGAATTCTCCATTTACATTTATTCTTATTGACTGTTACGCCCGCCTCCTGGATTTTATTTAACACTGATTTAAATCTTTTATCATGTTGTTCCTGAGTGCGACCACCAATTAACATGTCGTCTAATAAATTAACGGCCCCTTTCCTCGGGCGATAAAATCTCCGACATTCTCTTTTGGTATAATTCTCCCGCTCATGATAATCCCATAGGTTGGTGATTAAAATAAAATATTCCAAACGGAGTTATAAACGTGGTGTACTTTTTACAACTGTCGTTTATAGGAATTTGGTAATATCCCCATGATGCATCCAACTTCGTAAAATACTTCGCTCCCGTGAGCCGCAGTAACACTTCGTCGACGGCTGGTAAGATGTGGCGTTCTCGCTTGACGTTGGCATTTAATTGCGTGTAGTCAATACATATTCTCACGGAGCCACTTGACTTCGGGACTACGGCCATTGGCGCACACCAGTCTGTCGGTTCATCGACCGTTGTGATTACTCCGTCCTTCTGCATGCGTTCAAGTTCTTCCTTGACCCTATCTAACAGCGGAACCGGAACTCTCCTTCAAGGTTAGAGTACCTTGATTATATTCTTTGTTTGGTACATGCAAAAACCTTTTACCATATGTTCATGTTGAAAAAAAACCAACTTTGCTATTTCCAAAATTTTTATTCCGCTGGCACGACGCGCGTGCCACCACACTGTGGCATATTCATGTGCCATATGAACACACAGAGCAGATGAATATGCCACAGTGTGGTGAAACGCGCTTCGTGCCAGCGGAATTAAGTTTGTGAAAATAACAAAGTTGGTTTTTCTCGGCATGGACATCCATAATTTCCACGAGGTCAGGCCACGCATTGCTAATCGCGCCGAAGGCGCGTAGATTATGCCATTCCAGTGAGTGCGAGACTCACCCCTACCGGTCAATTAACAAGTGGCGCACTTGACACGAGAAGAGTGTAATGTCGTGTATGTCGTGTTTGTGTGAAAGAGGAAACTTAAAAACTAAGTAATATTGTGATTACACAGCGAAAAATATGAATTACAGGCTAAGAGATTACATGATATGACAATGAACAATATATAGGGTAGCCTCACAACAACAAAACAAGAGGGTGAGGCATGCAACTAAGAAGAACAATAATTTGTCATTACGCTATTTTTATTTTATAGCATATGTAGGCATAGATTTTTTTGTATTTTTCTCTTTAGTTTTTTTAACGTATCTTTTGATTTTTTGGGTCCGAGGTAAGGCCTGATATCATCAGCTTTTACTATAAACCAAAGGCGGTGAAAAAAAAACTATACACTAGTTTAAAATCAAAGCGGGAGTGGGCCATCTCAATCCGGGAGGCCGGAGATTTATAAAAAAATGTTAAAATTCACTACCGGAAGTCTCCCACTTAATCGGGGGAGAGTTGGCGACCCTCGTTCGAACCTCCCAACACTTGCACAGACTCGAGGTTGGCACGTTGACCGATGGTGCCATCTGTGGTGTAATTGCCCTCCGCGGGAGGGCGGACGAGCAGTCAGGGTGAACCAGGAATAGCCACCTAAATGGCGGAGTGGCTCCGCGGGAGACGCAACGCGGCACAATTAAACCGACGTGCTCCCGGTCACGTAAAGGGACCATCAGCGCACAAAGCGGTGGATCTCCATCTTCGCGAGAACCACATTCAATTTAAAAGCAAAGGAAGACGGTTATCTGATAGGCATTTAGGAGTTTCAAACGCGATTGTGTTGTGTCAAAGCGTATACTAAGTAAAACTTGTTTTTCTCATTTTGTTTCAAAAAATTTGCTTACATTTTTGAAATTCTTTAGCCATTAAGTTGGTCTGAGCGAGATTTTTCCCAAGTCATAATAGAAACCATATTCATATTTCATCTTTTAATTTCAGCAGCGGTATGAAGCACGAGATAAATATTGTATAATTAAATGGACAAATATATTATTTTATAATATGACTGAAATTCTCAGTAAAACACTAACTATGCATACATAAGTCTTTAACTTGACTGTTTTTTCACACAGCACGCTGAAAACGCCTTCTTAACCGAAGAGTGTTTGCTATAATGTGAAAATTACTTCATTAAGTAATTCATTTATTCTTAAAAATAATCGAAAATAAATAGAAACTACACATTTAAATTTCTGACGATATAAGTTGGAGGTGTGTAAGTAACTCAAACCCGTGTTTCATGCCACTCGATAATTACAGTTTATCCTCTAAATGATTGCATACGTAACGTTAATCCCACTTGAATCAACTCATTTGGGAATTAATTTGTGAAGGAAGTTTAAAGACTTTATCGAAGGTACTTACTGATCAGCGATTGGAATGTATTATAATTTTTAGCTTATAATACTCCGGTAGTACTTATTTCTAAAGAACATACTCCTCAATTTCAATGAAGAGTATTATAAATATCGAAGGGGAAAAGTTTATCGTAGACAAATTGCCACTCGGTTAAGTGGCCTTTCCTCTCCCGAACCTCGAACCTTCATTCGCACCGAGGCTATATCGTCCTCTGCGTGATGACGTCACAGCGGAGTCCTCAGGCCTTTCACTTAAGGTGGCGTTGGCCAACCAAAGGCCTGGGGAAAGTCTGCCATGAATATGGACTAGAGTTGTGGTGCTAGGACAGACCGGAGTGTCGTTATTTTAAGAAAAAGGTTTATAGTTTATTGCCTACCACCTCATTATAAATCATTGGTTTTGTGAACAAAAATGTATATATTATTTGATTGTTTGTTATTCTTTTAATGTAATTTCAAGTTGTTCCAATAACTTATTCTGAAAATTCTTACTGCTTTAAGTGGTTTATCACAACATAACTGATGGACTGTAATTTTATTTATTGTTACAGCGATGGAACTTATAATACTTTTTTGGAATATTGTGTTTAATTAGTCATAAATCTATTCTCTTTCTTCCTGTGGCCTCTTTATGCAGGCATTCACTTTCTTACTTAGGAGATATTTTGATTTTTTCCCTGAATTACACAATTTTTGAACGTTTTATACTATGAAATATCTGTTATTTCTTTACGCTATGTACTTTGTACCATTTGTAAAATCAAAGCCTCTTTAAATGAGTGCAAACGCTAACTCCTAGAAGAATAATGCCTCGAGCTACACCAATTTATGTGGGCGGTGACAAGCGATTATGTGCCCAGACTGGATGGCCATATTATTTCGCAATAAGACGTCATGAATGCAAAGGTGGACATTTATCTTACTTTTTCAACCGTTCTCAAGACCACATTCAACAACCACTGTTGAAAATATTTGGTGTAAATGTAAAGCAGATATTAAGCAGCAGGTATTATAATATCGTATAGATTGCTAACTAGTCTCAGTTCTTAGCCTAAGCCACTACTTTAGCAGTAAAAGTTCTTTGATTTCAGGTCTTTCAAACTGTATTTCAAGCTGTATTTTAGTATCAGCATATGAGCGATATCTACTAGAGAACAGGACTACATCGGTTATCTTGCAGAGGAAATGTTGAACCTGTGACTATAAAACTGTAACTCAGGAGTGTTACATCTTCCGAATCGAAGTTTACATCTCTTTATCGGTACAACTTGGTGGAGGCTGAGTATTTCGGAGAGTAGCTGTCGCTCTAGCGGAAACGAAGACCAAGCCTTTCAGCACCAATTAAAGACGGCCTGTTTGAGAAGCGAGCCCTAGTTTAAGGAAATCGTACCAATTTCTGCTCGCTTTACATTCGAAGGGTGGGTTAAAGCAGAGGCGGTTACACACTTGAGCAAGGGAGTGATGATTTGTCTAAGGCACCGGTACCTAAACCCATTTCAGGGTAATCTCCTTAAATGTTCGATACACAGGGAGTGAGAGACTCTTCCTTGAGAACGCGATGATTCAGACGAGGAAACTGACTGAGCGGTGATAAGAAACTAACTGATCCGGAAACGTTTCCGCATGTCAGGTGACGTTAATTAGGGGGGTTTAATTTTCCTGCAAAACGCTCACTTACCAACTTCTAACTCTGGCAAACTACGATGACAGCCGGTTGTGAGAAGAGTTGTTGTATAAATAAAAATATCTCGTTAATTTGAGAAAACCAAAATAATAGCCACTGATGCCATACTTTTTTGAGATACCTGCCAAACCTTATAGGTAAGCCATTTTTCAAGTGATTTGGTGCGCTTGAGCGTTCAAGAGAGGCATTATAATAGAAGTTCTGAAGCTCGTGTTGTGTTGGAAATATGAAGGAGTGCGCTTTGATTCACAATTATTTTACATCTATAAATTCAGCGTAATCATTTTTGTAAAATAAACAAAACTTCTTTTCCAGCGTGAGCCATAAAAAAAAGTATTTGCGTATTTAATATTACTTAGTTTTCTACAAGCTTTTTACAGCAGCTTAAATTTTAAATTAAAATATGAATATAAACTCTAAAATAATCACGCTTCAACTACCTAAAATTATGGAGTTTTGTGAGCTTGAATATTTCATTAAACTTCTCATTTTTTCTATCAAACCAATCATTTCGACATACTTTGACAAAAAATAGACTTTTCCATAGGATTTTTGTATACGTATGTGATGGTACAATTCCGGGTAAGCGAGTAAGCTGCATGCGAAAAATTAAGGGTCTCGAGTTCAATCACAGTGGAAGATAAAATTGAAATCATTTGCCATAATGTACGAGCAAATAAATATTAAAAGAATTATTAGTCAATTTATTATATTGCTTAGTTCAGTTTGTTTTTTAAAAACATCAAAAGATTTCTTTTGTTTTTGAAACAGCATCTCATCTATTATCACTACACAAGGAGGACAACATAAGAGCAAGTGGAGCCCAAGCTATGAGAGTGTTCATGATGAAACAGCAACCAGTATGTTCAAAGGAGTAAGGACTTCGAACGACGGAACAGTATTTGAAAGCATTCGTGTGGAGCGTGGAACTCTATGAATCCGAAACATGGACCATTGGAAAAGCAAACCAGAAATGATTTGAAACATTCAAAACCTGGTGTTGGAAGAGGATGTTGAAGATCAAATGGACAGATAAAATAAAAAATGAAGAGTTATACAGAAGAGAAGAAAAGGACCATACGGCACACTGTACAGATAAGAAGAACCAGATGGATTGGGCACACACTGAAGCACAATGGGTACGTGAAAAATATAATTAAAGAAAAATAGAGGGAAAATTCCCAAGAGGAAATCTTAAGGGAGAAATACAATGACCAAGGAAAGAGGGAGTACACAAGAGGAACGACGAGGGAGTAAGAGAAGTAGCATTTGATGGGCATTATTTGACACCTCATACTTTCCAAGGACGGAGGGCTGCAGGCAGCTATTCTTGAAATTGAACGACCGACGAATGAATGAAATCTTATCAATTGTTTGCAATGAGGTGCTTGAGTTTCAACACAGCAGGGAGATAACAGCAAACGTTAGATTGGAAGCTGCTCTAACAAAAAAAATACAGTTCATGATAGACGTTAGTTGATGGTTCCTGCGTGGAAGATGGTCTCCGTGCAATGCGTCAATCAGGCCGGAAACATCAGTATGAGATGTTGCAGCACTGTCAGGTACAATTAAAGGTAATCTAACCGCAAATGAAAAACGTTTATTAAAGTTTTGATTGAATCTCAAAATTATGGACATGAAAATTTCATTTGACACCTCATACTTTCCATGGATATGAATGATTATTCAACGACGTGATTGAATTCTAATGAGTAAGAATAATGGAAATGATGCCATTTCAAATGCAGGCTGTTAAAAGATGCCCAAAAACACCACGTTCTTAAGGTAATACGCCTACTTGGGTCTTAAAAGGCTGAAAGAAGTCTCGCAATACCGCAATGCGTGATTAATTCTGAGCATGTAACAGTAAAAATATTTTTTATGGTTATGCATAAACTAAGAATTTTTTTCTCTTTCCATGATTGCTATTGGTGGAATCAGTGAAGGTGATACGATTCAAAGATGATTTAAATGAACATATTTTGAGACTTTTCCTTTAGTCTCATGCAGACCGAGAGAATGTTTGAGTTCCCTTCGCTCGAAATTCAGTTCATAATAAAAAATACGACTGTACACATCTCTCTCCCCAGTAGCCTGCAAGTGAAGAAGAGCTGACTGGCAAAACGGATGTCAGTGACAGGTTATGAAGGGTTGTGATGCGGGGAAACAGCTGACTGAAAGTGAAAAACAAGCTTGCTTGTCTCCCTCCGTGTAAACAACGGCAGTGCTATAGGGGAAACGCCAGAACGGCACATTGTACGCAGTCACGCGCACGGGTTTCAATCTTCTCATATGAGTTCGTTTATAAAAATGCATTTATTCATTAACCTGTCTCATGCAGAAGTGGTGAGGATAGCGGATCGGTAAGTGGAAAGATAAGTTAACGCCCATATCTCAAAATGTTTAGGTCAAATGTAATTATGTACACATCATAGTGTTAATCTGTCCACTTTCTACTAAAAATCACTCATATTTCTCTCGAGTAAAATATTTAAAAAATCAAACAGGTAATTAAAATATATCTATCACAAGAGTCGTTCACTCTCCTTCGAAGTCAGCTCAGGTTTGGAAGGATATGGAAATTTTCCGGCGAACGATGACTGTAATGTATTCTCGGAATTTTATCTAACTTGATCCCAAAGAAAATAAAATTAGCACAGGTAATTTTTTTCTTTTAATACATTTTAAACGTGACCATTACAGCTGCGAAAATGTGACTTCAGATTCATATTGGATACAAGTTTCGGCGTCTGCAACTACGAAATTGTTAAAAAAAATTCATGGTTTGCTAAAAAAATACCAAACATACACACATAAATTTTATTCCCTTTCATGGTATGCACAGTAATAAGAGCTTAATTCTTGGAGTTGGACCGAGAAAACTAGCTACGTTTTTAAATGTCCTTCAAAATTCCCTATTCTTGCATACCTAATTCACCTCTATTGCATTCATGAATTACTTTTTACTCGCCTTCCTGTTTTTAAGACTGCTAACATTCCTTCTCCTAAGAGTATTTTTCACCCATGACTTTTTAGATTTTTTCTTCACTGCTCTATCATAAATATGCTTAACTATTCGACCGTCATCCATTATTTCTAAAATGCCATACGAACAAAACACGCTCCTTTCATTTATGTACCTCACCGGAGGATCAAATCCACATTATTTCATCAATCACTCCTTCCTAACAATATCCTTCCCACTTTTACCGCAAAGAGTTATCATAAATACCTCACTCACTGCATTGCACTACACTTAAGATTATTCTGATATGCCCAAATTTCACTATCGTACAAGAAAGTGGAGAGTAGGTACTTCTGTATATTTCGATTTCGATAATCATTTCTGTATATCAATGAAATATAGAAACCAGAGACCAGAGAGAAATATATACCTTCGAAACTTGGTTCTGAAGGTGAAAGCACAAGCAAGATAAAACGGACTAAAAAATAAGAAAAAATAAAATAAATATATAATAAAAAATAGAGGTTTTATTAAATATGTACTAATAAGTTGAAAATAATTTTTTAGCTGTCACAACTGGCCTATTACAGGCAGAAAGTGATTATTTTTGACTAAAAATAAAACAATGGGGTCGCAAACAGCATTTTAAGATCGCAAGACTATACCATTACTATATAGGTAAGATGGTAAAAAGTATTGAGAATTCCTAGTTGTGCAGAACCAGGGATTCCCGGCAAGCGAAGCTTCCATCTAACTTTACAGTAATGTGTTGAAAAGTCTTAAGTATCACAAATGGTGATTAGGACTTGAGTATTTCCAGTAAAAAGTCTTTTCAATCACAAATGTTGGTTGCGCCCCCATGATTTTGAATTTAGTCACAAATAATCACGTTTTGCTTGTTACAGGCATATTGTGGCTGTTCAGAAATTTTCTATCTTTTAGTACATTTTTTAATAAACCATGTTTTTTAGAAGTTTTTTATTTAATTTATTTTATATTTTTGTGTTTTAAATAATTTTGCATCAATTTTTCATTAAATTAATGCCATTATTTTATGGATAAATCATTGAAAAATATACAGTTAAATGTTTGATGATTTTTTTGCTTCCAAACGAACAGAAATTTCAAGTTAAATAAAACCATGTGAATAGGGATACGGATAAGGAAGAGTAAAGGAGGATATGATCATTCAGAAAAATTTTACTAAAAAGAGGGATCAGATGAAAAGAGTGTATAGGACAGGACAGAACCATAAGGATCTAAGAATTCATATAAAGTTATCAGGGTAGTCTACCAGTTAAGGTAGGAAAGCGTAATGGGGGGTGGGTGAAAATCTTCTAGTTCTTTTTTTAGAGGCGTAGGCTCCTATTTCCCTACAAGATTTCTTTCTTCATCTCAGCATACGTTCTTCATCCCATATCCATATAGACTATTCTCTCTCCTAACCTTTCCCCGATCATCCAACATTCTCTACTATATCACGGAATTCAGCATCTCTTCACCTTTCATTACCTGTTCCAGCCACCTGACTCTGTATTCTTCTAAACTCTTCCGGAAGTTTTCCTTCTTTATGATTTATGACTATTAATGTTATACATATATAAATATTTAAATATACTTTAGTAAGAATAAACAAAATAATGGGCCCAAATGGGGTACTAAAAGACTATAGCGAAGAAGTCAAGCGGAATATAGTAAGGGAACATAAACACGAATCAATATGCCGTGGGATGTGGAAATGTCGCCGAGTAGATTCTCAACGTCACGGGTTACTACTCCCTTCACTGAATGCTGCTTTTATTGCAGGGGCTGGCAGGCACTATTACGTTACATTCCGATAGATTGACAATTACCGCTGTACTATATTGCCTTGAATTATAGGCATGGAGAAGAAGCTATAATGCAATATTAATGGGCCTTCGGCTGCTATAGTCCATTGTATGTGAATGTGATCGTGCATAGGATGACTTGGAGCGGCATTTATTTGTTAGGTGCCAGAGAAATTTGCCACTACCTAATTTTTGACTCGGGTCTACCTCGGATGTATGAGTCAAAACAAGAACAAAATCTCTCCTTACTTTTAAATCGCTTAAAAATTATGGTTTCATGATTTTATGCCTTTTTACTCTTACAAAACAAAAGTAAGCTTCAAAATTTGCATATTATTCCAGGTATATGTTTTTATATTAATAGTTTTGCAGGCATCGGAGACAATTGCCACTGAATAACGCATTTTAACTTCAATCAATGAATTAATTTGATAACATGATGTATGGATGCCTTGACTTTTTATTATCATTCATCGCTCAGGGTGAACTTGCTTCCTATTGCAACTGGCAGGTGGCAAGATAAATTTGAGAACTGGAATCAACCAATATTATGATGCACTGAGGTATATTGGTGATGTCACTCATTAGTTGCTTCCTTAAAGGCTTGGGCTGGATTTTACTATGTCAACGATTATTTTATTGCCAATTAATTTAATTTACTTTAAACCTTAGTATTTACGCGTTCATGTAAAAAATTCCAAAATTTCCGGTATAGTTTATTATTAAGTCAAGGTATTAGTTTCTATTTAAATAAGTGAGAATTGATCCACAGATACATAAAAATACATATATTATTTCATCAAATTATAAAACAACGAAAGATAGAATAAAAGAGAAAGACGCAGAATATGAAACAAATAAAATATATGCGTACTTTTTGGGCATTAATTTTATAGATATAACAGATGTCCTCCATTTAAAAAGTGCGAATTAATTTTATTTATTCTTTCGTTATATTCCATTTGATCAAATTCCCAGCGGGGGAGGGGAGGATGTCGTTTCGTTTGGGAATTGCATTGTCAAAAAAACCGATTGGTACTTATTTGTTTACGTTAGCAATTGGGGGTTCCAAATTGTTGAATCAACTGTTGTTTGTGGAAGGAAAAATATATCCGTGTAGATTTTTGAAATGAAATCTGGACGGACAGTCAGCGCAAGAGAGATGCAAAAAATTATTTTGATAAGTAAACAAAACAACTCCCTTGGGTTACAAAGCCTACCGGCAACGAAGGTAAACGAAGATCAAGGGAGGTCGATTACTTTTTTCAAACCGAGATGGACCACAAAAGCTATACTTATCCCAAAAGCCTTATCACCTTACTAACGGAAGTAATATACAATTACGTTAGACCAGAAGAGGATTGCACAAACAGCGACACGAGATTGGAGGCGAGCAAAGCACTTCTTTTTACCATACATTAGGCTTGGGCAAAAAATATCGATATATCAAAAACTCGATATATTTTTTTAAATCTATCGATAATTATCGTCGATATTTTTCATGTCGATATATCAAAAATTGATTTTTTTTCCGAGTATCAAAATCGATATATTTGTTTAGCTCGTCACCGTTGTAACGTTGTTTCTCCAGCTGCAGTGTCTAGTGCTATAACGAAAATAAGTGATGATATTCGCTTACAACATAGGCGAATGGGACAACGTTCTCCAGAAGTACGAGCTGCACAAACAGAACGACAAAACGCTGATAGAAGTTCAATTTGGTCCAGACATGAACACCTATTATCTCTTAGCACTACTACGCAAGAGGTTCCTAGCTCTGGCTCTGTCCCTAATGAGCTGAAGCAGTATCTGGACCAACCACTACTGGAGAGGAAATCAGATCCAATAAAGTTTTGGGTGAACTCCCGACACTTCACACCGGTTCTTTCGGAAATCGCGCTGAAGTACTTAATATGCCAAGCCTCATCTGTTCCATCCGAAAGAGTGGCTTCTGCAGTTAACTTGGTGGTACCGGACAACAGGAGTAGATTTACGGGGGTACATGTAAAACAGAGAGTTCTTCTGATGTCAATATCAGACAAATACTGGTTTGATCGATTAAAATTGATTGTAAAAATAAAAAAATAAAAGATTTTTTTATTACTTCAACATGTCCATAATTTTTCAACATTTTTTATATATTTTGGTGAAACTTTAAGGAACCACTTGTTTTGGCAAAATTATCGATATATCAAAATATCGATTATTTTGGCTCGATAACTATCGATAAATATTTTAAATATTGATACGATAACTATCGATATATTTTTTTTACTTGCCCATCCCTACCATACATTTGATCGTAGGTATATCAGATTGGTGTATGTGCTTGGCGGTGAAACCTGAACACTTATTGCAAGGCCAAAAAAAGGTACTTACAATTTGCTCTAGAGCGCTAATCAATTCGTAACACTACGCACTTGCTTTCCATTCCTTTCAGACACTGAGCATAATGAGCATCGTACTTCACAGCAGAACGGGAGCATATGTGATGTGCACTTCACAACAAAATTCGATAATTGCATCCTCGATTACTTTTCATGCTGGTTTGTATCCGAGTCTGAGTCGTACGGGCAATGCAAGATTTTTTTAAAAACTACTGTAAGGTAAAAAGCTTATGTTTAAAGGTACTTATTTTGAACGATTTCGATAACTATACAAAATATTCCTCCGTTATTGTCGTGAAACTAAAGAATGCAATCTACCGGCAGGTTGATGAACGTTTCATTGCATTCAACGTCGTTCGTATGCGCAGAAGTGCGCTGATGTGTCCCCATCCGAGCTTATTTCAACTTCTTGAAGGAAAACCTCCCTAAAGATTGGACACGTCGGAAATGTGGAGCAGTTAAAGAATGGTGAAAAAGAAGATTGTCGAGAATCACTGAATAAAAAGTCCTTCGAAGAGATGGAGAGTGAGAAAATGTATAATTATAACTCTGCGAAGAAGAAAAGACAATCATATTGAACACATTATGAGTCATCCTGAAAATAAAAAAGGGAGGATAAATGAAAGAGAAGGACACAGATTAAAGAGCATTTTCTGGAGAAAGCTGCAGGGCGATAAACGCCACTGGTTTGGTTAATGGTTTGGGGGAAAAAATTACGATACATTTACTGCGTTGCGTTAGAGAAACTAGGATGTATCAAGCAAATAGTTGGAAGGCTCTCCGATGAAAAAGTGAAAGAGAGATGGTACTTTGTTCTGGTTAGGCCACCTCTTGAATGCGCCGCATCCATGTGGGGCCCTGCACGGAAAGATTTCATTCGTTTAGTCAATAAAATACAAGGGAAAGCCGCACGCTTCGTTAAAGCAGATACGAGCGAATAGAATGTGTTACGCATCTGATAGAAGGACTAGGTTTGGAGCCGTTAGAGACTCATAGGCTACGCGCTTGGCTCACCAAGATTAGTGCAATACTCCACAAAAGAAAAATAATTCGCCTTGACCGGGATTCGAATCAGGATTCCTCGATTTCGCGCCGAGTGCTTTAAGCCAGCTACCAGTTAAGCTACCAGTTAAGCTACCGAGGCGTCCTTCTCCCCTGTGGATTATTGGTGGCCTTAATGGACCAAGGTGTTCTGGACTGCTAGACATATGATGTCAATAAGCAGTCCAAAGTGTGCGCTTAGCGCCACAATCCGCGAGAATAAGGCCACACGTTTAACACAATGTTCGCTCTTTGGACCAATTTTGAGGATACCGGGTCTGTCCACGGTATTTACCAACAAGTGCACAAAAGTGCGATATTCCACAAAAAAATCATTTTTTCATGTCATATCACAGAAGGCAATAATTTTTCTATCGCACTTATGGGTGACTCCGTAAAGATAAATACTGTGGCTAGTCCAAGCATCCTCGAAATTGGTCACCAAGATTACTTGAAAAATTCAGATGAGGCGAGTTTCAGTTCGACACGGAGGATATTATTTTGAGCCTGGGCTATACCTCTAGAACTGACAGAAGCGGCACGATAAGAATGTTACACTGCCGAACCAATAGGTACAAAAATTTCCTTCTAACAACGTACAATTATTGATCATAAATACATCTACATCTACAAAATACCCTACAAGCCACCTCAGGGGTGTGTGGCAGGGGGTGAGTAATCACCAACATGCATTAAACTATACCCTAGAGTTAGTGTAACTACGACTAATTATGCATTAGCATAAATCACTAATGCTTGTCACGAGGCGAAGTCTCACAAGCATGCACCACTACACTACAGATGTCATCACAATGGAGAGGGACCGTCAATATACATGCATTCTACAACTACACAGATGGACAGGGACTCAAGACCGATGCAGAAAACTTGCCAGGCGTGATGTTAGTATGTACTAGGTAACAGATAAGGATTCATGTATTAGGAGTACTACTACTACTAAGAGCTAGATAAAAGTTTCATTGGCAGCTCTTATGGTCCCTTATCGTTCGTGGGAAAAATGACATTTTAAATCTGTCCGTTCTGCAGTCTAGTTCCCATATATAAAACAGCGTGACTCTAACACACCGTTGATATACAATTCACCTTCTTTTTCCATATCCCCTCCCATTTCATGGCTGGCATCCTTTACATCCCTACCACACGCCTCTGCGGTGGCTCGCAGGGTTTTATGTACAAGTGGAAAAGAATATGTGAAAAATTCGAATAAAACAGGGTTTTTGTAAGGGTTTCGGAATGGAAAAGCTCTGAGAGAAAACCGGAATTGAAGATAGGAGAATGGAGAGCAAGGTTTATTTCTGAGAGGAGAGAGGTAACTAAAAGAGAAAAGGTGAGAGTTGTGAAGAGAACTCAAAGGTTTGCCCGTCCATCTATGTTCTCATCGACGTGCGATTGAACTCGAAGATTCTCAGGGTCAAATCGATAAGCACTGATAACAGTTACAGGCAAGCATGTAGTATATCCCATCTAATTTGTTCCAAGAATGACCCCTTCACATCTCTCATGTCCGTTTGGGCACATGGGGATGACAGGCTAGACAGGAACAATGAAAGGGGTAAGGTCGAGGGTCACAAATCCCGAGGAAAGAGAAATAGGGTCACACTTATATGAAAAACAATTAGGGTTATGCCCCTGACTGCTCTAAATTCACTTGCTCCAACGCCACTCATTCTAAGAAATAAATAATAATACTTTTATAATACAAACCAGTATTTTAAATAAATAACTCAAAGAGGATGTTGCTAGAAAATAGGAAGCAGTATATGACAATTTTTGTATGAAGTGTGCCACTTTAATGGGTAAGATACTTGAACCATCGGAAAAGCTGACCGAAAAAGAATAGAAGCCCTCGAAACGTAGTGTTTGAGGCGGTTGAATGATAAAATGGAGTGATAAAAGTATGAGCGAAGAATTGTAGGTACAGAAGAGCCAAAGAAAGGCGTACATGGAGCCTGTAGCAATTAGACAAAGAAGAATCAGGTGGATTGAACACCCTGGAATACCATGCATTTGTCAAGAAGATAATCGAGCAAAAATTAGAAGAAAAGATGCCTCAAGGAAGACCAAGGGATAAGTACATGTAAAAGTCAAATAAAGAGGGGCATGGGAAAGAAGGAATACCAGGATGTAATCGAGTTAGCAATGAATAGAAAAGAATGAAGTGCTGCAGTTATCCAATTTTAAGATTGAAAGGATGACGATGTTGATATAAAAAATCTATTTTTTCTAAATGATTTTAGTAAAAGAAAGTTATCTTTCAAGATAACTACTGTTGAACGTTTTTCCTTCATTAAATCTTCTAAAATTAGCTCAGGTTGCTAAGGAGACCCTTTTCTTAAAAGTGCTGAACTGTAGGAAGTTTTGGAATAATTTAGTAAATGCTCTCAAAATTTCGAATGAAATACAGAACACAATGATAATATTATTCGTTTTTTAGTAGTTCTTTCGTTTGATAGTATTCTGTTTCGACATTTATTAAGGAAAAAATAAAAAAATCAGCATGGCGCATTAGTGTCATCTGGAGAATGGTGTACTGCTCAGTTTCATTGTTTTTATATAGAGTTGGTCAATCTAACCCATTAACCACCTATCGAAGAAAAAAGAATGAAAAAAATCAAAGGATTTTTAAAATGTCTCCTTTTGGATACTTATGGGTGTAAACACGTGGAAAATGGAATTAAGGCGGATAGGTAATAGCTCCTTTGAGCTCTCACGATTGCCTCTTGCTTTCTCTGTCCAAATTTCGCATCAGACGTGTCAAACCAGACCAGAAGCTTAACTGATTCCGTAGGAAATCTAGCATGCTTTGCGAATTTTCATTGGGTGGTAGGAATTTAATTTTGAATGGATAATGTCGTCAGATGCAATCATGATGTGGTTTAATTACAGAGCAGCTCCATTAGCAAGGGTTTCGTTTGTGCATTCCCATGTGTAATTCACGAGCGCATTACCATTTTCCCAAAACTGAACCCCGGAAGAAAATGCATTTTCTCTAATAATATTCCACGCGACATTTCACGCCGACTACCCTAAAACCGTTCCAAGCTCGAACTCGCCGCTGTAATAATGGGATTACGCTTAAATAATTTGGCAAAATGAGGTTACTGAGTTCAATTGAAAATTCATCACCAATTAGTATCGTGGGAGCAGTTAGGATAACAGTATTACATAGGATAATACATTTCAATCCATCAAAATTGAGTCGATTATAATCTCAGCGCATACCACTGGTTTCCTAAAACAATATAAGTTGGTATTTATGTAAAAATCACTTGCCATATTCAATTAATTAAAATAATTTATTATGAAGTCCACCATTTAACTATAAAATATAAAATAAAGACTACAGACACCATTATTTGTCTCCAAAAAAAATATGGCAACACATTAAGATCCAGAAAAATAATATTTTTTTATTAAATGGTAATGATACGATTTGAAATTGTGACAGAATTAAATTATGTTTGCTGCCAAATCATAAAGCTCTACTAGTTTTTTTCATGCGCTTTAGTACGGAACTAAATAACGAATAATGACATTTTTGCCTGCAGTAAAGAATAAAACATTTGGACAATTATTCACGTTTTCCTGCTTGGAAGTGCCACAAAACAAAATTTTCTTTCAGGTAGAAAACTGTATGATAAATTCATCGTAAACCATTTTAGAGTTAAATTTTATCAAAGCAAAGAAATGGTCTTTCAAGATAATCTATTTAAAACACCTCTTTGCAACTCCAATGCATGGCACTCCGTAGGATATTATGGAAGATGATGCTAAATCGTCTCAAATCTTCTGTAGATAGTGCGCCATCATACATTACCATAGCATTAAAGTAATTAAAATTCACAATCGGCCATACTGAATGGATCATTGGTACAGTTAATATACTGAAAACATTTGTAATAGTTGTGGATTCCAAATAGTTACGAAAAGAAGACCCCAGAGGATGTATCCTGTGACTGTTGTATAAACCGTTTCTTGGTAATGAATCGATATTTAAGTTACAGTGGAACAGATTATCCGAATCAAGCTTCTATATTACTTCCTAACAATAAATTTGCCATTGTTACTGTACTTTTTCACGAAATCCCATTCGAGCGAAACCGAAAGTATTTTTATAATTGGATCTGAAAAGTTGCACAAGATATATCAAGATCCCCTGCAGTGATTCAGCCAACCACACTGATTCGAACTTTGGATCTTCCAAGCCCACCTTCCATTAAACATAGCGGGCGATATCCGTCAGAACATGCGAATATTGTGGCGTCAGATACGGTAAGATTAATTGCTTATTCATTGGTTAGTCCTTCATTTGTGTAATATCATAGGTAAACGCCCTCAGAGCATAGAACATTTGAAGGTTAAGCTATTTTAAAAAGGCATTTTACCGTACAACATTTAATTGTTCATATGAAATGAAAAGAAAGCCGTTTTTTCGTTTCACTGCCACAAATAAATGCAGATTGCGCACGAAGTTGGTGCATCATTACCTTCTTCAGAACATTTTCACACCGTTTTATGAATAAAACCAGACACACACATTAAATCAGCCAAAATAATGACCTAGAACTAACGAAAAACGAAACGAAACTAGAAAAGTGGGTAAAGCTTTCTGCATTCGCTTTTAGTCAAGGATTTTGCAAGTACTCTCATGAAATTACACAACATTAACTTTGTCCGCGAAGCTATTACTAAACAATTTAAGAAACTGTATGATCTTACGAAACACGCCCCCGCGAAAATCGCCGATTGTACCAATTTTTAGGTCTTGTCTTTAAGATTATGAACCAACTATGGTCATAAGACAGGATATTTTACAGTGGACATAACATTTATTCGTGAATGGGCTCCCGGCAGGCTGAAATAAGCATTAATAATAAAAGTGAGGCGAGGTCGCTGTTACCTAGTTAGAGGAATCCGGTATGAGATGAACCGCCCTAGAAAGTTGCTCACGACGACTGAACTTGTACTGGCGAGGAAGAGGTATGATCATTTATATCGAAGTGCATGTCTACTAATAATACAAAATTAACCAATATTTGCCAGCAGACTACCAAAACAACTGCCAGAAAATTTATATTTACCGTCAATTTCACGGCTGGAAATTACAAATAGGTCCAATGAGGTAGCATTGATTTCAGAAAGTGAAGATCGTCCACCGGCAGTAAAAGCTAACGTGATTCGTCGACAGCTACTAGGTCGTAGTGGGAGCGAGTAGCAACTAGTACCGCATCAATTATGAAATCATCTAGCTCAGGGAGTATGATAGCGATCATGCTTGTTAACCAGCATGCTGATTCTACATCACACGATACTGAAAATGAATTACGATAACGAGTTTCCTCGAACTTGAGCTGGATCAAGTACTTATCGTGTGAATCGGACTTAAAGAGATAAATTGTCAAACCTTGTTTTGAATTGCAAAAAAAACCTGAAAATGTAACTGGCAACAAATTAGGAAAATAAAAAATGTTGAGTAAAATGTTCTGGATGACTTCACACGGATTGGCTCGTAAGCATAATCTAACTGTAAGCTTTAACCCATACCACGCGTATTTTTCCGGTGGTCACCGGCCGGTGGTCGGCCGGTGGCCGGCGGTCAACTAACACCCGGCACTCACCGTAGACTCGTTGAGACGGGACGTGAGACTCATCTTTGGTTAAAATTGTTGCTGTGGAGACAATTCTCTCCACTGATGGCTTATATAGGCTAAGCATAATCAAACTGCAAGCATTATTCGTAGCCTCCGATATGTACAGGTCGTAACAGTTAACTTTTACTTAGTAGTCCTTCGAAAATCACAGAAAATGCGCCATCTGTTACCTTCTCATAGTGAGGTTTAAAAAATGTAAGCAATTATTCCTAGTCATATGCTAAATTTTAAGTGTCACATTCCCTTCATTAAAATATTTATGCACTCGGGAATGAATTAGAATCATCTTATTGAGGCGTTTTTCAATATTATCATAAAAAATTTGATAAATTAATAATTGTATTTTTATCAATAAATACGTTCTGACACCGATTTGGACGAAATAAAAATACAATTTGACACAGAGTAATCAAAGAGATGATTGTAGATTTATATTGGCCTCTTATTGTCATGTTACATGTACAAGCGAAAGAGGAGGTAGAAGGAGGTACTTGGTTGAAGGCAGTATGAGGCAGTTGATTCCCATATGTCAATAAACTATAATCCTGTTATTCGCAACACAATTGACTGCTGCATTCATGATACGCAAGGAGCTATTTACTTGAGAGGCATTTTATCCAGATGAATCGCCGAAGAAACCTTATCACCGGTAATATACGTCCTTAGATTTCTTGCTCTTTTACTGAGACAACACCGCATTACAGCGGTTTAGGAATTTTTGCTGCTATCAGGAACAACACAAAATCTCATTAAAAGAAAATTTGCGGTACTAATCAGGTCTTGCCATAATAAGCATGTATTAGATTTGTTTCCCTTAGCTACGTAGGGGGATATAAAATTTGAGATATACTACTTACAAACAGTATATGAACGAAATGCGGGTGTTCAGGTCTGTATGCATGATTACTGAAGGATAACAGACTCCTAACTTCGGCATGATACGCTTTTTGTACCTGCCAACCGCGGCGCCACTGTCGTACTGGATGCATGGAATCAGATGATCCTTATCAACCCAATGTAAACAAACGCGGTATTTACTTTTTTAAATTTCTTACTGTGGGACATTACGGCTAGTTAGGAAGCAACTAATGGTTCTTTCCTTCAAATAATAATGTTAACCACGTACGATATATGAATTGAATAACAGAAAACCCCTTAATTAACCTATCATGGATCATTCGAGAGTACCAACGATCTACGGCAGCCGTGCGACTGCGATGATGTCGTAACCAGATCTACGTTTCAAATTTTCCATCATAGTGGTTCAACAGATGAAAGGAAATCCTTTGAAAATGATGGGCGTTGAGAAATATGTTTATATAGAGAACGGCTACAAAACAAAATCATTAGCGTAGGTATGGATAATGAGCGTAATTCACGACTACTTGAATTCGGTAATACACACCTTCAATGATCACATCAAAGAAATTTAAATGACACTGAGAAAAAAAACAAATTCTGTTAAAATAATAAAAGTTCTGCAATTGATACATAGGTAATCATCATCATCGGCCATACCTAGCTATATTGTAACGTGACGAATAAAAAAGAGTACTTATATTAGCCTTAAACAAGATTTTATTCTTCACACTTAAAATTTTGTTCTTTTTAAAGGTAGTGGAATACCCTGTGAAGCATCCAGGAACAAAGCAAGATCTTTTACCCGTTTTCAGTGGAGCAATCAATCTTCTTCTAAACCAACAATCGGAATTTCCAAACAAACCGCCGCTCGTAAACAAAGTGACCAAGGGTCTGACACTCACATTACTCCAATGGTTATATTTTTCACCCAGAGCACTCTAGCGGTCAGGCGCTAACTATCAGCGTGACAGTTATACTCTTTAATTGAATATCTGGCAGATTTAATTAGGAAATTACCTATTTATTTCTCAGGGGAAACTTAAAAAGGTAATTATTTAATCAATTATGCATCCTGAAAAATTCTGGAACTAGATAGCAGCGCAATGATGCCGTCCAGTCCTTCTCTTGGCGTTTTTGCAGTGTACTTTCTCGGCCATCTCCTTTGTTTACTTACGGTTGCGATGGCAATGTCGCATGTGGTCCCAGGCGTATTTTAAATGGACACTGATAAACTTCTTACAACAAAAGGAATAATTACTGCATTTAAAAAAAATAAAAGATTTATGGCAAAAACATACATTCTTTTTGTTTTTCACGCATACTTATTTTTCCATTTGCGCCTGAAACAATTGGCGCTAGTAGTAATCCATACGAGATATCGCAATTCCGTCAGACCCTTGAAAGTGACAATATGCATGCATCCGAGCCCTCACTAAGCCACCTATGTTACGACTTCAAAAAATGAAACAAAAGAACAATGAAAGCGCATTGAACTTGGCGGGGCTGTCTGTATGCATCGGAGGCACCGCATTAACTCCTCCCCCGAATACTTTCCCTGTAATTACCGTGGTAACCAATGGGGTACTCACCTATCACGTTGAGCCGGAACGCGAGACTCATCTTCGGTTCCGTATTCACTTGGCATTCGTAAATGCCCGCGTCCCTCTCCTGCGGGAACTTGATCTGTAGAGTCCAGTTGTCCGATCTGTCCGGCCTGATGACCTGGAACCTGGCGTCACTCGTGTACGTCAGGATGCCTGCGGTCAGGATGTGCAGGTCACGCTTCCTTATCCAGGATACCTGTTGGGAGGGCAGACAAAAAGAGAAAAGGATTGTGATTATAATTTGATTCGAACTACGTCTACACACTGGTTGGTTATTTTTGGAGGTAACCGATAGTTCAGGTCATAAACAGCCACTTTACAGTAGGAGAATCGGCACGAGAATGAAAACTACGTCGTAATGTTCCACTATTTATTTCAATTTTTGCTGAAAATGACTAATTGCGATGGTTTACAAAAATTACCTCAGACTTATCTTTCTGTTGCTGTTCCAATTGCAATAGTAAATGTACCCTAATCTAAAAAAATTGAAATCGTCTCTTCAAAGTGTCTCTAAGTGTCGGTGGAGTCACGTTTCATTAACTCCAGCTTTCATAACTGTTCTTAGTCCAGAATTATTTATTAATAGAAAATTTCATCAATTGAAATGTTTAACTTAAAATTTAAAGATTACTCTGATATATTAAAACAAAATTCTCTCCAACCTATCTTCTGCAGGCTTTGCATAACTAGCAAGTAAATAATAGTAATGAAGAGAATCTAAGGCTTTCGCTCGTGAAGCAACTAGAATTTTTCTTCAATTAACTCACAGCACTTTTTGTGAGGTGCAATCACAAAATGACAATGGGAATACCTAATAATCCGAGGCTTTATAATATAACCTTCTCAAAGCTTCCTTTGATAAGGTATCCTTTTTTCTGGTCGAGAGAAGTCAACTTAAGTGACTTAAAGTCAACAATATGAATTGTATTTGATATGATAATATTAGCATAGGAAAATTTTTCTATCAAAAGCTTGATTAATTGTCATAAAAATGATTGGAAACCGACAATTATCTTAAACCTGGGTGTCGTGATAGTTGTACATAATTTGTTGAGCTAAAGTACTTCAGCACTAATAAATGCAAACAACTAGTTAAACACTTCTACATCAAATGTAGATAACCTAACTTTAATTTCGATGTGAAACCATCGTAACTGGTTAGGTCAGTCAAAATAAAAACTCGTGGAAAATGACCAGGTAATATTTCACTCAATTATATTCAATTAAAACTCGTAATGAGTGTATTCCACAAAGTTGCGTCGCTGAAAATTGATTCTATAAGGCAATCGGCTTTGAAGAATTGTGCAGGATTCTTGTGACTGAAACATAACTCTAAATTTGAGGGGTTTTTAAGGTGCAGTTTCTCAGAGACACAAAAATAAAAAAAATGAGTGTGTAACCTTCAATGAAAAGAATTCAAGATTTCCATTGATAACCCTTTCAAATTTCTTTATACTTGATAATAATTAGGTGAACTATTTTGGTATTTTTTCACCACTTCTGTCGTAAGTTCGAGGCCGAGATATTTGCTATATAGAGGGACACATAATGGCACATTGTCGTGTTGAAATTGACACATATTAAGCGCAATTAACACTTGCTTGATCATCACGCATCAGTAAAGCAATTGTTTGATCATCAGGCATTACTGCCCTCTCATTTGAATTTCCCGTCGAAATTCAAGTGGAATCCACTCGAAAGCAGAGCATTATTCGAATCAGCTCTTAAAGCACCCACTTTCAATTGTAACGTTCACTAAATTGGTTTTGCAGCAAAATCCAGAACTGCAGGGCAAGCAGTAGAATGTACGAATATTTAATGCTCACTTGAATTTTTCTCCGCCTGATATGGATATTGCGATTCGCGTTTGATGATCAACGAGTTTTAGGGCATACAGAGCTCATAGCAAGACTCTTCGCCAAAAACAGAATTTTTAGTCTCATTTCAGCACCTAAGGGGTACAGCGTCCCCTGCACCAGGAAGGAGATGTGTGCTCCACTTGGAGTCATATTCTCAAATAAATTATATCGATAAAATAATGTATAAGTAAAAGTGACCTTTTAACATTGCGCATCAACTTGAACTAATAATATCCAACTTTGGCGATTTTATAACAGTTGCACGTCTTGATATGTCTATTAAAATGCCATGTTTTGAAACCTGATTCACGAAATATTTGAATGAACTTCGAATTTTATGCCGAGAAAATATTTAACCGGTCCTAAAGTCTTCTAGAATTTCACAACTTACTTTTCTGATGAATAGTATTATTTCAAGATTACCCCAGAGAGCTCATATTCCGCATTAAAAAATCTGGTAAAATGCACCTACTGTACTTCTAAATAACTTTTTTTTTACGCCGGCGGGCTCGAGTCAAGAGGATTGCACGGAGTTTTTGTCCGCACCTGAAACTTGCTCTAGCTGTAGACTAGTTCCCTCGTTGCGAAATCAGACCCTCAACGTCCTATTTCTAAGGCTAGCCTTTTAAAATCTTTTTCATTACAGCCTTTATCTTTCCAATGAGCGTCGAATGATACGGTGAGTTTGAACGGATTCAGAAACCAAGAGCGTTCGGCGCAATAAAACAGTGAAAATGCTCCCTCTGGGCTAAGGTGAGCAATAAAACACACATTTTTCCTCGTGTAGGATTATGTTTCTGCAAACTCGTCTGATGATTGGTCTTTATTCAACCACAACGGCTCACGGTTCACGGAGATTTTGAAGCAGTTAAAAATTATCTCAATTTAATCAATAAGGACAATTTGTTTTGGTTCGCATGTGTTAAATAAAAACTCATACTTTTTAACATGAAGAGAACATTTAACATGAAGGATACACAATTTCGTTTAAATAACACAAAAAAATTGGTATCAAACCTTGAAAGGCATTTTAAGGAATATGGGAGGACATAATAACATAAAAATGTTTGTAATATTATTTTCTTCTCTCAGGAGATATGTCTATTATCTATAATACCTAAGCATTAAACTGAATTGAACAGTTAAAGTGTATTTCAAAGTTTTAATTGGCCTGAAAGAGGAAAACACATTGCATTATTAAAAAGAGGTTATGAAGAAGAATCATTTAGAAAAATATTTGTGAGTTTTACAAAAGCGTTTAGAGCAGGGGTTCCCAAGAATGGTTGATATAGACCCCAGAGGTCAATATGATATTGAGAGAGGTCGATACGAGCTTGGGGTTGATGGATAAAATGCTTTTTATAATCAGTTGTATAATAAACAGCTGTCTATGTTTTACATGGGATAATTTTCGGTATCCATCGCTTTTGTGTGCTCGTTTTACAATGTTTCGCTTCTCTTCTTGAATGTGTCGTCAGGTTAACAATTTTCGTTTGGATTTCGGCCACTATATATAGTAGCTGGTTGCTTAGGTGAAATACTAACGGCTGCTCTGATTTGAAAATAAAACAGAGGGTCTTCATTGGCCGGAGTTAAAAAAAATAGCATTTACAAAATAGGAAAAAAAGATTAAACATTTTTAAAGATCGCAGAAACCTGAAGAAAAACCTTTCTATTTATTGAATTTTACCTTATATTTCGATATGTTATGCATCGATTTACGCAATATTTTGACTAATAAATATATCTTATCAAAATTTCTAATTTAGGTTGAATCACCAGAATTTTTAAATAAAATTAGCGATCAATCTCTTTAGATTATCACACCAACCGCAAATCAACCCAGTTCTACGATACATCCTACATTGCAACTGAAGAAAGCACATCTCTAACCTATGACAATCACCAAAAACAAATATCTCACAACCATCAAGGACACGCATCTCTAACAGCCAATACATTTCTTTTTCGTTTCATTTGAAAATATGACATGAATCACACATTTAAATATGTATTGAGCACTACAATATAATCTAAAAATCTATTGCGCGTGTTAATACGTTTTTGAAGGGTATAATGTGAAGAATACCGTGAAAATTCCATTTGAATTAAGGTTTTTGCGGCTCCATTAGTATTAAGAAAGAAAACTTTTTTACGTTCCTGAATCTGCTGCGAAACTTGACCACCACATTTCTCGTTTCTTCTTATACCAGACTGAATGAATTACAAATACCTTATCCGACATCCGCGACTCATATTGAAAAATTCGTTAATGCTGCGGTTAGTTACGCATGTCTCCGTTCTGTGTGACTGTGGATCAAAATGTTTAGATTGAAATTCAGTACGATTCCTTCCAGCGAGAACTGGAAATGTATTTGGCGATTTACCTGGTATAAATCGTCCACTTTATCAAATATACCATGAGTTATTGATGCAGTTTTAATAATGTAAACAAAAAAATAAATAAACTAAAGAATTGACCATAAATGTAAAAGAATACAGAGTAGGTAGACTGATACATAGACTTAAAATACATATTGAATGAGAAAAAATAATCCTTTCTCTTCAAAATAACCTTTTATTCAATCTCTTTCAAATCCATATCGTCGCTTTCTCTTAGGTCTCTTGCCATTCTTACGTCATTACGAGGGGTAAATACGAAACTAAGCATAGGTATGCTGTGGTAAATATACCGAGTTATTTAACAATACTCACACCTTCATTATCTAATGGATAATAATAATATTTAATGTTATACCACTTCTTTATGGTAGAAACCAAAGCACAGTACACTTAAAATAAGTGGAAACGAAATTCACTTAACATTAATGGAAACAAAATATATAGGCCATAATTAGTACCAAAAACTTAGGAATGAACAAAAACAAGAAAATTATTCACGCAGGCACAATTGTAAGAGGCATAATTGCAGTGCAATTTTTTTACTTGAAACAAACCTTGTAATTAGACGATTAGATCTGTCGTAATGCGCATTCAACTGTTATTAGGACAATGAGGTATCAAGTACTTAAGTTTTAAAAAGAAATAGACTCTAAAATTGCCAATATAAACTTAAAAAAAATACATGAATAATGGACTATTCACGATTATCTCACTTTTATTATCTAATCATCTCATTGTATTTCAATATAAAAGCTTTAACCCCCTCATAACATGTTTCTAATTTCTATTCCATTATCATTCTAATTATGCCGAAGAAAGCCAAAAAGAATACATAAATTGTAGCATAACACCTGAAATGCTAATAGTATTCTGATGAGTAACAGAAGGAAAGATGTATGGTAAATTTCGATGAAGATATAACCTCTTTAATAGTATCCATCAATTTACCGTCTAGGATATGATGTACTCTATATTCTTAATAAAAAATAATGGAAAAAACTCCGGCAAACTTTCTCGACGTCGGGCCCTGTACAAAAAAAACATGTTAAAATCCACATTTATTGGAAACGTTCCAAGAAATATTTGATACTCGCCACGCGGAAGTATGCGGGGATGTGACGCCCTTGAAAAGAATGAATTCTTGAATTTTGGTGGTTAACACTCGTATCGACGAAATATTCTCAAAAGTTGGTGCACGGAATGCTGGGAATCTGTACGTGGATCTGCTCCAAAACCACTTAAATCGGTTCCGCTGTTGCAGTTAGAGCCAGGCCTCTTGGCAGAATATATTTCCGAAAGCATCACCCAAACACCTTCTTTCGTCTGGAGGCAATGCAGCCTAGATGTGATTCAACGTGTGAGATGAATGTTACGACTTGATGGATGGGAAGTGAGGATTCGAACGTCACAGCCACCGTGTCTACAAGGATAACGTGAAATAAAGTTGTGCATGGCACGGAATTTGAATGGTTACATCGCTACAAAGTGAATGCCTACTTCGGTAATCCTTTAAAAAATGGTGAAAAATGAATTGTTCTGGAATGATTCACCGCAAGTAAACTTGAAGAGTTATCGAAGAGAAAAAAAAGTTAAAGCGTTTTTCTAGGTAGATAGAATTGATTGTAAAGGCTGGATGCAAATATACAGTCTCTGCTGAGTTGCATCACTCTGTTTTTTATTGAAAAGTATTAAATATTAATATGCGAAATTTTTCACTTAACTTAGAAATTATGTACTTTTTTGTGCCCTCATACCTTTATATTTAGTCTCGCCTTCTTTGTTCTAGAATATGCCAACAATTTTGAATTCTTATGACTTATATCCCTCGAAGCTATAAAAAACAAAAGTTTATTTACCAATTTGGCAGCTCTTTGAACTCGGGTGGGGACTGATGGGTTTCGGAATTCAGCAAGGGAAAAAATTAAAGGTTGCTCATTTCTAGGAACGCAAAATAGCCTAAGCTACGAAGGCGTTAATGATGAAAAGGTGAAGACTATGCTCGAAGGGGATAGGACTTCTGAAAAGGAAGCGGTACCTGAAAATACTCATGTGGAGCATGGCACTCGATGGATCGGATACGTGGACCATTGTAAAAGCAGATCAGAAAAGATTGGGAGCTTTTGAAAACTGGTACTGGAAGCGAATGCTGAAGATGAAGTGGATGGATAAAACAAGAAATGAAGACGTACACAGAAGAATAGAATAGGAAAGGAATATATGGGACAAAAAATAGAAAAGAATTGCCGACCTTGGTGGCGGCAGGGTAAAATCTTCACCTGCTAACCCGAAGGTCGCGGGTTCGAGTCCCGCCTGGGGACTCCCAGGGCATGGTTGTGCGTGCTGTGTTATATTTAAGAGCTAATTGTAGCTCAGAATTAAGGGTCATTATTATTATAAAAGAAAGAACGGATGAACTGGGCACATTCTGAGAAACAATGAGTTTGCGATGAAGATAATTGAAAGTAAAGTAGAGGGAAAAGTCTCATGAGGAAAGCCAAATAGTAGATACACTGACCAAATTAAGGTAGTTTCAGCGAGGTAGTTCCCTAGTCATAATAGAGAACATGTTCAAATTTTATTTTTTAATTTAACCACCTGTAAGAAGTATGAAGTAAATATTTAATATTAGTTATGCTATAATATAGTTAACGAAAATTCTCAGTAATTAAATAAATATAACCGCATAAGTCTCTAACTTGACTTATTTTCTCACGCCGCACGGTGAAATTGCCTTCACAATAGGTGTTTTGCGATTCTGTTAAAAGTACTTCGGTCAGTAATTGATTATTTTTTATAAATAGTCGAGAAAATAGAAAAACTACACATCGTTAGTTTTTTGACGAAATATTTGTGTTACAAATTCAAGTTTTTAAAATATACTCCCTCTGGAGCGCACAGCCGTAATCTATTCCATGTAAAACAGCTTATATTTTTAGGCAAATTGCTGAAATAGTAGTTTGGTAAGGGGTAATATTTTGATGCAATTAAAAAGATGGGAGTTTGTTTTCTTTAAAATGACGTCAGATTCATCAAATTCTAGGTGAATTGACTAATTACTCAAACTAACTTTAGAGGGAGTGCACACAGAAATAACTACCAGGCAGTAAGGGATCTAGAATTAGATAGGGAAGAATGGAGGGTTGCAGTCAATCAATCGTAGGTATGAACTACCAATGAATGATATTTTGGGTATCAAAATGACGTTGAATATTGCACACCATTGGGCACAAACTCAGAGTTAACTCCTCTTCGTCTCTACGGGTAGTGAGAGTTGACCTCACCCCTCTTCAATCGAATCAAGCTTTGACGTGCCTGAATTTGACCTTTCCCACTGTTTACGTGATGAGTGAACCTTAATCAATCCATAAGTTTCAGTTTGATGGAACATGATGCCATGAGTTTTCCAAATCGTCACTTCTGAAGGCTACACATGAAAATTCAGTAAACCAATGTCCTATGTTATTCTCATAATAAACATCAAAGCCCATCAGTTCTTTAGTTTTAATAACTCGTCGTCCTCCTGATCAATAACTGAACTGTTACTACTGGTTCCTAGCTCTCAAACTTGCCTTACAACATACTTCTGTAACTTGTAACCTAATAACGGTTAAAACTACCCATCTGTATTTGTTTGATGCATTGCTGATTAATATATGGGAAAGGTGTAAAAGGAATTCGACTTCATAGTGTGAATAGGAGTGAAAAAAGGGCACAGAGTTTACAACGAAAACTCAGAGGCACAGCCAGAACAGAGGCAGTAGAGCTTTTTTCAAAAATGCTTTAGCAAAAAATAATTCCGGGATCACATTTTCAACAGCAGTGACATTAGGTAGAGTGTAAGAAAAGAGTAAAAATTAATTAGAGTTCTTGATATCGGAAGATGTACGTATTATTCTTCAGGTAAAATATGTTTTTACGATATTACCAGCTTTTGACGTATCGGAGCCAGCAAAGAAGAAAAAACGTCCATTATGCGACATAATTAACGCAATAAACTTGTTTATTTGTAAGTAATTAAGGGCTTTGCGGATTGTAAAACATAATAGATCATTGAAGGTCCTGCAAAGAACATTTTTCCTTCATTACCAGACATGAAATCACAGATAAATTCAATCCACTTCCAAAGTGTGCTCCACCACAACAATACCCGCAGAAACTCTTGACCATCCACATATTACTAATAAATAATTCAAACCACGAGATAAAATACAACGTTGAAGTAAATAAAACACATGATGATGACACAAGAACTCATTCTAGGTATTATTAATGTCTCCTTTCATGACTCCGGCTCACTATTGGCTCAAAAACATTCATATTTATCTCGCCTCACATTATTTTTCATCTGATACATTGATTCACACATGCATGGGTGGTGGTGTACCACCATGTATGGACGCCACCGTCTGGAAACACGTATAATTTCAAACATGTCCCCACGCTGCTAACGGCAGGGAGATCACGTAAATGCGTCGAAAATTGCCTTTCAAATTCAGGGAGGGAGAGGAGGTGGACAGACGAGAGAGAAATAGGCCAACATGGCGCCGACACGACTGCAATACTTGTCGAACTGTGTGCTTCAAATCCCTCCTCCTTCCCCCTTTCCCGAATACGAGCATCATCGTTATTCAGGATTCACTCGCTTGCCACGACATCTGTAATGCCTCCTAAATCTTCATCTCTCGGCAAATCAACGGGAATCGCTCCTTCCGTCTCGTCCCACAACACACACGTCGAATTCCCCCATGCTGCCTTCACATTCCCACGTCTGGGTACCACAGGGGCCTTAAACCCCCTCCTATGCACTCCAACTTAATACTTCCACACGCATACAGAAGTTTTCCGTCGTATCAAGGAATGCCTATGGCATTTCAGTTCGTGATTTTTTTCTTTTTATCCTTAACATGACTGCATCGATCAAGCACGATTTATTCAATATCGAATGTGCTTCCGCGATAAAAAAATAATCTTTCCTGTTTCAATCGGGAAAAATACCGCTTCGCAGTACACGTGAAATCAATTTGCATCAATTATTTTACTCCCGGCGCTTCTTATTTCTTTTTTTTTACTTCGCAGAAGCGCAAAACTAGATGTTTCTGAATGGTTCTCAGAGCAGAAATGTTCCATTCCACCATGCAAGGCTTGCGTTAATCAAATACCGGTTCGATTATTTATCGTGGATCCATCGAATCGCACGTCGGAGGGATTCATCAATAATCGCATAAGACTATTCGTCTCCAGGTTTCTGACAGAGATAATGAATCGGAGTTTCTCTTTTCAATCCAAAACACAAATGCAATGAAAATACGTGCATGGATGTACTATATACGAAACGTAGTCGTTATTTTAACTCTTCTTAACTCTTTCACTTAAAAAACATTGCCCGAGGTTGAAATTTTCACCCTTTTCACATCTTCGCTACTCGAAAGGAATTCCTTTTCATGAGACCCCCATGCGTAAAGAGCTACAACGTGCTTCTCCCTGAATTACAGTCAAGTAGATTAGAATCCTAGCGAGGTATCGTGAATTCAAGTGTGAAAGGAAGCGAAAAAGATTCAGAGTAAAATCATCATCTTCTTATTTTTATTCATATAAATTGGTTATCGAGGACGAGATTAAGCGCAAATTACTTTTCTCCCCAAAAACTCAAATTTTTAGCATTCGCAATGAAAACGCTCTACTGCATTCCTTTGAATTATGGCTAGAACTGATCCGTTCACTCACTGCAGTTTGGAACAAAGAGCGTATTATTTTGGTGATGTTTTCAATGCTGCGTCTAACTTTATGACAGCTTTCTTCCATTAAGGTTAAAATTTTTTTAAATTTTATTTGAAAATAAATCGTAGAAACTATTTGGCGCAACCTCACTAATGCAGTTATTCTAAAAAAGACTTTGTGGAGTAGCTGAAAATGTTTATATGTAGATCGCAGAATTACTCGTCTCTTAAGTTTCGGTTTTATACCGAAATGAAATCATATTACTAACTTAAGCTATTTCTAACACTATTCACACCAAATAAATATGCTGGATTGCCTTTCTTCACTTGCTATAAATGGAAGCCAAATTGGTCCTAAACATTTTCCCATAGAAGGTTTAAATATATTCTTGAAAACATTGGCAGCAGATTTTGTTGCTTTGCCATTTGAAAGGACGAGTGCGAAAATCCACAGAGGAAAACTCATTTGCATAGATTGGGACTCGATCCCGGATCCTTCCGTGTGAATGACTCCGTGAGGGTAATAGTTACCGTGACTTGTCCTGATATGGCCAAAATGTGAAAGAATTATACTGAAAATCGTAGGTAATAATTCGACTAAACGATTTATTGCACATTAATTTTCTTTTTTTTTTCGGGAGTGGACAGTCTTGGTAAAAACATAATAATACTATTAACTCATTGTCAACGTTTCACAAATATATATTCGCTTTAACACGGCCACGGCCACGATATGTTTTTGAGTGTCAACCGTATAAATTGCACATAACATTGAGGAGCCACTAATATACGCAATCTGTCTTCTAATTCTCAACAAAGAAGGGAAGGCGTCCTGTTACCTGTACATTATAGGTCCAGCGGTCAATACATCGTCTCAAGAACTCATCTCAAGATTTTAAGAATTCAGAACAGAAGAACTCATCTCAACCTTTGCGCTTCTGTCTCTCCGTGATTAGTGAACAATTAGTGACCTTTAGATCATCCACACATAAGTGAACGAAATAATTTCAGCTACATATTGACCTGCATCTCTGTTCGCATACCGAGGGTTCAAGGTGAAATCATGAACTAAACTATCTTCTTTCATTCCCTAATTTTCTCAGAAATTCCTTTTGCAACGAATTCCCTCCTTCATAAACTAAGGTACCATATCACAATTTTCCCTTGACCGAGTTACTCTTCCATACCTTGCTCAATCACTGTTGTACGGAAACGCATCTTACCACAATAAATAAGTTTTCAGGATATGATGCTAGTATTGTGTTTTGAAGAAGGCTTGTCGGGATGCTTCAGGTATAAGTTGAAAATACATTTCTATCGTGAAAAGCGAAACATGGCTGATTATTCATCAATAAAAAACTAATAGCAAAATTTTTTCAATTAGACAAGCTGAGGTGAAAAAACCAATTGCTTCGATAAACCAATTCGACCTTACTTGCTCTTAAGAACCAAATTCTCTCAAATAATGACAAGGCCAACTATGTTTAAATCCACTGAGTATTTTATTGGCACAACTAGTTTCAACGCTACGGCGTCATCATCAGGTCAGTAGTAATCGCCGTAGCGTTGAAACTAGATGTACCAATAAAATACTCTGTGGATTTAAACATAGTTGGCCTTGTCATTATTTGAAAATACTAGTCGACCCGTGCGAAGCATTCGCACTGTATTCGCACTCAAATCCCACTTAATTGAAGTGCACACCGTATAGTTATGACCGTGTAGTTAGTGCGTCATTGATGTAGGTGTGGGTTGAATTAAGAAATAGATGTGTGTTTAAATTTTAGAATGTATATTTTTTGAAACATAAGGTTAAGGTATTTACATATTTACAGCATATTTACATGTTTACAGGACCTCTTTGAACACTATGTTTGAAGTGATGATATGGTCATCTGTGATTGTTTGTTGGTGGGTCAGTTTTACTCAGACATAGATGTCACTGAAAGATCGCACCCTGGAAAACGCCACATACAACTGACCGTGTGAAAAAACAGGGTCAGGCAAGTACAATCCTGCCTTTGTTAGCGTCTGTCCCTGTGCCTTATTTATAGTCATGGCAAAAGCAACTTTTATGGGAAATTGCTTCCTAGTCAGTTTGAAAGGCACAGTAGGATCAGATCAGAAGGGGTGAGGTTAATGTGTGGTATGACGACAGTTTGACCGGAGTCAATCAATTTCGCTGTGATAGTGTAATTGCCCAAGTGAGTTACAACTAATCTGGCGCCATTAATTAAGCCCTGCTTAGCTTTTACGTTTCTAATCAACATGACAATAGCGTTATTTTTTAGTCTGAGTTTATGAGGTGGCAAACCTGAAAGGCTTAATGAGTTCATAAATTCTCATCAAGCTGTTTGGGGAAGTAAATATAAATTCAAGTTTGATTAATTTAATTCATTTTATAAATAGATCAGCAGATCGAATACCTTAAATCAATATTTTAAGTCGAAATTAAATGCGGAATGAGATATTAGATGCATGAAATCGAAATCGGTTTCATTTCTATATATATCTCGATATTCTCGATAGAGGATCGATAGGTCGAGGGCGGGATTTCAAAAAACAGTTTTTTTTCAATTGTAATTTTTCGAAAAACAACTGAAATTTGAGTACTTTGTATATTTTGTCGGTGTAGCGGTTAAGAAAAGCTTTAACATGATGCCTCATTTATGAAAATTGATGAAGTATTAAGGAAGTTATGGCGTACCGACAAAAAAAGCCCTTGAGAAATAATATATATGATACTTCCACAAAGTTACGCCAGAACGGACATTATTCATCCCAAATTCTCTATTTTTAATAGAGGGTACAGATAGGTTTAGACGTTCTTTAAGGAACTTCTGAAAAAACTTATCTTTCCATTTGTATATTAGTGTTGCTTCACACAACTTCTTATTTTTTACTTTGCATGAACTAATCAAATTTATTTTTCATACAATTATTATCGTAATTTAATACATTTATCCTACACTGTTGCTTATAAGTTCTAATTTTTAAGCATGTTGCTGCAATTTAAATTTCAGTTTTCGCTTACTCATTTAAGTGCATACCAATAAGTGACACTGAGGATTATAGTAAAATAAAGATGAAGCTATGAACAACGAGAAAGAGAAGGTCTACGAAAATAAATTTGACAAGTTTTTTTGCTTGCACTTTGACGTAAATATGTAGAGCGTTTGAGGAGATTTGATTAAATTGGGTGCATTGTCATCTTGGTTCTTGAGCAAATTTTAAACCATTATATGCGAAATTGTTAAAAAAATATAATGTTACGAATAAAAAACTATTTTATCACGATTTTTAGTGTAAATATTTTCATTATATAATGCATACATATGATTTTTGATGCATTTTAACTACCTATAAAACTTTTTGTTCTCTATGATCCGTTGATTGCCCTTTAAATTGTAGCTCATGTCACCTGATATTTAGAATTTGTCTCGTGTGTCATGTTATTTAACACAGTGCATTAGAATGTGTTTTTAAGTCAGGTGAATGTTACCGAACAAATCGGTATTTTATTTTCTTGGTTAGGTATTTCATTTGGGTATTTACTTCGATTTGACTTCTGATTTAAACCACTTTCAATTATAAAGAATTTTTTTTCATGCTCCAATGTTACTATTCCATCTAAGTTCTAACAAAAAAAATTAATTCGACGAAAAAACTCCCTTGCGATCCTTGGAAAATCAAAACCTCTTTAATTTAACACGGCGAGCCGTGTTTCCAAAAATGGGACGGAAACTTGGAAGAACGAAAAATAAGTTCCATCGAGGTGATATTGCGAGAACAAAAACACAAGGAGAGTTTTAATTATTGGTCATGGTCATTTCACCGTAATGAGAGGAGGTTATAAGGTATCCACCGCAGACACATAACGCCCTAGCGCCTCCATTTTAACCGGAAATATCGCACTGCACCCCCGCCTTAAATATGCCTCTTTAAACTCCCCTCATAGCCCCACAACCACCCAACCAATCCCTCTTCCCCTTTTATCCTGGAGGCCCTAAAAACCGCCCATCCTATCCACCCGACCGAAAGAACTCCCCGGAAACACCCACCCCGTCCTTTCCTCGTAAAATTTCTCCCCTCCTTAGTTAGGTTATCATCCTTCCCATTTTCTCTCCTAATTCCCCGCCGACCGCCGCAACCATAATCCACAACATTCTGGGCTTATGCATGTCTGATTGAAAGCGTCGAATTAGGATAGTGTCAAGTAAAAATTAGGAATTAAAAAAATATTTATTGACTTAAAAAAATAAATAATAAGTTTGGTAAAATCAAAACATTTAGCATATAAAACGGTCTTGTTTCTTTTTACTAAAACATTATTGTAGAAATATGCTTTACAATTTAGTTTTCCATTTATATTTTGTCATTATTTTCATATTTATTATATTACATCTTTTGAATGTAATTGAATTATTTTATTCATGACAGAAATATCTCAAAAATTGGCTTTAATTTGAGCAATATTTCTACTTGAAAATTTGAAAGAAATATTAAACTGATTAACTGTTTCTTTTTTCGGGATTCATTCCGCGATGTTAAAATTGTAAAAAACAATATTTTGCTGGTCCTCCTGCCAGCTTCATCAGGTTAACTGAACTGATTCCTTAGTCTCGCTCGTCTTTATATATATGAGTGAGGACTCCCATTGTTGCCGGAATTTTTAAATTTGAAAAATTCGTTTAAGATTTCTACTCAACGATTTCTGCAATATCCGAACACCACTCATAATTTCAACTTTGAGGAGACAAAATTAACATTAAAGGAGGTACGCTATTACCCAAGATTAATCAGGGAGGTTATAGAAATTGCGAAGAGACCGGAGAACGTCAACCGAGAAGACGGTCACTCGTTGGGTAGAAATCTTAAACGAATTTTTCAAATTTAAAAATTCCGGCAATAATGAGAGTCCTCACTCATATATAAAGACGAGTGAGACTAAGGAATCAGTTCAGTTGACCTAATGAAGCTGGCAAGAGGACCAGCGAAATATTGTTTTTTACAATTTTAACATCGCGGAATGAATTCCGAAAAAAGAATCAGCCAACACTAAATCCGCGGAAGCCTACGAGGTAATATTAATCTGATTAGTTATTTTCTGTGATTTGAGATTAACAATACACTAGTACACAATGAATGTCATTTGAAACTGTCCCAGTACAACCCCTTCAATCATCCTTTTTAGCATGCATTAAGGAGTACATAAACGGAATGTCATGAAGAGGCAGTAAAAAAGGGAAATATTCAGTATGTATATGGACTAGATATTAGGTAGTATTACCTGACGCTCGTGAAAATGAAATTTGGGCCAGCAATCACACGACACTCCAATTTATCTCAATTTGATATACACAAGTATATTTTAATAGATAAATCTATTCTAACATCTACTCTTTATTTTAGTGGTAAATATTACTTGTCCTATTTCCGTTCGGTTATCATTCTCCATTTTCTCCTCATTCATGTCGTGCCGTAACCGCAGGCCAGAGCACTCCGACCCCTCCGACCTAATGCCGGTCTGATTATCCTCACACGCATGCATCAAACAATACTTAAAGATACTGCCGTTACGTATAAACTCAAGGATGTAAGAAAGCAAAAGAACAATGTGTACAGGGTCTGCCTCTTGCAAAACAAAAATTTGGAGACCGGTAATTCGCAACGAGTTGAAATTTAAACGAGATTATATGCGGATCTAGAAATTATTCATTGGATAATATCTAAACAGGATTATTCATTATTTCCTCTGGTGTTTCGAAGGTTTATAATTCAATAAATATAACAGATACAGTTATAAGTAGATTAAGAAACTACAAGTTTCAAATAATAATAGTGGGTTAACATTTTTGCAATTAATACTTTAATTTTACTACTTAAAATAGATTGTTGAGCAAAGCCGGAATATTTCTTTGTTAAAAATTGGTATTCTACTACTCAGTTATGTTGGTAATACTGTCTTGTACCTGATGATGGCTCTGTGAGCCGACACGTGTTGTAAGAATTAAAGCAATTTGTGGAAAAGTGCAATTGTTTCTCTTATATTAATACTAGTAAGATTCTATGCCTCTCATTACTTGGTATTGGTATTGTAGTATTATTCGTTTTCTACATTCCCTTATTTCTTAATTCTATAGCTCTATATTGGTGATTAATCCAAAGCATTATTTTAGTTGAATAATTTTAATTTAATAATTTAAGTGACCTTTACAATTAAAAACAATTTGAAAGGTGTTGTAGCTTAAAATTATAAATGCGTCCATTGACATGAGAAGTACTATTCCGGAGTTTTGCGATCACTTCGATTGACAAGATTCACTGGGAGTGTCAAGAAACTCTCCAACATTGGAAAGTTTAAGTTTGTAAAGTTTTTGCAATGTATTGATATAGGTACTACCTTTACTGTATCTCTTATAGAAACTACATAATAAACCTTCAAAACCTCTCCTTAATACCTCCTTGCCTACAAAAGCGTACTGCACCGAACTAGGAATAAGGGATCTAATTATAAATCTTTACTGCCACCAATAGCATTTGAAGCCCTTCGTTGGGGAATGGAAGCTAGTAGTCTTGCTACCGCTCAAACTATTATATCGTAAGGTTTTCTCAAACAAATAATTCGTAAAATTATGTTACTTCCAATATTTTATTCCGCTTAAACGATTCATCCCCTTCTGCTAATAAGCAGAAATTAACAGAGTTCAACAGAAAAAAGGACCGGAATATCCGGGATTCAATCCACGGGCTAAAAGGTGTAAAATAATCAATTTATCTCAAATTCTTGATTTTTACGGAAGGGTTGAAAGGAGTTCATGATATTTGTTGTTATTTCTATACATATCTGCTGTATTCATCATACATGAGAACAAAAATATGAGGGAGGTGTAAGTGTTCGAAAGTCTGTTACAAATTGGTGCCATTGGTCTTTGAGATGCGGAAAACATGAAAAAGTGGACAGCGAAAATCTACTGGCGGTAAACAGGGGGATTTTCATTTTTTTGTAAGAAAGAAATAGGGCACCTGATTCTGCCACTGTTTCCGATGGGCGGAATTCCTCTAGTTAAATGGTGAGGAACGAGAAAATATTTATCGCAGTATTTAAAACTATATACATGCTATTTGTAGCAGTCTATAAAATGAATTATGATTTTTAGGTGGGGAATAAGGGTAAGTACTCTAGCCACCACACCAACCCAATCCAAATATTTTTCGTCCTTAACAACAACCCTTCATTATGGGTTTAGAGAACTAAGCGGCGCCATTTTCCAAGATATTTAGGGTGCAAAGGTTGGGAAAGAAGAAATGGCAGTAAAACAACGGTCGGGGAGTAAAAGGAAAAGGTCTGTTAATGAAGAAAGGTCAACAATGGTTTGGGGAGAAAGAAAGTGGCGGAGATATTCCTGGACCAATAAGGAAGGTCTTGCTGGAAGAACGTTTACGGAAAATATAGCGTATGAGATTAAGTGAGTGGCAAAGTTCTTATGAGCTCTCACTAGACTTAGGGACATTTCTATAATTGTTTTCGAATACGAATCCTATTTATATTAAAAAAATCTCGGATTTCTGTTCTCTAGAGTCACATCTTGAAGATATTAGAAAAATAAAAAAGTCTTCCCTTGGATTCACTATTTTTTTAATACTACAGAATAATTAGATGATTGAGTTAACTGAAAGATAAACTTAAGAATCGTCATCAATCCGAATAACTGATTAATGCAGCTCTAAATTCCATCCTAACTGCAGTGACCAGAACTATTATTCCAAAAGTTTGTACTAGCATCTTCCAATTATTATTAAGAAGTATTTCGTCTCTAGTCTTCCTTTGTGATTCTTCTCATTCGTAGTGCTTTCAATCATTGCTTTAAGGAAAGTGTTACATTTTATAAAGAGTTAAATAAATGTTCTATCAGGAATATATTCTTTACTCATCTATGTAAAACTTTCAATTCAGAAACATGTAGTAATACTACTCAAGAATAAAATAAAATCCACAAATAACTTCAAAAAGAAGAAAAAAACAAGGAAAATATTTAAGCGTGCATAAATCAGACTTGTACATATTTTTAAGGTTTATGCATCTAGGTATATAATGTTAATAAAAATCTGCCATAATCTTTAGTAAAACAATGAATCCTTTCAAATACAATAAAATGAATGGGAAATATTACCGAAGGAATCCTAATAAAATAAAATATTGATGAAAAATAAAGGGGGATGTCGAAATAAGGAATTGTGTAGGGGGTGAAGCGGTTGGCTGATAAAGAATGTAGTGGAGAGCTGTAGCTAAATAACCCTCCAAGATTGATTACGACTGATATTTTTTCCGTAATGAATAGAATTCTACGAAGAAAACTCTTTCACGAGTTTGAGATTAGTTGCTGTTTACATTGGCAGCAATACGCATCTACCAGCGAGTTGCTGAAAATATATGAAAGCGGGCTTTCAGAGCCGTTTAATTGTGCAATTTACGTCGAAAGTCGCTCGCCTCAAGAAACTTGCGCAGTAAACGTGACATTGCTAACCCATCTTACGAGTCCATTTTCTTGAAAACGGTCCCCACCCGAGGGGAGTGAGATATTCTCCGCTTGTAACTACCAGGCCGACCGTACATTGGATCCGTACTCGGCCGACTGCGCTATCAGCCGACTAACAGACCAGCTCGGCAAACCTTACCCCCGTCCACTGCAGCCGAATTTACGTATACACTAGAGTTTAAGTCGAGAAATTTCTTCTTTTTTTGGCTAATGAAAACACACCTTAGACTTATGATTAAATAATTTTACTTATTCTGGGTCAATATATTTCAGCGTATCGGCTGCATGAAACCGTACGTAAATCTTTCACTGCTAAGCCACGGAGAATATTAGCCGAGAAATTCGTTAGATTTACGTAATTTGTAACGTGTCGCGACCTAACACTGAGAAACACACTTAATACTCCCGCTTTGTGATATTTAATGCATTCCACTTGGCAAATTGCATTGTGAAAATATCGCAAAACCAACGCGAAACAAGGAAATTCTGATACTTTTTTAAGCTCGACTTATATGAAAGTCAGGGGTTTTAGTCAATATTTTTGGCCCAAATAGAATGCTTCGACTTATACTCGAAGATATAGGCTATGTCCGACCGATCTTGTACATTTTAGATAACTCGGAGCTCATCAGATGAAGGAGAAGTGAAAAAGTCACCATTTACATGGACAATTATTGGGAATAAAGGTATTTTTTTATTACTTCAGGATGAATGTAAAGACGTTTGAACTTTCGTGATTTTGTCGTGAACGACAGAAATACTTTGTTCAATTTCCATAATGGTACTATAATTAATGACAAAAAAACAACAAAACAGACTTTGGCCGGCCGTATGCGTCCGACCGAACCATAACATCTGGATCTGTCTGACCAATCGGACCAACTCGGAGGAACTGAGGCGAGTTGGTCTGACACAGTGTACGCAAGGTGTCTGTCCTGTGAATTTGGATTGGATGGGCGTTGGTTGGGCGTTAGTCGGCCGACGACTACTCGGCCGAATGCGGATACAATCCATACGGTCGGCCCCAGGGGAACAAAAGACGCAAACTTTCATTGCCAACTTTAAAATGCTCAAATTGTTACTAACCTCAACTTTCTAGCTCCCAATGGCTCATAATTCAATTTTTGCATGGATTTTCTCCGATCGGTTGCGCATAATATCAGTGCATTTGGGGTAATTATTTTTTAAGGATCGAAAACATCGCAGTGAAACGGGCTGGTGACCCTATTCACGCCCTCTCAAGTTTGCCGTCCCTCCTACTTCTCCTACCATACCCTTTCCCTACTTCTACCGCCCCTCCTTTCCGCGCAGATGTGCGCCAGAAACTTTTGCGAGAGCCTTAATGACTGCGAGGAAGATGGGGGTGGGGGTCTAATGGAGGTTAAACGAGGAGTAGGACGGAGGAAGGTGGGGTGTTTTTAGGGTGCCTGAATGAAAAGAGGTGTCGGCGGTAGTAGTGGTAAAGAGAGATAGAGAGGGAGAAATAGGGGAAGGGATTGAAGATAAGCGGGTTAAGATGGGACGGAAGTCTGGCAGGAGATGCTTTCGCATCCATGAGATCGGATCGGTTTAAGGATCGGGGGAAATGGAGGGGTTGAAGACTATTAAGGTTATATGGAGAGGTTCAGGAGAAAGCTTGGAAGAGAGAGTTTTCAGGGAATATGGTCCAGGGAGAGGGGAACTTTTGTGAGACTGGGGGATGGACTTTCACGCCTAATGGAGGCCTTTGATGGTTGAGGTGCATCCGCTGATGGGTCTTGATCGGTTTCTGTATCGCCCGAAATGATTCCGAATCGGTCTCTTCTCATCGATGAGAGAGCGATATCTCTTGGAGAAGAGCTGGAGTTAGCGAAAGGAGTAGTATGGACATATTCATCTGCGGACTTTTCTTCATCACTTTGGTGGCGTGTAAAGCGTCGATAGTGTCCATTACTGGTGAGCTAGCCGAAATACTGAGACAATAACTGTAGTACGATTTATGTCCATATATTTTCAATCATAAACAATGTATTTGACCAGCTCCTTTCGGCAAGTTTGATAAGTTAAACCGTAACCGTCTCCACTTTGCGGAATCTCATGATGAAACACAAATAAAAAACTTTGTAACTTCCACTGATTTTTTTTAATTTCTGAGAAATTCTCGTCGAGTAGTCAGCATCAGGCAAATGATAATGTCGACTCTACCACGAAACTTGGTCGGAAATAATATAATCTGTGGAAGTTACCAAGTTTTTCTTGGTGTTTCAGTTTGGTAAGTCTTTACCACACAATTATTATCATGCGTTCACAGTTAAGATAAAGATGTGACTATTGTGAGTTAGTGAGTTTGTGAGTAGCAAATTGAGTGAGTGAGAGTGATTCATTTTGTCTGTAAAAGTTGGCATAAACAAGAAATATAATTTTAGATGTAATTCACAGTTAACGTTTAGTGTTTTTTAATAATATCTGAAGGTATATCTTCAATCGGATTGCATTTTTTCTTTAAGAAAATTCATGAAGTAATTACGCGTGCTGAAAAACAACTTTTTTGCAAGTCCACCAATCGTTTATTTCTCTAGCTGCGGCTCCTAACACCCTTTTCCGTAAGTAAACGAACGCGTTATTGTGGTGCCGATTTCAAATTTGGCTATGAAAACTCCAAAATAGTGTGTTTAACTTGACCATATGTCATTTTATACTGTAGACTAGCAAGTAAAAATCGGACGATCGAAAAAGGATTAATATTTCCTGTGCAATACAGCCTGAGTCTCATTTAAATAAATATATTTAATCATATTTAAAATCTTTAAATAAAAATGTACCTTGTGCTCCTAATTGATTCCAATGCTGTTAATAATTTGACCCAGAATTTTTTCTGAAAACTCAACGCCCTTATACAATTTTCCCCGATAATCAGACTAAGCCCAATGAGTTATCTAGTCTCTAAAACCTAAATATGGTTTATTATCAAATCGTTCGAGTCGGATTCGAGAGAAATTTTACATGCATATAAATTATTACTCGTTTATGAGTATAGCTTTTAATGTACAGAGTTTACATATTCAAGGTTTAAAAATAATTTAAAAAACAATTTTTTACCTCTAGTCTGAAAAATTAAAAAAAGACGATAATGGGTGAATGCACGAGACAAATACAAAGCCATTCCACTGAAAATGCTTTATCACAAAATTACTGATGGCAAAAATCGGCTTTCCAAATGCAAACACCGGTTTTCTCTCCATAATGGAAGCTAAGCATCGTTGGGTCCTACGCAAATTCGGATTGGTGATAGTATAACATCTCGAGAGCTATCGTCGTCTCTATCTTCAAGTGACAACACGACTACCAGTTAAACCAGTTAATAGTTTCACGACTTTGAGCTTGAATTTCAGCATAACATGGAGAATGAGGGATATTTGGAACACGTTTAACGGTACGCTGCTATCGCTTCTACGCGCAATAATGCAGGCCTATTTTCGGTAGTTGAGCGACGCATCTAGAGATTACACAGGTGAAGTACAGGCGCCCAATCGTACCTGATGATGAGATAGGCGGCGACACGGTGACACGGTCCACATAATATCTAGTCTCAATTTACAGAGCGATGGATAAGTAACGAGTGATAAGGTGGCCAATGTTTCCACGTAGGTACCTATCGAAAATGATAACTAGATCGTGTCGGCGAGGCGCGAGTGTCTGCCACAGTACAGCTAATACTACTCGAAAACTATCGAAACTTTTCTAATTGGACACCGGGTAAGAAGTGGGTGGTACAAGAGACCATTGTAAAAAATATCGAACTCAGGCAGATGAAGTTGGTGAGATTCGAGTGTTGGCAACAGTGCAGCTTATACTGCTCGACAACGAACCATTGAAAATTTCCATTTTAGACACATAGAGTCAGGAGTGGGTGGTATAATAGTCCAATGTTGCACAGACAGTGTAAAAAATAACGAGCTCATAGAGTCAAAGTCGGAGAGGTGCGAGTGTTGGCAATAGTACAGCAAATAGTACTCGACATCGAACTACCGATGATTTCCCCATCAGACACCAAGGGTAAGGGAAGGGTGGCAAAAGAAACCAGTGTTGACATATGCATATTGTAAATATTATTCGGCTCAGGGATATTAAGTCGGTGAGATTCGAGTGTTGGCAACGGCGCAGCCCATACCATTCGACAATGGACTATTAAAATATCCAGTTTTTACGCCTAGGGTTAGGAGTGGGTGGTAAAATATTCCAGTGTTACCACATGCATTTCGTAATCAATAACCAGCTCATGAAGTCGAAGTCAGTGAGGAGCGAAGGTTTTGGTAACATAGCAGCTCATACCACTAGACACCTACGGATCGAAAACATCAGTAACACTCTCCCCCGGAGTGGGTGGTGTACCAGATACGGTTAAAAGTCCACTCTTTCAGTCCTCTTGTATCCCTAACTAGGGTTTCAGAATCCCCAAAACTTTGGAACCTTCAGGAAATAAGAGTTGCAGATCGCAATTTTCCGAAAATTATCGCATTAGTTTTTAATTTTGTTCTCATAGATAAATCATAATAATTATCACTATAATAGTGACTGTTATTCACATCGAAATAAGGTCACATTAGTTTTGATCTTAAGTATCAAAATAGCTTCTTTTTCGTTATATTTGATGCTCACTTTAAATGCAAACAATTATATTGGATTCAATGATGCAATTTTACCGATTTCCCTACCACTTTTTATCGGGGTTCAGGAGCGAAGAGTTATTGGTTAATCCCGGAATTGTGCGGGATGAAATTCTCTCCCAAAAAACCCCTTGCCAACACATCTCTCCAGCCAACCCGCTAACGTTTTCCTGCTTCAGGCTCTCTCCAATTCCACGCCGACCAAATGTTCACTCCCGTTAATGTCTGCGGATAAGTTTCTCAGGCGACGTTGAATGACTTGGTTTTTTTTGTGGCCTAGCAAAGGCTACTGGAGGAAAAACGTCGACTATCCTTGGGAAATCTGCGCAGTGCTATCCCACTGAACCTTAATCTAGGAATCCATGTAAGGAAATGAAATCCCTATCGCTCCGAATAGTATCAATGAACGGACTTAAGCGGTTAAGTCCTTTCTCAACGTTCTCCTTAGATGGGTGGACCAAGATTTGCGATATTGCCCCAACTAATGGTGTTCCCAAAGAAAAAAGGGAATTAAAACCATTCAATTGAACATGAAATTTGTTCGTCCAAGACTGTATTAATAACTAAATCCTGATTTTTCATACTATTACCGTCAATATTCAGTTTGAAGTTATGGGCTCTGAAAAAATGCTCAAACTCTATAAACGCAAAAACGCAGTGAGCAAAAGCTATAGTTCTGAGATTATAAAGAAGGGCAAACAGTTTAATGTTGTAAATTTTAATTCATTATTTGTTCTTATTTGTTCGATATGGCTCTGCTTAGTCCTATAGCGAGGTAGCGAGTAACTTCAACTGCTTTTGGCTGAAATTTGTAGAATAAAGTCATCATAAATGTGTACATAACTTTATAAGATTCCACCTTTTTAATTGTTACACGATCAGTTTCAATGTTACTACGTCTTTATCAAGGGCCCAAAGGTCAATTTGAAGTGCAGCGTGTAACTTTATGCCGGTAGGAGCAACGTCCTCGCCTACTTACCCGAAGGTCGCGGATTCGCTTCTCGCCTGAGTGGGTTTTTCTCTAATCGAGGCATTGATGCTTAAGTGTTGTGTATAAAATGTGAGAAAGGACAGAACAATCGTAATTTCACTCTAAATAAAGGCGTCATCATTATTATTATGTATATCTGAGGCGCTCTAGTAGTAATAAAAAAAGCAGAGCGCTTTAGTAGTAATCACTAATGGTGCCAGGAAAGGAGAAATATTTTCGTCGAAATTTTCGAGTGCATCACTCTTCTTTCGTTGCTTCTATCAGTCCTAAATATATGGTGTGTGGTTCAAATAATATCCTCGATGCCATACTGAAACTCGCCTGATCTGAAATATCCAAACAGTCGTGGCTTAGCGTAAAACCTCCGTGAGTCTAGTGGCTTTGCTGTGAGTCTAGTAGCTTTCAGTCTTCTAGTCCTTCCATTAGACGTGTAACAAGCAGTAGGTATTCCCTAGTAGCAATTTTTAACTTTTATAATTTCAGGTGTGCCGAATTTAGCACACACCTCTGAAGTCGCGTCTGACCATTGACCAATACCGAATTCAGTTCTATAAAAATTATGAACAAATAAAAAAAATAGAAAATGAATTATAAGTGTTTTTTTCTGTATCATCCATTATTCATTTATGAGGAGGAAAAATCCTTTGTCAATAAAAAATAGTTTTATCCTGAAAGGCTTCACTAAATGTACGGTTCTCCTTTATATTTTGTTTAATTCACGCAGCAAACATTTCCTAGTAGGGTCCTAAATGCCCGCGAAGTGTACAGAAGAGTGTCGAGCAACGTTTCCTAATTACCCTTATTTTCTTACCCCTTTAGTCCAAAAAATGTTCACACCATCCTTTCTACCTGGCCTAGTCATCCCATGCCACTATAATCCCATTCACTCCCACACGGACTCCGAACATTCCGTTCCGCCCTCCCACCCAGATCCATCCCGACAGCCACCGCGACCCTATCCTCAACTCGTTCGGATCCCCTTTTCGTGGTCCACGCCTCATCCTACAGCTCTTCTCATCCCCTCGTTTCTGCCTCAAATCCGCACTCCTAAACCCCTCCACCTTCCGACCATAACCGCTCTCCAATCTCCTCTTCGTGGTCTCCTGCTTTCTCCCGATTCTCTCTCCTCCAATCTTACCCTCTCCTCCATACCACATTCCCCCCTCTTCCACCCTTCTCATCTCCCTCCTCAAATTCGCACCTTTTACGGCCTTTCTCACGTCCCTGATCCCTTCCCCAACTCGTCATTGGTGGATTCTAGAGGGGTCGGGTAAAGGAGGTAATTATCCCCTAAAGGTTTGGAGGGCTGCAAAATTTTAACATTAAACTCTCTTATTTCCAGTTGAAGTGTTGTTTTACAGTCATCATCAATTTTTCTTCCCAAGTGTCGTTTGACTGTATCTCTTTAAACTCTATTAATCGTAGTTAGTTGTTAATGTTCCTTTTCTACACACCTTAATTTTTACCCATTACCTCTCATTTAATTGAAATGCATGTTGTAGTCAATATTACTGTTTAAACGGCCAAGTGCAACTCTACTCCTCCATACCGAAGCACAGAAATGGCAATTTTCCACTAAATAAGATTTAATACGATCGTGGTTTCGATGCACTGCCTCATCCATCGAAACCATGGTTGTTTTAAATCTTGTCTAGAGGAAAATTGCCATTCCTGTGATTTATTATGCTGAACTTTCACCATATCACGCTTGAAACTTCTCTATTGTTACTCCTTCATTTTCTCATATGCATTTGGTGCAAAAGTGATGATTTTTATACCAAGCTCCGGTTTTATAATAATTTTATAATGAAATATAATTGATTCAAGTATTTTCCGCAGAAAAGTATAGGGAAAGTCTCAAGTCAATCTCAGGTAAAATATTTTTAATAGGTTAGGAAACCGAAGTTAGTACCTTCTGTTCGTATTCATAATGAAGACAAATACATTGTTCTTTATCATGAATACAAAAATCAAAATCTTTTTTTAAGTGAAGCCTGCCACAAGTTCATTTATACGTTCTCATATCGATAACAGCCATGTGAACAAGTTGACATTTTGATGTAATACCCCAAACATGAATTCTCATTTAGCATACAATTCACGGAAAGGCAACGTTACCTTGCGGTTAACGAAAACCAGACATTATGAAAACGTGACAAGAGTACTGAGGTATGCCACCAACTAAAAGGCCACGAGGAGCCACGTGCCCTCAAGTTACGGGTTAGGTTATTTTCCCGCTTTTAATAAACAATGTCAACATTGCTTACTCTGCAAATCATAAAGGTAATTGGAAACATGAATTTCATCTTATGAACTTAATTTAATTGTGTATTTAGTCAATTCAAAAATTAAGATAATTAGTTTGCATTTATAATTGCTGGAACAATATCCGTTTTTAATTATTGTATTTATTGGTATGATAATACTTAACGATCCATTTATTGAGCCTTATAGCGAAGTCTAGTGATGTAAACACTGGTCCACAGTGATTTGTGCTCCCTTTATCAACCATGAGATTATGCAGGTGAATAGCATAATGCTCAAGAACATAAATGAAAGCATTAAAAGCAAATCCGGGTGAAAAATCTTAGCATACGATTGATGGATCGTGATACTTTAAGGTAAAGTAGATGATTAAAAATATATAATGAGACATTGAAAAAAGTGAAATTCATAGAAGATTGACAAAAAATATGAGATATCAGGAAATTTCAGAAAAATTGCAATTTATATTTATAAAGTTAAATCCCTCCGATAATCGAAGATTGTCAGTTGATGGCTATCGGTACTTCTTGTAATAATAATTTTTTTAAATTCAACCGTACGGTCGTTTACTACAGCCCTTCATCCTCTACAATTCGGTTCCAATTGCTTTGTACACTTCTGTTTGCTCCCTCGTCATGTTGCTTAAGCACTTATTCCACCGTCTCGTTAGACCGCACTTATTTCCAGGAGATTAAATGATCATTTCCAACTTATCAGTCCCAGGATCGATAAACATTCATTCATTACAGTAATCTACCGGTTAGAGGTAGGTTGTGATGAAAGTCAGAGAATATCCAACGAACTCTTACACGTGCTGTGCCCTTTCTACCTCTTGTATTTCTTTCTTCATCTCAGCATAAGTCCTACCTTTCTTCATCCCGTCCATAAAACCGATTCTCTTCCTTCCCCTTCCTCGCTTACCCAACATCCTTCCCTCTATCACGACCTTCAGCAAACCATCGTCCCTCATTACCCCTTCCAGCCACCTACCCTGCCTTCCCCTAATCTCATCTATAAGTTTCCTCTCCTCGCCCACCATGTCAAGCACTTCCTCATTTGTCTTCCTTTCCGTCCAACGCACCTTCTCCATCCTCCTCCACACCCACATCTCAAAAGCCTTCAGCCTATTTTCGTCTTCCTTTCTCAAGGTCCACGTTTCTGCCCCATACAACGCCACACTCCATATCAAGCTCTTTACTAGCCTCTTTTTTACATCCTTACTTAAGGTCCCCGTCATCAGCTCCCTTCTATTATTGAACGCTTCCTTCGCTAGCGCTATTCTCCTCCTAATGTCTTTGCTACTATGTCCTCTTTCTTCTAGCGTACTACCCAAGTAATTAAATTGTTCTACGTACTCCAGTTTGTGACTTCCTACTCTTATCACCAGCTTCGCTTTCTTTGTCCAACAGAATCTCATTACTTTTGTTTTCCTATTATTTATCTTCATTCCGTATTTCTCACACTGCTTTTCCAGTGCATCTACTAAAGTTTGCAGTCCTTTCGATGACCGATCGATAAACAAAGCCCTAAATTCTCCCCATCCATGGGATTTGAGTAGGTTTACAGTTTTTAATTTTTTTTTTAATTTACTGATTCCCTGCTAATGTCGGTCACTCGAATGAGTCTATAATTTACGCATGGACTTAAATTCAACGTATTCAAGAAACTCTACGTTTCCGCCCTTAGAATGCTTTTCCTTTTACGTGGCGCATACATCGTGGCACATGTTGCCTTAGAATGATCCATTCTTATCCAAAGCATAGTACTTGTACTTTGAGTAATAGTATTTTAACGCCGTTTAGTATGTTCCATGCCTGGTTTAACGGCGTAGTTTTTTGTCTAGTCTCTCCACCCAGGCCAATCCAGGAAGGGTGAGCCTACCAGTAGCAGCGCTAACACCGTCGTAATCCTGAGATTCATTGGAACTTACAAGCTGTTTCACCACGACAAGGTGCACACCCAGGAAAATAAATGTAAAAGACTTCGTGGAACCACATAAATGAAAATCCTTAGAAAATTATCAGGAAAAATCCTATTGGATACCATGGGAAGTAAAAACATTATAAATGACTGGCATATGGAGAGTAATAACAACGGGCGGATGCAGGAATGAGAAAGTATTGAATATATACAAATTTATCAGAAAAAGTATTACATCTATACGAATATTTGTTACTCTATTCTTCTTTCGATTTTATCCACCTAAAGACCACGGAAAATAGCGTTTTCATGATTTCAATTCTTCCTACTTTCAATCCTTCAAGTAATTTTTCATTCTTTCTCTCTGCTGCCCCTTACTTTCTCCTGTCCACCTTCCACCTTTTTCTTTTTTATCTTGCCCTGGAGTGAATTTTTTTATGAATTCATTTTGGATTTCTATTGCTTCCTCAGCTACTTTCATTTCCCTTTGCTTGCATTATTCACGTCATTTGAGTTTTTGGGTTTTCGTCAAAGAAGTCAGAAACTATTTTTGTCACTACTGTCTCATCCATTCTCTTCAAGTGATCAATAGAGGACTATTTTTCTCTTCCCCACTGCATCGACACAATCTGTTTTTGTTTTAAAGTTCCTTGTGGGTTCTTCAAATCCATTATGTTGTTTTACATTTATTAAACTATTGGAATTCAAAAAATAATGGAGCTTTGATCAGCCAAATAAGTGCAACTTTCTGTTTTGCAATCACACAAGTAAAGTATGGAAGGCGGATGCCTTTTAACTGATTGTAATAAATCTTTGATTTAAATATATAGGCAAAATATCACGTTACCTTTTTCCTCGTAAAGGTATGTTTAAAAACTATCTGTTTCCTATAGTGAGTTTGGCCTTGATGATGCACATCATATTAATTTGCTACTCTAAAATAAAACAGGATAAACTCGGAAGGTAGATAATTATCAATGAATAAAAATTAGTTTTTAAAATCCGTTGTTTCAGGCGTACCTTTATGGAATTACTAAGTTATAATTTCTAATTTGAAAAATAATATTTAATTTAAGCGTGTAAGTAAGCCGACCAAATTACTCATTACCCTTTTTTTTAATAAAGCCTAAATACGTCTATGCCACACTTGTTATTCTGCGCCCATTTTCCGCGACCTTCTTCCCTTATTTTTCAGTCGCTTTATCCTTTCTTTCTCTCTTCCCTCCATTCTCTTTTCTTTCCCCATTCTACCTCATCTCCCCATAATTCCGAAGGTGAGGCCTGTTTTAATGGGTCCACTCTCACTTCATCCATTTCTTCCTCACTACACCTTTTTATCTCCATTGCCCCCCAGGGATCTTCAATTTAATCTCCTCCTACTACCCCCCTCGACACCCCCACGTTTTCATGCATTCTTCTGTGGGTCTCGCGGGCGGACGGAGGAAGTAGCTTTTTAGGCTAACGAGCCGGATTGGTTGGGTCTCGAAAGAGCGGAAAGAAAGTCGCTTACGGAAAGGATAGGCAAGAGGTGGAGGTTGGCGGGGAAACATTCCTTGAAGCAATAATCATGGTTTTTTAGATGATTAGCTCGTGCCCCGAAAATTAACTCCAGCCTAGAGAGTTTCGAAACCTGGTGTGCAAAAGCGGTCGGGGAAAGGAAAGGGAGGGTATGGAGGGAGGGTAAGGATGAGGAAATGAGGACGAATTTTAAAGGGTTCTGCGGCGCAGGGATTGTCGTAACCCTCATTACTTCTTCTCCTTTTAAAATGGGAAAAGGAGGACTTAAACCCTAGTCCGAGCAAAGTAAACCTTTTTTAAGTCACATGACTCTATTCATTTTTTCCTATTTTAGTTAATTTATACTCACTTTGGTTTCATCTCAATTTATGACTTCATCTAAAATGTAATTTTACAAGTCTAACATACTAAGATATGTTTTTCTCACGGATTTAATTATATATCTACAACACTATCATCATAGTTTTCGACCATATTAAAATCCATTGAAAAAAGCTGGTAATTAAGGGTTTGGTCAGGAATAAGTAGTCTACTTATTCCTGACCAAACAATATCCAGCTTTTATCAATACAACACTATCCTCAGAGGGCCCAGAGAGAGTCAAGCAGGGCGTGTAGTTAGAAACACCAGCCGCAAAGAAGAGAGGGAATAAGGAAATGGGTAGATTCATTAAAAATGGACGATTTTAACACTAATGTGTAGCATTTTGAAGGTGAAATGGACGAAGAGGGTCACCAACGAAGAACTCTTACGAAGATTTGGAGAGAAAAGAAGTATAATTAAAACTATGTGAAGAATAAATGTGGAGAAGAAAGGGAAAACTGATCGGAAAAATATGGCGACACAACAGCCTATTTAAAAAAATAATTGGTTGGAGGTAATTCAAGAGGAGAGCAACTGACAAGTAGACCAACTGACAAGTAGAGCAACTGACAAGTAGAGCAACTGACAAGTAGAGCAACTGACAAGTTGAAAAGCAAAGACAAAAAAACACCAATAGCCGTAAAAGCTTACGCACCACACGTCAGGATAGGTACATGCCAGAAACTAAAATTGTACCCAATTAGCATAGCTTTAGCGGTTTGCGGAAAGGTTAATTTTGAACAACCACAGGAAATATGGCTACTCACATTCAACCAAAGAATGGAAACCTTCACTGGGGTTTTAGGGGATCCCGTTTAGGACCCCGGGGTTATGGTTACTATTCACTTTCAGTGCTTTTGTACGGGAATGGGATTTCTCGCCACGGACAATCGCAGAGCAATCACACTTCACAAACACTCTGTAAAACATCCGAGTAAGGATTTTGGCTGCTGCCAACGTTACGATGGAATACTCCTCCATCGCCTTAAAAGCAATGATTTGCAGGACATTGTCTACGCTTATCTACCCGTCTAATCGAGGGGGCACTGTGGTATCCTTTTTTCCGTTATTTTTTGAATTAACGGTTTCCATTCCCTGCTTAGGATGTATCTAGAGTCCCGATTTATGGTATTATTTTCCAGTCCGATTTCAAAGGCTTTATTAGTAGACGCTCTCAATACCCTTTGGCTTTGGAGACCAGCTGAGCATCATCAAATGAGATGATATGGTCTTCTGATAGGCTATGTTTAGCCAAGGCAGATTTCTCCGAGTGGAACAGTCTAATTACACCTCCTGTGATCTCAATGAATTCCCCCAACGTAGACGGGTATACAAGCGTAGACATAATGTCCTGCAAATCATTGCTTTGAAGACGATGGAGGAGTATTCCATCGAAACGTTGGCACGAGCCAAAATCCTTACTTGGATGGAAACCCGAGAACAATTGATGTATTCAATTCGCCGAGAGAGAACAAAATCTTATACTCAGTAAAAAAATTCATTCACACTTTATGTCTATATTTAGATCAAGCACAACTACCGGTAGGAAACTCACTCAAAAAGTGCGAAGTCAAAATTAGAGACAAAGTTAAAGTTAAAAGAGGGACGACACAAAGAATAAGGAAAATACGAGGGTGGGGTTGCTACTTGATTTCCTTACTTAGCTTTGCTTCATAAGAGGCCGTAAAGCTCAGCATTCCCATAATTGACAAGTAAATTTAAATTGAAGATTCTTTCAAATTGTCAATGAAAGCAATAGGTCAATAGGTAACTCTTTGACTCATATGCATGCTTTTCGGTCAACCAGGTGGCCATCGACACGAAGAGTTGAAATTTTGTAAGCGTGTGCGTGTTCACACTCGGAATTTGAACCTTAGACAAAAAGCATACGTTTAATACTCCCTGTTAATGAACACCTGGATGACCGATACATAGAAGTCAAATTTCCTATTGCTTTCATTGAAGTTTTGGATTAATCATTAATTTAAATTGGAATGAGGATGAATGAGAATAAAATAGGAAGACCAAGAATCGAGTAAACCAGGAAAATTAGGAAGGACAACAAATTGGAAAAGCATGTACGGATGAAGTGGTTGGCGGAGAGAGGAGAGCTGTAACAAGCCAGTATTCGAATTGATGACTACCATCGATGTAGTCTTTACTCACAATTGAAAAAAATGAACTTTTCAAGAATATATTAAAGACATATTTGATAGGTCTATATTTTGAATGTAGGAAGGGTGGCGAAAAACCACGGCATCGTCATTAGCCTACTTTTCTCGAAAGGCGCCAAGAGATCCTATGAGAGACGTCTCAGTTGACGGAAGGGGTAACTAAACTTGCAGCTCTTTCCACGTATAATACAAGTAGGGACCAGATTTTTAGTGAAAAATATGCACGATTATTTTTCAAGAGCTAAACCCGGGACCGATGAATGGGAATCCGGTACTCAAGCATTCACAGCAACCACTTTTGCAAAGTTAACTCTCAGTTCGGCAACGTGAATGAATTAGCTTAGCATGGAAAAGGGTTAAAAGGGTCAGGGTAAAAAAACCCTCATTCTCTTCTCACGAACACAGGATCATCGTTGAAGTAATCATCATCACATCCTTTTCCCTTTTCTACCCCGAGCTAGTAATATCCCACATAGCCGAGAAATTCTCGTCGTTAAAAGAGAAAATGGCTCTTGCGCTGCTGGAAACTGGATGGCTGGAAAAACCTAGTATCCACGCGTCGTTGGGAACATCGGAAATGTCATGCAAAAATAATAATGTAGGAGGGTGGGTGGGTCTAAAAGAAAGCCTCTAGGAGGAGGAGGAAGGGGGATGAGGAGGCAATTTGGTCCAGAGTGGACGGAATCAGGACGAGAAAGAGAAAAAAATTAAATTCCGTCGCAAGGCGAAGTGAAGGGAAGAATGGGGCTGGAATCACAGCCAATGGTTCCTGTAGAAAGAAAGAATTCCTTGCAGAGAGAGAGTAGAGGATTCAGACGTTAGGAAAAAAAATTATTTTAGAAAAAAATGTCACCCCATTACCGAGGTCATTGTCCTCTTTATCTTGCCCTCATTTTTTCACATATTATTTTTTTGGACGAGAGGTTTAAAAAAATGTTGGTGACGTTCGAAAAATGAAGGAGGTTGGAGTGAGATAACATTATTGGTCGTGATCATTCATTAGTTTTCTTCGATCAGAACAGTTTTATTTCAGCCTTCCATTCAGTGGATGGAATATCACGTCACAATATCTAGTCCGTCAGCTGTTACTAACATTGTTCACTCTTTTTAGTCTTTGGCAAATTTACGGTTTAATCCTGGTAAATAAAAGATTTACCCTGGTGAAACAAATAGCATTATAAATTCCTTCAGCTCACGCACCATTTATGACTATCTTGAGAACGTCCATTTCACATACCATTCCTTTTTCCAATTTTTCATTTTGGAATGCCCCCCACCTCTCCCCAGACGCTTTTTCGGAGGCCCATAGTCTTGTAACAACTTAAATGTACATTTAACTGCGGACGAGGCATAGACATTGAAGCGTGCCGTGTGTAAGAAAATATTCTGTGGAAAACTACTCTCTTTGAAAACACTTATCCATGCATTCTTGCACAATTTTGAAACCGTAGCAGTATCATTCAGTAAATGTTTCACTAATTGATCGCCAAAATATATTCAACCAGTTGCCACTGAGGATTGCCTCATCAACGTCCGTAGTAATAACTGATAGTTCAAAAAATGGCCATTTCCTTTAATAACATTGAAAAAAAATTAAATCATTTTCCGTTGTATGATAAAGTATATTCTATCACGTTAAAGCTCATTGGCTAAATTTATCTCTGCATAATAATGTAGTGATCTCGGAAAAAATTGACTTCCTCTCTAGTTTAAGACATCATTTACTTATTTTATTTCACTCATAATGCATTAACACTCATGTTTGGAAAATATTTTGTCATTATACTTGCAAACAATCTGTCATATTATTTTTGTATACTTGCATTATGAATTAGAAACACCAGCCAAATATTAAGTAATGTCAAAAATTGTAACCACTAATTAAGTTCTACGAATAGTTTCCTATTTTCCGTGCCATAAATTTTACACTTGCCAAGCCTTGAATATATGTATATGTACTACTTAAATAAAACTACAATTTCAATGAAACTTCTTCTTATTCAATTAGGTGATTTCTGCCACTAAGTTCTGGGATTCCCACGTCGTCAAATCTCATCCTTCCAAGGTGGTTGGAATAAACTGGAGAGGGCGCTACATGTCCCGAGCAAGGAGCGGAAGTGTGGCAGGGATAGAGGACATTTGCCTAAGGATCAATGACAAAATGTTTAGTGAAACTTCCGATTAAAACTCGGAAATACACAATCATACACTTCCTCTCGCCAATAAAAAAAACTTTTTTCTCTCTAATGGTACCCATTGCAACATTAATACCCAGATTTCTTTTTCTAGTGCAATATAACTAGAAAGCCCTATGATTACTTCAAACATTTTGCCCAGTTTTAAAGAAAATTCAAGCTCAAGAAGAGTTATTTCATGGTTCCAGATTAACTAATATCCTGCATCTCCACTGAGATTTAGTATATAAAAATAGTATTCGTAAGCAAAAAGTAGTTATTGACGGTATTAGCTCTGATATGGTTAGAGTGGCATTCGGCGTCCCACAAGGAAGCGTGATCGGCCCCCTTTTATTCATTATTTATATAAATAATTTATGATACGCACATATAGCGCCAAATCGGTGAAGATACGAAATTGGAAGTTCTATCATCAGGCCTAAACCACGTTAGTTCGTGGTGCCAGGAGTGGGGGCTGGAATAAATCTTAGTAATTGCATTTCAGCTCACATCTTGTGGAAGTCATCACACCAACGCCATTTCTACGCTGCGGGTGGAGTAAACATTAAATCTTCAGATGAAGTAAAATATCTGGTAAATATCTTAACTTCAGACCTATCATGGAGAACACACATATTAAACATTCGCGGCACATCCTTAAAGAGACTAGGGTTTATCAAGCGTATGGTAGGAAGGTCCTCGGATGAAAACGTGAAGGAGAGGTGCTACTGATTAGACCACACCTCGAATACGTCGCGAACATTTGGGACCCTGGACAGAAAGATTTGATTCGAAAAATAGTTAAAATGCAAAGGAAAAGCTGTGCGCTTCGTTAAAAACTGCTACGAGCGACTAAAGAGTGTTTCACAGCTTTTAGAGGGATTAGGTTGGGAGCCGCTGGAGACTCAGAGGCTACACGCTAGGCTTAGATTGCTTGAGAAATTCAGAACGTGTGTTTTAGTGTGACATAGAGAATACCATGCTTATGCCGCACTAGGTTCTACAGGAAAGATACTAATATAAGATAGATATATTGCCGAACAGATATATCAAAACATTAGTTATTTCCTCGCACCATATGTGACCATAATAAAAACTGAGATGCATTCAAAACACTCCCGAAATGTACTTCACCCTTTCACCTCCCCATAATAATCTTCTTTACACCTTCACACGGCTGATATCCTAACAACCCCTGCCACAAATCCATGCGGCTCCTCGCAGGGTAGTATATAAATGCTAATATAATACGAAATATGCCAAAGGAAATGGAACGTTCACAGAAGTAGTCAAGAAATTTAAATAAAATAATTATGCACAAAATAATCACAAATTAGTCCACTAATTACGAAGAAATGTTGACAAATCCAACAAGGGCTATGTGACCACATATAGCTCAAGAGTTTGCAGCACGAATAAACAGATCACAAGGTAGCACAAGGCAAGGGATCAGTTGGCTCAGAAAAACTTATGCCGATGCCCCACGATCCAAATTAGATACAAATTCTTTGCACAAATTATTGGTCCTAACTCATTTCATCCAAAAATATGTATACAACGATATGGTGTTTCATACCGCGTTATAAATTAGATCCAAAACAAATGAAAGACGATATAATAGTAGATCTTAGTCTGCATTTGGTGGAGTAGCTGAGTTTAATGCTAATTTTAGCAGTGAAAATAGGATGCTTAGGCACCTAAGCGTATTAAAAACGAAAGAGGCAAATAAACAAGCAAATATAATGGTTGACTTGGAGGCTCAAAGGTGAAATCATCGCTGGATTTGGAACGGGCAAGGACAATAATGAAGGCGCATTAATTTTAGTTCTACCTTTAACTACTGTCGAGGGGTCCTGAATCATCGCCGTAGAGTTGCCGAGATATGATTTGCCTTAAAAAAAGTCGTAAACTAGATAACGTATTAAATTCTTGGTTCGACCCTTTGACGCTATTTAAAGAAATTCATGTACCAATAAAAGAAAGTCGCGGTTAAAAAAATAATTTAAGTGACAGGCGAAGGCTTGATCCTTTGACGTTTTCATCAACAGACGAATACGCTGTCCACTTGGCTACCATCACCTATGCTGGTGGCAACGAAATATTGCGTTAAACTGATCTTCATCTTATGGTATAACCTCTTGATCCTTGTCTCGATTTAGAGTTATTTTTTGCAAGAATTATTATTATTCAGTGTACTGTGCATACGCATAAACTATCATTTTTCACATTAATCCATCCAGGCTTTACATTTCGGGCGGAAAGTATAACAGAAATCGTAAAATATGATAAATACGTCAATGGTGTATCCTTATCGCATGGCAAAGTTAAGCCATTTTTGTGCCAAAAATTCATGATTCATTAATTTCAAGCATTTAGCGAATATTTAACGGAATGTCATCATAAATGTACGCCTTAAAAGCCGCATAAAGTACCATAATTTAAAGTTATTAGAAAATACGAAGTGAGGTTTTTTCCTCTTTTCCTTTCGTCGCTAGAAATATTTTATCGCTAATGCCGACCAATATATACTTCTTACAGCTTACGCACACCTTTCTCAATTTAACGCAAAGTTGCTTTTGCATCTTGAGAAGTGTGTTGGTAACGTATAACTATTACGTTTTTATTACATAGTTACATAAAGTACGAGGTGCTTCCGAGTGGAGCTACCATGTCGGCTATCTTACGCTCGGTAGTCTGAAACCTAACTCAATTGATTTATTTCATAGATTTGGATGGAAATTAGGACATATTCTATAACTTTGGAACAAAAGCCACTTTGAAACAATTCCACTGTGGAATACGGTGCACTTCTGTTGCATCCAAATTGGACTGTGGGGCATCGGCTTAGTCCAGAAATTGGAAAACCAAGATGGCGGAATTTTGACCACACTGAAAAATCGTTAACTCTTTTATTCCAACCTCCATGTATCCTTCATCCCGCACCTTACGCTCACCGCTCTTTGCTTGTTATCTTCCCAGGCGTACCAACACGGGCGTATATACACTCACCCCCTGCCATTCCTCTCCCCCCCCACCCCTGCCACACGCCTTTTACAATCCATCCACAACTCCCCTCCACCTCACTCCTTTGAAATACGCGGGCTCCCTCTCCTCCCCTTCAAAACATCCATACCTTCACCTCCATTTTCGTTGGATCTCGCTAAAATGGATTCGACGTTCGCCTTAGGGAATTCCGCGGTGTTATCCAACTCCCGAATTCACTGCAGCTGCTCCCCCCCCCCCACCCCCGCCCGAAAACGATAGCGAGAAATTGAGAGGAACATTTTGAAACGAGAGGGTAGAGAGGTAGGAGGTAGAGAATAAGAGATACAGGGAAGTGGGGAAGAGGTACGTAACGCGGTAGAGGAGGTAGGATGAAAAGAGGACGGAGACAGAGAAATAAATGGAATAAAAAAAGAGAATTGGAGAAATAGAAGCACGCGTATTGTCCTAGTCCATTAGGATCTGATGCTTTTTCGGCAAATTATTCAAAAGACCCTGAGGCCGATGGAAACGTCTTCCATCGAAACGTCGATGGAGATGGATAGCCTGACCGAGTCGGTAGCCCGAGAGAATTCCACACTTCTAGTCCAGGTATGATAAATATGTTTAGCCCAACACTTAACCCGGTAACGCCTGTAAGAAATAATTAGAATTTATCAATGAAATGTGCATTTTTATAAATGAACAGGTTCAAAGTTTTTACTCTTAGCATTGGTAGTTATGGAGATACAGCCAGGTACCCAATGGTATCTCTAGGCGCTTGTGTGTGCAAAATTGACGTGTTAAAAATCTTCGGAAATTTACGAGTTATAAAATGTTTCTCTTTATTTTTTTCACTCGAATATACATTTTTATTACTAAAAGTGCCACAAAATATTTTAAATGCCCAAATATAGATAAAAACGGAGACATTTGACCACGCTGTAATTCGTAAAATAGTGTTGAAAATAAAACCATTTCCCGACTCCTTCGCATATGAATTTATTATGCATCAAAAACAGCAGGCAGTAATTAAAAGCTGTGGTTCTGCAAAAGAAGCAAAAGTATGTAAAAGAGTAAGACAAGATTTGTTTAATCACCAAATTTCTTCAAAATTTGCTTTGAAATCAAAATCAACAAATTCAATACATTTAAAACAGGAATTCACGGTGGTTTTTCCAGTGAAACAAAATTATGCAAATGAGTACAAAGGCCTGTTTTAATCACCAATTGTTTTCAATAATTGCATTGAAAATAAAATAAACGATCAACTGAAAAGGGAAAGAAGAACCAATCAGAATGATAAGCTGAACTGTTTACGAATCAATTTCTCGCTACTATTTGTTGTACCCAATTTTTAATCTTTCATCTACAACTGTCCGATTTCATTTTGTCTCAATATAGATATCCCACATCACCTTAAAAATACACATACATATCTCCTTAGAAAAATCTATATTCTCTACTTCCTGTGCCTTTAATTTCTCACAGCATCCCCTCTCGTGCCTAGAAAATTTTGTCTGAAGATCTTCTTTACTCAGACACAATCTTGGAGTCTTCCATTTCAATATTCCTCACCATGCACCCCAATTTCTATCCATATTTCTTTCTCGCGCATGTATTACTCTTCGGAGGATTGCATCAATACATGCCGGCAGCTCAAGACAAAAATAAGACAACATTCCCTACGGACAAAACGTATTCGCTGTGTCAAAATTTCCGAGTGGCATCGGCGAGAATACTTGACGAATCTCGGAAACTCACTCTTGTCTCTCTCTACTGAAATGTCAAAACGTGAGGACTACATTTCGGGTGACATGTTTTTTTCCTTAGATTTTTGCATTGGAATGTCGTTGACTGTGTAAATTAGTGATGAAATTCGACTGTCAAAAAAGCTTTTGATGATTGAAATTCGCTTACGAGAATTTACAGCTCTTTGCAATATATGCAGGTGGTTTTTAAACATAATATTTTTCATCATCTATCAGGTTGTGAAATGTTTTACTTATTTATAACAATATTTACTATTTACCCTAGCATTTCACCGCAGGTAAAAGGGCATCTTTTTAATTTGGTGCATAAAATATTTTTGGCGTAATTTATCATTACGACATACTCCACCGTAAATTAAGTTATGGTTTCATGAATTAAATCCATGCTTGTGTGACTGTAGGCTTTCCCGGCGAATGATGTGAATGAAGAGCTCTCGGGTTTCATCACACCGGTTCAGGTTCTCCATAACTTCCAACGGTCCGACGAGCAACTCGCCCATCGTCTTCAGAGCTCCAAGAATCCAATTATCGAGTTTAGATTCAGTGTGAAGCTCGAGAGCTCTTCATTTAAATCCGCGCTTTCTAATAGGGAAGCATTAAGAATTAGCCCAGTAACACCGTATTTGCAGTATATTAACTGAGACCATGGTATGCACTATTTAATGTGGTTTAGAGAATAATATGATGGAATATAAAAATGAAAAACATTTCAGGTAAGTTATTCTGAAGTATTTTCCTCTATTTCTAAGATAAAAGTATTTTACTAATCTATCTCAACGAGTGCACGTTGGATTGAAAGTATAGTTTACTTTCTAAAGAAAGGCGTTACTTAGTAACAATTTTATGAATGTTTAAAACAGTTTTAAAAAGTAAAATCATTTAATTTTAACTTTTTTCTCACAACAAATTCAACTTATACGCTTAATTTTATGACTACCAAAGCTAGTTTATATACAAATGGTTTGATTTTCATAGTCCCTAAATAATACCCACCCATCGCTGAATCAGAGCATAAAACTTAATGTAAAAATTGAACTTATTTATTTACTCATAATACATGATTTACGTTTTTTGAGGGTAATTACTTCAACATTGACAAGATGTAGTGTAAATCGTGTGCATTTTAGCCTTTGAGGGTAATTCCTCAAGATTTTACGAAAACCTAATACCCTTTGTCTGGTTTTTATCACCTCTCTCAATCACTCCCTCTTATCTCATTATCCTATCTGTTTTCTTCACTTTGTTCAGAAAAGAACCTAAATTCTGGAAGGCTGCTGTATATTTATTTTAAACGTACTTTTACTTGGCGAAACTACTATTAACGTAAATAAATTAATATAAATTCAATTATAACGAAATTATTACAAACATCGCATACACTTTGGTCTGGTAAAACTACTTATCTGTGATTTTACGATAGGTTTTCTATGCTTAATCTGGATATTATCACCTCCATCTAAATATCCCCAAAGGAAGTTATTGGTTTTATTTTATTTTTCATTTTTCTTTCATTAGTTCATAGAGTAACTTGCATGAGGGAAAGCGTCATAGATTTTTATAGACTTGATTACATTTGCAACATGAACTTACTTTTATTATGAGATAATTACTCCTTCAGTGATGAGGAAAAAATCAAAATCGCCGGGAAAACTTTTGTTGCGACTTTACGAAACATTTTATACACTCCGTCTGGATTTTATCACCTTTCTCTAATTCTCTCCCCGGAGAAGAATTTTGAACACCCCATCCCCAACCGATTCCCTATGTTGTCCTTTGCTACACCCCAACCTCTCCAGTCCTCCCAAAACCATCCCCTAACCCTCCTTCAAATTTCCTCCCCGCAGTCGTACCAACATTATCTTTCCTCCCCCAGCTTGCTTATCTTTCTCCATACCTCACGTAGCGCCTCGATGAGCTCACTACCCAAAACCCTCTTCTTTCCCCTACCATGTTTCCCTTCCTCACTCCTTCCTTTCCCCAGATATCGTTCTCTTTACACCTCTCTCCTTCTGCCCATTTCCACTTCAGCTACCTCCTCCTTCTGCCTCCTAGAGTCCATTCTTCTGCCTCGTTCCTTGCCTGCTGATAAAACCCCCTCATCGTTCTTCCCAGATGTTCCTGTACCCTTCCTTACATATCCATCCCCACTCCTGGCGGGCGAGCTGATTCGCTTACGTTAACCGGGAAAGTTGAGTCTTTCACTTACACATTTAAGCGATCATAAATCATGGAATTATACGAAGGGTGTTGCATTATAGGTTTGTATTTAAAAAATGACCTACACCTTTGATGCCAATAAAAAAAAACCCTATGATAATCCGTGGTGATACTGTTAAAAACATTTTATTAGTTGCAGCGATGAAAAATAAGTACAATCTTAAAAACTTCAAATACATCGCTCACAAAACTAGCGGAGATATTGCACTTTTAATAGCAGAGTTTTAAACTACCATGACAATCCATGGTGACATTGATATTACTTTTTTGTTTAGCACAGTGCCAAAAGTTGAAAGTCTCATTAAAACCTCCAGTTTCAAAACTATTTCATAACTGGCCTTGCAGTTCATATTTATCTGTATTGGCAGTCATGGTTATTATTAATATTAGGATGAGGTAGGGTATTTATGGTAAGCTTGAATGGGAAAGAATAAAAATCCTCCACATTTTACAGTGGCAGGCCACAATTCTTTTACCCGATTTATTTTATCATATCAGTTTACGTAAATAGATGAATTGCATGTGTCCACTAAGGGTGTTAGTACCAATATTTCGAATTTTTAAGAAGGAAAAGCGTTCAGTAGGCTCTTGAGTTTGAGCAAACCATTCCACTGTGTGGAAATTCTGCCAGTTATAAACTCTTATGTAAATAATTGAGCATAACGTGCTTTTTAGAAGATATTATGGTGAATAGACTATACCTAGATACTAAAATTGCTTATGATAAAAACACCAATGTATCCTCATCGGGGATAAAAGAAAAGCATGTTAAAAATCGCCAATGTTGAAAATCTGTATTTAGGATTCGTCAACCTAGGCTCTGTAGCCTCAGAATTCCGGCAAACAAAATATCGCCTTCGAATGATCTTAAAACCTAGCCCAGAAGAATTTGCTGAAGAAGTGGGTCGCGCTAACGAAATTACTATTCGAAAAATGTAGTAATTCTTTATTCAGTCTCTCTATAAATAGAAATAGGCTGCACTTTTGTGACCAACGACCTTTTATAAACATGTCCGAGAAGATTCTACATTTATAACGTGGGTATATACAAAAAGAGGAGGAAATAAAGGAACCGAAGGAAACAAATAAAATGGAAAATATATGCATGCCATCCTCCTGAAAGTTTATTTACGAAATCTCTCTATTAATTACTTATATGTTTGCACATGCACAAAAAAGTATATAAAATAGACGTATGAATATGTATTTATTTACACACACATACAAAGACAGATGCAAAGAGAGGGATTAGTAAGGAACGATTTCCTATGAGTGTATTTGTCTCTGTTCTGCGAGCCTTTATATAAATCAATCGGTGGACTGTTTTTCCCTCAATAGTAAAACAATAAATTTAAGAGAACTTCTCGTCAAACTATTCGTCGAGAATTCTCTCTTCATTATTATTATACAAATATATACCTATATACGTATGTTTAAAAACCTCTTTGTATTTCTAGCTTCCGTTCCAAAATGTTAGCGAGAAGGCATCACTAAAATCGTTTCAGAGATATGAGTAAACGATTAGTGGGGCATTTATTTCGGAAAAATCTCGCTATATAGCGCGCTGGACACGATTACCTTCGCGTCCGCCTGAATCGCCACACCGTCGCATCAATGGTTGGTGCGATGGTTAAGCGATATCACTTCCAGGTGTGGAGGATGTTTTGAAAAATCCTCCGGATATGGGTGGCAAGGGAGGGTCAATGCGGTCGTTATTAAACGCGCTCCATCAGTCTTTTGTTTATCATAATTATGCGGCAAAAACAGTACGCTACGCTCTGCGAGTTGGTTCTTTGATTTGTCACGGAATGCGGTCGCCATGACTTTCCTATGCGTCAAAACATAAAGATATTTTTTGTGTCCATCCTCGCGTCGGCCGTGTGAAAGTAGTGGAGCTCTGGAAATGGCAATTGTTCCGCAACAGTAGTAGTGAGATACGGATATGAATAAGGAATGTATAGACGAAAAATATTAAAGTAAAAGAGAAACACCACTATCTTTGTTACTTCCATTAATCCGTGAATTCATAATGCCAACTCTTGATGAAATTGACGCTGCAGAAACTGTGGTGTAAAATTGCTGTTATCAGGACTAAGGGTTTCATAGTCATACATTTTTATACTAAAAACTAAATTAAGCAAAGCAATGGATGATGATTCTCCCAAGTCCTGGTATTAGTTGCTCTCTACATCGCTTGACATCATATATTCTCTACAAAACTATCTATTTGGATTAAAAAATATGGTGGAAAGCAAAGTTCGCAATAAAATTTTAAAAAACGTTCCACATTTGTCCTTGTGAGATAGAATTGCTTTAATCAAAGCTACATGACATACTTTAACATAAATGGACAATATGAAGCAATCTCTCATCATATTCGTTAAGAACAAACTGGAAAAACTAATGGATTTAGAGATGCAAAATGCTTGAAGGTACAGTTGCTTGGAGAAATTCAAGAGACATTTTTGAAATGTTCTCTTCAAAAGATTTCCTACCCGTCTATTTTTTACGAAATAAATTGTCAAAGGAAGCATGATACTTCAAAACCATTGCTCAATGTGACTTAAAAGCTATTTCTCTAAGTGCGCACTGGAAAACTGAGTATTCTACAAATGAGTCACTGCATATGTAAATGTATATACTATGCAACCAAAAGAGACTTTTCTAGGGTTTATTTTACGACAAAAACTCACACAAAGAAAAAATTAAAAACATAAAAAACGACCCTTTTCCGTTACGTAGTAAATTTTATTTTCATCTCATGTGAGTATTTTTACGAGACAATTTAAATTTAATCAGAAATTATTATAATCCTATTTAAAATGTGCGCTCAGAGACGTGCCAACCGCTCTAAGTAAAGCGTGAAGCCCTTAAGCCTCTTAGTTTTTTCGAGGCTTTTAAAGCAATTTTTTCACTCAATACAAGGGAGAAAAATGGAATATAATTAAGAACGCAGGCTTCTTGGAATGAACATTCATGGGATGCAAGCCCTTAAGTCTACGAGGAAGTCCACTACGCCGTAGTTCGTAATCTCCTTATTGTCCCTACCTATTAATAGCACTGTGCCAAATTTGTAAGAAAAAAGTGAGTCGATTTTTGATTGTCTGCGATGGATTTATAGGACAAAAAAAGGTAGAGAACCAGAAATTATAAATTATAACCAAGACGAAGAATAAGAGGATTCACTAATTGTTAAAGAAGACGTTTATGGCTATTTTTCATCCAGAAAAAATTGATGGCTCTTGAACCTCAAGCGTTTCCGGAGTATAATAATAACTTGGATTATTTAATTAACGGACTCCTGCTTATAATTAATTAAGTGACTTTTAGAGGATGTTACTTTTAACGGTAAAAAATAGTGCTACATTCATATGGTAGACGAGGCGGACAAGAGTTTTAAGAATTTGGAGCTCATAGATGAGACATTTCTTGCAAAAGAAAAATAAATTTATTAATTCCTGTTTCCGCAACGAGTATTTTTCTTTGGTGTTCGAAAAATATACGGGGATAAGACAAGAAGAGCCGATCAACTTTCAATAGGTATTATTTATTTATAAAACCAAGGTGATGAGTCAAAAACTTTCTCTAACATGGCTAAAAGATCAGAAACATATGCAAAAATTTCACTTAACTTTCTAGAGGCTGATTTATAGGTATTAAGTAAACTTTATCATTAAATGTTGAAGTTTCCTAGTGGAACTACGTCGCACTAGAAGAAGTGCATAAATTAATCAAAGGTCGAAGAGAGCTTACTCTTGCCCTTGTTACCTATATTTTAGGTACATGTTAAATAAACGACACTTAGACACCTGTTGAACGAATTCTATATCCAATTTTATCGAAGAATCCCATTGGGAGTTGTCATGTTTAACTATAAAACCAAAGGACCATTCACTGATTTGGAAAAATTGAACTTAATGCTCCAAAAATCACCAATATCTCATCTTTAACTTCCAAGTACAAGAACAGCTCATAAAATAAACGAAGCAAATACGCTTACATCATTTTTAACTCTGTTATGATTTCATTTTTCATAATTTAAATAGTACTCGTCTGTGGAACGGACCCAGAAATATTTATTTTTAAAAAATTATTTCTGTACAGGTAAAAGTGAAAAGTGGTGCCAGGTGGCAGTGAAGAGAAAAATAACAGAAAATTAAACAATTATAGATGAATTGACAAATATAATTAGACTTGAGGGATTATTTTTTTCTAAGGTGATTTAAACATCTACTCCTAAAAGATTTTAGTGATTTAGGAAAGGACTCAAAAATTTCATCAGTCAACCGGTTCCAATCTACTATAGGTATCCATATTAAGTAATGAGTATTTGGCAGGGTAGCTATTTTTTGTGTTCTTAGTTTTATTTTTTTATATGTTTTTATAGGAGCGTGGTGGCCTAGTGGGTAGAGTGCTTGGCTACTGATCGAAGGGTCCTGGGTTCAAATCCGGGTTCAAACGCTCCCGAACAAGAAATCCTCGGAGTGGCCCAGGGAAAGGAACTGGCCCCCCTACCCTGAATGTGTGAAATACACACGCCTGTGGCTAAGTCCGGGATGAGCTCTACCCCCAACTATCCAAACCAATATTCGGGTTGAATCTATGAGTAAAAGTTTTATTTTATAAGGGTAATCAAATCTGGCAATATAATTTGGATTCATCACTCCCTATTTTAATTTCTTCCATCCTTTGTCTCCTGAGTCAATACTATATGAGGTATGACAAATGAAGATAAGAATCGGGATTTAGATTTCCGTATCTTGTTTTTGAAAGATTGAAAAAAGATTTCACGCTAAATCTTCAAACTTTGGGTGATTTCCAATCATGCATCAGCGCTAAACTATATCAATATGTTTAGTTGAGAGCATGTTCCAATCACATTTATGACGTCATCTAAGCTTAGCTGATGCAGAACCATATCCACCGTAGTATGTCAGCGTTATTATTTTCGCTTAGCAGACGGAACTTGTGATGGCGTGGAAAGTAGCGGGTAAGTTGAAGTAGAAACGGGAATCCCTCATTTATAACATAGTTGTCATGATTACTTGAAATAAAATAAATAATAATTCGGAGGTTTATCTTTATAGAGATGAATTTGTGATCACTTCTCTAAGGAAGTTGAATATCGTCTCGCCAGTTTTTAAAGTTGGTGTCTCTCAAATTAAGAGAATTCAATGAAACTTGCTGAAAGCAGTACAAATGTTGCCGTAAATCTACAAAAATGATACAAACGAAGATCCAAATTTCATCTTGACCCCTTCGTTTTTCATAACTTTTTAGACGGCGTTCTAAATGGCCCATGTGTTTCCACCTGCTAAGATGTGCGCTAATATGCACAAGGTGAATGGGAAACACCAATTATTAATAAATTTAACTTCTAATGTACTTTTATAGTTGCATTTAGAGTTTCGTAAACGCTTACAAATTCTCGGTTACCTTTAATACTGAACGGTACCGACAAGCGAAAAGTCAAAATTAGTTCATTTTTGACTTCTTTTTTTCATAATTTGGTTCAATCGAATTCAAGTCACCTGTGGATTAGATGTGGTGTTAAGGTTGTGAATTCTTAGATCTTCTGTTTCGCCTCTTTTATAAATAAGCCATCGGATGAAGCGAGAGCTCTGGAGAACGCTCCATCTCCCGTTCCATCAAAGTACTTTCGTCGTCAAGCAAATGGAGGGGGAGAGTGGGAATGGCAGAATGTGGCGAGGGGGAGGAGGGGGGGCGGGGTGGTGACTTCCGCTGAAATTGATCCCCTCACGGAGGAGGAAGGAAATATTCGCAATTTGATCGCAGCGAGCCCTGAGGGCCATCTCGCGACGAGAAATTTCGCGGCATCGGCGCGCGAAGGAAGGAGTTACGAGAGAAGTGAGGGAAAGGAGAAGGATTGAAACGCGGAGAGAAGAGAAGGGTTAAGGAGGCTGGAGCGATTTTTATTTTGGTACAGATTTGCGTGAAGCTTTCCACACGCGCCTTCATTAGTGATAGCTATTGATAAAAGTGAAAAAATTTCATCTCACGGATTTAATTTTTTGAGTTTGTTGGTAATTCCATGCTATTTTAACACGTAGCCATATGGCATATAGGTATATAATTCAATATAAATCAATGACGTACGTAGAGATTTTTACCCAAACGAGAAATAATATATTTCATATTTCTATAATGGTTCCTAAAAAATATATTATAGTGACGTTCTGAATCAAAGATTATAAAATTGCATTTAGATAAGATTTCCGCTTGAATTTTGAATACCGCGTTGAAATCTCATATCACGACATGCTTTAATTAACCCATTCAATGCGGATGCCTTGAATTCAAGGCATCGGTCCCGTTACTTTTCTCGGTTTGCCCTAGTTCCCAAGCGTCTGCGCTGACACTTGCAACTTCCTTCAGCGTCTTAGTCTTGCTCTAGGCACACGTGGATGAGTTTCGTTCTGTGCTGGATGTGTTTTCGTTTTATATAAATAAACGAAAAAAACCCTTCAGCGTGGGAATAAATGTCATGTCAACAGGTCAGCATTGAATGGTAAATGAATGGTAAAAATGTAAAATATGATCCTTGTACTATTTCCATTACCGTCTGTTTAGCGAGTTCTACCACATTAACCGATGCACTTAAACGGAATGTGGTTCTAGATTTTTTTCGACTTTCTTGAAATATTATTAAAATATGCACGCAATGTCCCACGTTTACCGCTCCAGCCACCTTAACGAGGAAAGAGAGTAAGAGCTAGTGAGCGATTCCACGTGAATAAATTTTGTAGCAGTTTCAAAGCTCTTCCTTCTGCAGCAACTGGGATCGGAATATCTTTCAGACCGACGATTAAAATTTAGACTTAATCTTTTATATAAGTTCCAAACCATTTTATTTTCTGATGGCGTTAATAATATTTTACAAAATTCGAAATGAAATACGAGAGTCGATCAGACCATAAGAATAAAATTTGGGAACAATACTGCATAAGGGAAGGTTTAAAACTTAATTTTTACTGGATAAATTAAGAGGCCATAACAACTACCAATGCGACTTTTAACTAGGCTTGTTGATAGGTAGTGTAGATAAGTAGTTGATTTACATCCTGATTTTTTCATCCTCTTCTACGTAGTACTAACAGCTCGTCGTGCATTTTTCCAGTACAACTCTTGTATCTCTGCGTATTCATTAAGCTTGCAAAATACATTAATACAAATGGTTTCTTTAATATTGATGGCATACATAAAGTATTGAGCGTGTTGGTAAAATTTCACCTCCCAAGTATTTGCAGATTTTTGCTAATTTTGCTAATTCACCATTAATAGTGGCTTTATTAACTTAATATTGGTACATCATAGTGTATGTTGTTGATAACTTACTCCCAGTCACACGCCCTTGAGGTAGCTTGAAGGGTATATAGTAGATGTTGATGTTATAATCAGCGTGTGCCACCAAGTTTGTCTACACCTTTACTCACTCCTAATCACCATTTCAGTAACGATTTCATTCTTGCGGAAAATGAAGTGGAGGAGAAAAAGGAGTAGAGATACATAAAATACGGAGGAATGTAGAATTAACGAGGAATAAGTGAATAAGAGAGATATTGAAGACAAGGCCATCAAACGATTCCGCGAGAATAATGATTTAAAATGCCTCGAAGATATATCGAGGCAAGTGGAGCGATGGAGTGAGGCGTTGGGCGATGTTGATTTTGAGCCATAATAAAGTTGATGATGATCCCTCCTCCTCCCAAAGAGGAGGATATAAGGACACGGTGAAGTTGGAGTGGAGGAAGATGGTGTGAAGAGGATTAAAGAGATAGACAGGAAGTCTCGTGAGACGAAATGTCTGTAAGATTTAAAAGGAGCACATAGTTGAGGATATCCCTAAGTGTTTGTCTCGATCGTATTAACTTGGGGAAGAAAGTTTTCTTCTGGGGTGGGTTGGTGAGTGGGCAAGAGGCAGTTAAAAGGGCGAGTTATAGGGGGTTTGAGAGCAGGATTGCCAACTCTCCGGATTCTCGCGGGATCGTACAAGGATGTATGAATTGTCCTGATTGAAGTTTTCGCGGCTCATTATGAGATATTTAAATATTCTGGTGTTTGCCTGGTGTTTTATGGCACCATACTGAAGTATCCTCACCCTTCCTGGTTACTTCTTCAAGGGATTTAACTTCTCACTGTTGATGAAGTATACAATATTTGAATAGAGATGGAAGTCTCAAAATCAACTACACGTGAAAGAAACCCAGTCATCCGTATAAATTCTCCACCTTCTCCTATTTGTCCTACCGCCCCTCAACTTGAATGAATTACAGATATTGTTACTTTTACAAGGAAAATAACGGCAATGAGCATTTATTTCTCTTGAAGAAATGACCAGCATGGGTCAGGAAGTGTTTGGCTGACACCAAAGAACGCACGGCATACACACGAATATTTTTATTGGTCAAGGATATATAAAGTCTACTACCCCTTGCAGATTGAAAAGTTTATCTACCAGTGTAAGTTTAATAACGACCATCTAGACTGATAAAAGCCAATGTACGGGGACAGAGCGATGTTAATGACAAAGAAAACGACCGGAGTTGGTTTTGGTGATTTATTTTAATAGCATAACAAGTACCTAGAAAAATCCACGAATATCCTGTTCCGACCCAACTAAATTGTAAAATAAAAATAAATCATGCCATTTTTCCTTAAATTCATATACCCCATATTTAATTTGCAAAGCAACCAGGCAGAGTTGGACTTCAGTCCTGTCGAGCAAACTATCTATCATTACTTGGCTGGATGTTCTAATCTATACCGATATATTTTCGAAGATTTTGAACGAAGACTAGTATTGCTATTGTGACTTCATCTGAAGGATTAATGACCAAGACATTTAATTGTATTCATCAATGAAATAGAATTTTGGTTTTTAAATATGTGCCCGATTATAGCATATCCTAAGTTTTAATAATATTTTGTCTCTAAAATATTTTGAAGTTGTCATATAAAATACCTTTCGTTGTTTTCCCTATTGATTGCATTTTATTTTGGTTTGGGACCAAAAATCTTTTCTGGACTCACCCACGGTCCAACTTTCTGGAATTATTGAGTTTTCTAGGTGGTTGTGGGATCCCGCCTACCAAATTAGAAGTGCGTAGGTAAACTGGTAGTGCTTAAGCATTCGTATACGTCAGTGAGCGACTTTGAGGCCAATTTTAGCTTTATACATTTTTATTTTAGCTTTATACAGCCATTTTTATGCTTTGTAAACATAAGACACGGAACACAGATCCAGATATTAGACTATTAACAGTGAAATAAACAGCACAAAACGTGCATAAACAAAACCTACTAAGATAATAAGATATAAACCTACTAAGGAACTAATAAAATTTGTATGACTGGGTATTTGGACAGTCACTTTTGAGGAATTATGAGATTGTATACATGTACAACACAAGTCATCACGCCATTACTTTTCGTCGTAGGCACAGTCACGTGGTAGGCACACCTTAGGTATCGCTGCTAGATCTAGGAAACTGATCATAGCTCAATAATTTCCCCAACCTTGCCAACCCTTTTTGCTTTTGCCATATTCATGCATTCCTTCATGCATATCCTATTTTGAAATACTCTTAATATTCCTCCCTTTCCAAACCTAAAGGGGGACGGAAGGACACTCCAACGGTTCTATATGAAGACACTAAAAAATGGTTCCGGTTGAATTTAAACGTGAAGTTGAAAAAATTCAAAAAGAAAACGGGTATGACAAAGTGTGTTTTACCATCAAAAATCTTCAATACTTACATTTAAAATGTCATAAATGAAAATATGGAAAAAATAAGAGCAGTAATAACCCTAATGGTGAAGCAATCAGCATGACTTAGTTACTTTGACAAAGAGGAAAGATGATCTGACAAAAATGCTTTTCAGCATATAAAAACCATGATGAAGTCTTGGGAGGAAAAATAAGAGGTATGACACAAAAAAAGAGAAATGGAAATTCGCGTAGTAGATCTATTTAAGGTGAGTAAATAATTTTAGACCTAGGAAACGTTTTCAAGCAGCTCAAGCAAGGTTGCAAAGAAAAATAGCTGGCAGTGTTTGTATACAGAGGTTATTCAGATAAAGCTATGATAGATATGGGAAGATAAAGACAGGGGAAGTAGTACAACGAGAGTTTGTTTTAGTTTAGTACAGCTATAAGTTGGTTCCAGTTGAATTTCAAATGGTAGATGAAAACAAATTAAATTGTTGCATAGGACTAAATACAAGACTTACGAACTTCTGGACGAGCGTTGGATCCGGATACAAGTAAGACTACATTCCACCACATCATAGTCGTCATATTTGACGGGTTACTACAAAGCTATTCCAGACATCCGTATTTTGTAGGTGAATTGTTGCATGTTTATTTGAGTATCTGGGAATTATCATTAATATGTCACTAACTTTCACTTTTTTCTTGATGTAACAGATGGTAATGTAAAATAATTAATATCTTATGATGTTAAATTTGTTAGCAATATTAAGGTTTATGATAAGGGCTTCCTCAGTACAGCCTAGAGCAACATAGATTTCATATATAGATGAGATGTAATTCAACGCAATAATTTTCTTTTGATTATTTTCGGTATTCATCGCTTTTTTTGGTTATTTTACAAGAATTGTTTCATAGAAATTTGCTTATTTTGCAAGAATTATTTTACAATAATCTATTTTTAGAATAATTTTAACCCAATAATGTTGATTTGTTGAAATCGATAAGTTACTTTACATGCATTTCAGTTTGCGTAGGTGTTCGTTGTTAACACGTTTAATTTTGAGAATAAACTACTTATGAGTTGGCAAGCCTGGTTGAGAGCATAAGGATGCTGGGGAGATAAGAAGAAAGGCATGGGGAGGTTTTTTTTTGGTGGGAGGGTTGATGAAGGGGAGTGAGGATTCGGGGAGACCCGGAAGAGAGGTGGCGGAAGAAGTGAGTAAACTCAGAGCGGCGGTAAGAATTGGCTAAAAGCTGAAGCTTATGTTGTTAAGACTTGAAGTTATCCCCCGAAGAAACTCGGACCCGCAGTTTTCACCTCCCCGTTTCTGGTCCGCCATTTTCGTTTTTCTTTTCAATTTATCCTTCTTCCTCTTCTTCCTCTAGAGCCCTTTTTCTCAATTCCCACTTGACTTTCACCGCTCTTCGCCTCGCTTCATCGCCGGTGTCGACGCCTGCCTCCATTTACTCGAAATCGCTTCCCAAGATCATTCACCGCGTCATCTTAGAGAGTATTTTTGCAGCGACTCCATTTGTAAGAAGAGGACATGGCTCCTCCTCACATTCCTCCTTTTACAGGAGAACTCCGCAGTGATAATTCATTTGCTTAATTATTTATTTAAATTGAATAGTCTCCATACAGCAATTCTGCCAATTTAGAGTGAACTCTTAGCAAAATGAAAAGTCAATTTAAGAAGCAGAGTATAAAACATTATCAGGAAAGAAAACAACACAAGGAACAAAACATAAGAAAAACTGCATTACTAATAAAATATCTAAGGTTTTCCCGGCGTGTTGCGATGTTGGGGGTTTTTCTGGCTAATAATTTACGGAAATGTGTGTCAAAGACAAGTTGGTTACGTTTTTCAGAGGAGAGAGAAAAGGAATCGATGAAAACAGGGAGTGTATTCATTACTGAGAGACGAGACGTAACTCTGAAGTAACTGACGACGTAACAGAAGACGTAACTCTGTCACAAAACCGGTGGTTTTCTCTAACAATAAAAATACAGAGCTTCAAAGTATTTTTTCCGCTGTAGCAAAACTGTACACATAAACATAATTAACCTAATTTTGAAGGAGTATTGGACAGAATATTTTTATGGATTATTTTTTATTTTGATTATGAAATATAACGATACAGTTGATATTGTACAAAACTGCGTTTACTAAACCGGCCAAACAATTTACGCCGCTACACGTACTCGTCAATCGTATTATACTCATCCGTGACAGAAAGACGACGGGAATCAGAACACTACCGTGCGTGTCCGTCACGTCAGGAAACGTCGATCGTAATCGCGCCCTTACCTAAACTTGCTGGACAAGAAGAGTCAAGAACCCCCTTCGGTTAGTTTCGTGGTAGGCGAGGAGTAATGAAGTTTAAGTCGCTTGCTGAGCCAAAAGTGCGATGGTCAATGAGTGATAATCTAAGAGTGGGCGTGTGGAGAAGTAAGACTTCGGTTGAGACGTGAAGACACTCTGTAGTTGATTGAAAGAATCTTCGGACAGTCAACGTAAGAGTTAAAGCTATTTGCTTGCTTTAGGTTGTTGAAACATTAGTTGCATATTGAATTATCACAAAGTATTCTATTAATTACACTCTTATCATATTTTTAAGAGCAAAAGAACAAAGAACCAGAGATAATGAAATTTAATAAAACGAAAATGAGAAGAATACGCAGACACTAACTAGGGAAGTATACCTTATCACGCCAACTACTTTACGAAACCAGCCCGATTAAAAATACTCAAGAAATCTTACAATTTTCTTAACTTCGTACAATATGAATATAATTCGGAAACTATCCGATTATTACTTCGTTTGGAGTGCATTTTTTTTCAATATCATAGCAAAAGATTCTTATGCTAATGCTTATTAACACAAGAGACATAAGTTATTTCTTCGTTTTCAGCAAAATTCCTCGCGAAAGGGTTGTAATGGGTCCCATATATGCTAATTTGACACTATATCATTAATTGATTTTTCAACGAGCGGTAACTCAGCAATTATTAAATAACCTTGATTCTTCAATTAAACCGGTAATCTTTCTTAATGATAGAAATAGAACATAACCGGCATTCAAACCGAAGTCCCATAAATAACGTTTTGAAATCACCTTTCGAATGTATTACGGGAAATGCTCGTTGAAATTAAACAGATGTGTGAAAAGTTTACCATCACAGCGAATACTCTGTTGAAGTATCGTGGTATTTGTGCAATATAGTTTCCCTTGTGTTCCTCTGCTTTCTGTCTGCTAGGAAACTGTTGATGATAATCGACCGATCGATTGTAATCGACTGATCGATTGTAATCGACCGATTGATTGTGGGCTTACGAGTTTCTGGTGCACGCTATGTTTTTAGAAGTTGTTCGCGCCTTTTGTATGGTGTTGATCAGTAATACGGAATACAAATCAGTAAACTAATTCTGTGTTTCTAATTATTACTACTTCCTGAACCCTAAACAACATAAGTCCATACGTTATAACAAAAACAGTTTTCATAAGTTATAACATACTCCAATTTATCCCGTTCTCCTACTTCCGAATATTCCCTCTGGTTTCCGTAACAGTAAACCTAAGATCGCCGTGCGTCATTCCTGGAATTAATCTACTCGTGGAGTGGTTAAGTGATTATATCAAGAACGCGGAAACACATGATATAACCATCTCTAATTACAGTTTCTAAGTTAAGTCGTTTTCTCTCTGCACGCAGATCGGTAATCATCTTTTGTATCGGTAATCATCATCCCACGGGTTGAAATACGAAAATAGGTTTTTAATCCCAAGAAGTGCAGAAAATGCTAATTACTGAGAAATGCTTTTCCCATGCTAATTACTGCGAAATCAATTAACGATCTTGTTTACAAATATATGAACAGTCCGGGCATAATGATAAGGATATAATGAACGGAAAGGCTTAATGATGAGTTGGAGAGAAAGCAAGCATAATGGAAACTCGGAGAAGAAAAACAGTTAAACGTATTCTTCATATTATGTGACACAATATGGATACAATATTGGAAGAAAAAGGAAAGGGAAAAAATTACAGAGGAAGACAAACAATGGAATACACCTCGAAAATTATGTTGGACGTCGATATGAAGAATTATGTAGGAATGAAGCGGTTGGTGAAGAGGAGAGTTGATTGGAGAAATGTAGTACACCAATCATCGGATTTATGTCCATTGATAATGAAACATGTACATTTTTACTCTTCACAATTCTAGAGGTTATTCAATACAGTACTAAAAACGTAAGTGACTTCACAGACGTATATATTTCCAGGTAATAAGCCAATGATTTAGTCTATTCGACGAAATAGGTCATCCTTTTTTTCTCACTCCAGCATTTTAGTGGAGAATAGCGGTTTATATAAAATATATCCTTCCACATTTTCACACTTGTAAGACTAGTACATGCCAATCTCTAACGTGTCGCTGCACTATAGAATACCTTTTCAAAAGGAGGAAAAACCTTCCCAACGCCAGCATTCACATGGAGTGAATCTAGTGATCTCACAATTTTTATATTTATCGCATTTATATTATATTTTTTACGAGTAAAAGAACTTAGATACAGAGATTATTGATTGAAATAAAAGAGACTATGTAGGTCTTAAGTAGTTCTCAGGGAGTCACTAACGAAGTTCTTTGAAGAGCTGGAGTGAAAAGAAACACAAAGAAAACTAATAAAAGAAGAGACAAAGAAATTGTACACATATTGTGATTAGCTGTTACATTTTGCCATCAGCATCTAAATACTGTACTGCGAACCGCCGCAGAGGCGTGTGGCAGGGGGTAATAGGGAAAACAGCAAAGAAAGGGGAGGAAATAGGGAAAAGGAGGGGGAAGAGAACAGAGGTAAGTTGTATGTTAACGGTGAGCCTTAAAATAGTGTCACGATGTTTTTTTTACAATTTCTAATGGTTCGTGGCATGAAGAAATTTTTGAACCGATTAGTTTGGAAGTGTAGGTACCTCCCTTATTTTGCCGCTTCTATCAGTTCCAGAGATATAGAACATGGTCGATATAATATCCACAGCGTCGAACTGAAATTCACCTGATTTGATTTTTTCAAATAATCTAAACCTAGCGTGTAGCTTCTGATTCTCTAACGGCTCCTTACCTAGTCCTTCCATCAACTGTGTAACACTTTTCGTTTACTCATACCAGTATTTATCTAAGAATTCGGCTTTCATTTGTATTTTATTTACTTCTTGAATTAAATCTTTCTTAGCAGGGTCCCAAATGGTCGCAGTTTATTCAAAATATGTCATAACGTCACATATGTGACGTTATGTCACAAAATATGTCACATATGTCAGATATGTAGCATATCTGTTTCATTTTTTTTCCAGGCAGGCTTCCTCCTACGTATATGTTTGATAAACCCTAGTGTCTTTAATGTAGCGCTGCAAATGTTTTGAATGTGTCTCCCCCACACTAGGTCTAAGTAAAATCCTACGTGTCGAGCTGAAACTCGCTTGATCTTAATTTTTCAAATAATCTAAGCCAAGCGTGTAGCCCCAAGTCTATAATGGCCACCAACTTAGTCCTTCCTTCAGCCGAAGTGTCTAAGATTGCTCCTATTCTATTTTCTATTTGATCCTACCTTCCCCATACTCCAACCCTTCCCTCAGTCAAATGAAATTGGTTTCAAAACTCTTTGATCAAGGGTTTACTTGAGAAAACCCTACTAGGGTTGAATGAATGGTTAGACAAAGAAAATAAGGGGAGGTTGTGGTTGTAGGTAGCTTGAGTATGATGGATTGGGGGGTTTCTTAAGACATTCAGTGAAGGACTCTTCGGCTAGACGTAGTCGGAAACTGTTCATTATCGGAGGGAAGTCCAGACGTGTACATTCTCATGCACAAGAGCATAGACTTGGCACATCACAGAAGACACGGCGTGGGATGGCACGGTACTCGAATTCTGATATCGAATCTCGATAAATTGCAACCCTGGCAGAAAAGAAAGAACTTCTGATGAGAAAGCTGGACTGTATGGAAAAAAATATGAGAAAACACATTTTGAAGGTCAATGCTAAGAAAACCAAGACTATGGTTTCAGGAAGATATAAAGAAGATTGCCGTCAAACTAAGGCAACTAACATTTAGGCAAGTGGGAGAAATTTACGACCAGGGAAGCAGGATTTATCGATGGATAAAACCACATCTTCATCTCCATGATGGGGATTAAATGGGTGGAGAGAATCACTAACGAAGAAGGCCTACGAAGAGCTGGAGATAAAAGAAGTATAATAAAAACTCTGAGAGTATGAATAAGGGGTAAATTTATCGGTCATATTGTGTGACACAATATTCTTTTAAAACAAATATGGAAGGAGGAATGAATGGGAAAAATTACAGAGGAAGACCAAGGATGGAATGAATCAAATTTCGAAGTATGTCAAGGAAAAAAATATGTAGAAATGAAACATGCGATGATGGGTGGCGTAACATGGTGGAACTCCTTCATGATGCACAAAGGGTAAGAAAAAAGACTTTGCTGTTCCACAAAATAAAATATATTTGCGACCGGTTTCGATACGGCGTATCGAAACCGGTAGCAAATATATTTTATTTTGTGGAATAGAAATGAAACGGTTGGCTGATAGAAGAGTAGGAGAGAGGAACTGCAGCAAACCAGTCTCCAGACTGATGACTGATAGTAATGATTGCGGTACAAATTCTTTATCACAAGAGAGGCAAAATATTGCATTTAACCTGATGCCGAGACATTCCTATACCATATTAATTGATACCGTGTGATATCACATATCGGTAAACTAACCCAACATTTAGTAGAGTAACTCACTCATTCAACGGATCAGGCTGAGCTACCCTGCTTGTTATGGTGTCTATTATCGTAAGAAAGCGATCATCTATCCTCCATGTTTGAGTCGAAAAGCAATAAATATTAAAAAAGAAAATTAAAACCTCTTATATACCTACATGTAAAAAAATCAGCACATAGCAATCCTGGATGAGTGGAGAAATATGACAGAAATGTCGAACGGCATGAGCCAAATTATGAAGAAATGCAACTTGAATATTATTTTAAAAAGCAAAACAATTGCTTGTAGACTATATCAATAAGTTAAATTAACTATTTAAATCTGAACAACAAAAACTGGGAAAAGTGAATGAATTCTTATAACTGAAAAGTAGCACCATCAGTAATACAGGAGGCAAGAAAGCTACTGCTAGCATGGTATTAGACGCAAGGAATGTATTATCAATAAAATATTTTACTCACAGCTAGCAGCACGGTATTTGAAGTTAGGAGGCAATTCATGAAAGCATACGCATGGAGCATGTTACTATATGTGACTGAAGCTTGGATCGTAACTGCCGAAGAACATAAAAGTTCGGAGGCATTAGAAATTTCTTTTTATCAACGAATGATAAAGATCTGCTGTACGGAAGGTATCACCGGTGAAGAAAGTTTTCGAGGAGTAAGGGAGAGAACAGCTTTTTAATGAAAACTCTATGAAGCAGAAAAGCGAAACTTATCGGGAATATCTTAAAACAAAAATAACTCATAAAAACAATAATTTGAAGGAGAAATGAACGAGAAGAGTTATCATGGGGAATAAGACGTAATGCATATCGAAAATTATCAGGACTGTGGTGGTTCCCGCCGGTACCGTTAAATTTTACCGGTAGAAAATAGGTAAGTTTCTAATAATTTAATTACGCAAATTAACTTTATGGAATGCCACAGAATAGTTGAAACTAACTACAATTTTACAGATATTAGACAATATACTGAACATCACATATGCTGAACAGAGGTACCAAAATAACTCCCTAAACCTTCCTTAAATCCCCTAGTGGCGTGGGATTTCCCCACTGGTTAAAAAACTCCTTAAATAAACATTTATGAAGGAGCAAAATATTCGGCTGGAAAAAAACTGCAGCTAACCAATATACATTTTAATGATGCATACGTATAACGATTAGCATAATGATATCGTATCATCTCAAAATGCGATATTTCACGTCTATCTGTCACTCAAAATCTCAGGTCGATATTTAATGTTTATCGAATCACGAAATCGATGCATCGCAATATCGAACATCCCTAGCACGGTGGGCCGCAGAGGCTTTTTCGAGACACCGAGCAAACGGGACACTGGGCCGAGCCAGAATCCTACACCGAGGCTTTGGCACGGAGTTCCTTTTCAAACGTCCCAACTGTCTTGTTTGTCTCTTCTCCAAACTCCTTCCTCCCTCCCCCCTCCCTAGAGTGCCGGGGGCGACTTGAGCAACTCTGGGACGTCTTCGCAATTCCCCGCTCCTCCCTCATGATGTCGGGACGAGTCATACATATCCCTGTCCCCATGGCAACCAGGGGCGCTTTTTGAAACCGACTTGAGTCTCCGCATCTCTCTCATGGGAAGACAATCGCCCGGAAGAAAGACTATTGTTGTCCAACTCAACGGCCTTTCCCCTGACACTCCAAGAGGGCCATCACTCTCACCCACCTACTTTCTCGATCTTTCTCCTTTCCCTTCTTTAGGGTTACTTCCTATCCTTTCCTCCTCTTCGCATTCACATTCATTCACACGTCCCCGTCTTATGTCCTCAGTAATTACTCGTAAGATTTTGTAAAGGAACGACGGAGAAGGAGGACAGATCTCCGGGCTCTCATTATGTTTTAAGGGTGATATCGTCCGCTAGCGATTTCATTTCCATTTCCACCACCATCTCGTGCCCCTTCAGCATGAGAGAAAGATAGAAAGACAAAAGAAGTCTTCCTCTATAAGGTTTTGACTTAGTGCACTGTCCAAACAGTGGAGAGGGGGAAGGTCTTTGGGAAATGGAATAGCGATGTCTCGCAAGACGGGAGAGCCTCCATCTTCTGAGTCTTGCTGGTACTGTCACCGCAGGGATGGGCACTGTAAAGGGAGTCGACTTACGGCGGTCCGGCATAAACACGAAGGTCCTCGAGCGTCAAGAGAATGTTCGCGTGTCACAAGACGAATAGGGAGCCTTCGCGATTACGTTGCATTTCTAAAGCAATGCTCTCATTTTTTTCTTCAATTCGGAGGGATGGAGGGATAAAAATGGTAGAGGATTTCCTTTTGACTCTTCGGTTCCATGCCCTGAAGGAATCGGTGTCACAACGAGGGAGCGGCGTTTATCTCGCGAATAACATCTTCGGAAGCGACTATTTTTCCTTGCATTTAACCTTTTTGAAATCTTGAGTTTGGGAAAATTATCTCATTTCGCTCCAAATTTTGGTGTCTGAGTCCGTGAAGACAAAAATTGCCACCTATTATGACGGAGAAATGAATAATTCCACGGTTTCGAGCTCACCCCATTACATCAAATTAGCTTCACCATATGACAACGGTTGTTAGCCAAACTATAACAATTTTATTCCGAAATATTAGTTGATAACTTCCTTAAAACTTGACAAAATACATTTCAAACAAAGTTGGATAAATGCAAGAAAGTAATGAATTTGTTGTTCCTTTGAATTGAATTTGGAGTTAAACTATGGTTTACTATGTGTAACTGTAAGTAGCAGCGTTTATAGCCTCATGTCTGCTTACACACTGTGAATTGAGTGGTTTCAACTCGCGTATCGACCCTTGCAGCCATTCATTACAATTAATGCCAAAAAGCGGTAACAGGAAACATTATTTGCATTATTTTCGCATGGTAATATAATTTAAAACATTATTCGTTTTCCGCTAGGTGAAAGTTAATGATGACTTTAGTATCAATGCAGCGAATGGTCCCGATGGATGAAAAAGATTTATCATCATCGGTAGTCAATGTGATAAATCATTGATTGATGATGATGCATTGCTTTGACATCATTACAGCGATAAATTCCAATCTCGTGGAAAATTGCAGACCTTTTCCAACTGCCAACACCATCAATGTTTCCTTGCAATGCAAAGGCAATCCAAGCAATTGCGATATTATTTAGGTTAATTATCTGTGAGATGACTATGATGGAATTTGACGATGCTGTCGTATTTCACCATCAACCCTCCGAGCGACAGCGGCGATTCAATCAGTCCGAGCAATCATTTCCCATTCGAACGCAACAGCGCAACTTCGTGTAAAACGAGAGAATTATTACATAGTTACGGCGAGAGTTGTATTTTGCATTTTTCGGCGTATTTTGTGCTACGCTGGCACTTACTTGTGACTTATTATTTTGGTATAAAGACAATTTATGATGTATGATTACACCAATTAACTGTATAATATAAGTAGCTAAAAGATTGTTCCCGTTGAATGAAGATGCGGAGAAGAAATAAAATTGTCGATTGAATTAATTGAACCCTCCCAAAATGATGAGCAAAATTTGTATACACTACGTAGCAGTCATTAACCACTTATGGAGAGGTTGTGGTGAAGGCGTGAGGCGTAGTTATTAAGTTTCCATTCCAAGCAGAGCTGGTACTGTGCGGTGAAATCAAGCCATCGAGATGCTGTTTCGGATCACTTGTCTTTATAAAATATTTATGCACTTTTTAAAGGCAATTCAAAGGTGGTTGTATTGACCCATATTCATCAGGGTTGTATATTTGGGTTTGCTACCTAATGTACTGTCAATAATCGTACTATACATAATGAGGACTAAATTTTATGCATGTTCCCTATTAAATCCACAACTTTAAATTAAAATCAATGACGTCACGTTACAATATAGGAAAACATAACATTCCTTGGAACTTATTTTGCTAGCACTGAAAGATGGATGGGACATAGCGGTCGTATATTATTTTTAATCAATATACTTATCAATCCATTCTAAATTCAACATATTTGCCTCATTACTTCGGGGTTTAAAGTTCATCCTAAAACATTTGAGGGGTTTGTAAAAGTTATATGCCTACGTCAGCGCTTTAAACATCACGGCCATGCGATTTATCCACATATCTACTATAATAATCACAGATGTGTACATTATATATGTCAGTAACTTTCACACAAGAAATAAACGTGTAGTTGAATCTTCATTTGGCTGCAGATCTTTTTCTATTCGCAAAATTAAATTAGAAATAGGGGTTTTCAGTTATTGGAAAAGGTACCAACAAAATGAAAATAAAATAAATACAGAGATACCTCGAGATACGAGCTTAATTCATTCCGTAACCTTGCTCGTATGTCAATTTGCTCGTATCTCAAAGCAATTTTCCCCATTGAAATTAATTGAAATGCCATTAATCCATTCCAGCCCCCAAAATGCCACCCAGTTGTTCTTGTTACGTGTTTTTTAATAAGAAGAAAATATATATAAATGACAAATATTGTATAAAAACAGAATAAAAGAGAATGTAAAGAAATGAACTGGTTTTATAAAGTGTATTTGTATTTTGGCCACTTAAATGCAACAAAGCCCTAGAAAAGCTCATCAAAGATGCTTCGACAGCGAGGTAAACAAGCACACTGAGGGGATGCGTGGGATAATGCGAGACACACGAGGCGCAGTAAACTGGTGGGTCGTGTGCAGCCGGCCGTTCCTCGTATCTCAAATTTTGCTCGTATTTCAAAGCAAAACTTGGCTCGCTCGACGGCTCGTATCTCAAATATCTCGTATGTTAGGGCACTCGTATCTCGAGGTACCACTGTACTCTTATTCCTTCAATCGAATTTTGTATTCCGATCAAAATTCCGAAATATTTGCTAAAACGTAACGATTTTTCGCAATATTTTAGGGTTTTTAAGTCATCGTCCCTATAACGACCATACTCAGGGCCGAATTTATAGTTGTTACCCAGCAGTCACACAGCCCCTAACAGGCCCCTTCGTAAAAAACGGTATTTATAGTCAAATTTCCACCCCCAGCAGCCCCCTTAGCCTCTACTAATTCTGGCAGGAGATGCATGCTCCACCAGGCCCCCTTATCGAAAAAATAACACAATAGATATAACTAAACTGACTCTAATGAACGTGCATAGCCTTAAATTAATAATTTCGAAGATTTGGTGTTAATAAAACAACGGTGAGATTTGCTCTTATTCAATAAATATGTGATATGACGCCAGACTCATTCCAAGGATGTTCATATACACTCGCAGCATATTTATTCCCACAATTTCTTCTTCTTGTGGCAGGAAACTGCGTCCGTTTTCTTATTTTCCACTTTATCTTTATGCTTCTACACCAGGTCACACAAAATCTTCTTCTCCACACCGTTGAAGCTATTTGCACGTCGAGCGGCCATGTTAACAGTTTTCATGTTGCATCTGACTCTTTATTTATCCGTATCCATGTTGATCACGAGGGTTACCACTGAAACATTTGAGCAGCGAATTCCATTTCCCGCCGTTTGTAGTCCTTAGTTACCAGATCTAACCCCCAACCATCCCCTACCCAGCAGCTCCCTTAATTTTGACTATAGGACGCACAATTCAAGGGGCCTGCTGGGTAGGGAATGGATAAGGGGACTGCTGGGTAACGACTATAAATACGGCCCTTATTGTTTAAGTCGAGATTCCGTGTTTATCCATTAACTCAATGACTCTTTGCACTAAATAAGATATGAATGGTTTATTAAAATGTATTAGTGTTGACGTTTTTCCTTCCCGTTGATATTCAACGGGCACCGTCTCTATTTAGGATATACTTTTCCGCTTATCACTGACTGACTGGCTGACTTTGTAACACTGTAAGATATGGAGCCACAGTCACGAAAACCCATTTAAGCCCTGTAAACTGCCAACTCCTTCAAGGAAGTGGTAAACCGTAGTAAGATGGTGAATTGTGGGGTGGAAGGTATGGATTTCGAAGCCCTGGTGTGGTAAAGAGTTTTATTTTTTCATAGTTTTTTCTCTTATCTTTTTAGATATTCTGCTTTCTTCATGGTAACTTCAATGAATATAGTTTGAGCGAGATAGTTCCCTAGTCATAATGGATACCATATTTGTATTTTATTTTTTAATTTCTGTGTCTGTAAGAAGTATGATGTAATTATTGTAACATTTAATGGCTGAAAAATATAGTTATGTATGACATAAATTCTCAGTAATTAGATTAATATATCTGCTTACGTATCTAACTCATTTTCTGACTCATTTTCTCATGCCGTACGGCTAGAAAGTCTTCAAAACAGCAGGTTTTCTTGTGATTCTGTAAAAATTACTGCGAAGAGTAATGAATTAATTTTAATAAATAGCTAAGAAGATATTCAAACTACACACCGTTAGTTTTTTGACTAAATCTAGGTGTTATAAATTCCTATTTTTTTCAATAGCTATATGAACTCCCTCTCGAGCGCATAGCCGTAATCAATCCCATGCAAAACAGCTAGTATTTTCAGGCAAATTGCTCGAAAATTAGTTCGGTAAGGGGTTAATTGTTTGACATCATTGGAAATATGGGTGTTTTTTTTCTAAAAAATAACGCGAAATTCATAAAATTATAGGTGAAATGATTTTTCACTCAAACTACCTTAAAATATTTTCACGCAATTTCTTGCTCCCTAAAATGATACACTCATTCATTTCGGGGAGCAAATTGATTTAAATGGAGCCAAAGTCACTTAAATTTTAAAATGCCGTTAATGTTTTCTAAGGGCGTTTTTGCTTGGAATATTTGCCTACCTCAAATAAGGAATTTCAATAATTTAGCCAACACAGCATGAAACTCGTCTAAGGGCGCCTTAGGCGCCTTACAAATTACAAGTTACTGATGTTGAGCTAGCTATAAGTATCTTTATTTATTAAATTCATTATGTCTTCTGCACTCTGCTAAACATGAAATCTCAAAAGTAAAAATTAACGGCATGAGGAAATATGATTTTCAAAATGTACACCTCTTGAACTTCGCTGGCTGTGAAAGATTAATGAGATACGGTGGACGTCAATTCTCTTGAATCAAAGCGTTTATCAATCCATCCTTTTCCTTGGCATTCGTCTCTTTTTAAAGCTTCTCCCAAAGCATATCAAGTAATTGCAGCTATTTCGTAAATTGTCACAATTCAACGCTTTAAGAGAACGACCATTGGATCTCACATGGTAATTACAAGTATTGAACTAGCAAGAGTTACCTTCCTCATCAACGTCATATTATTATCTGCACTACCTTCATATCTATCTGCACTGTTATCAACATATAACCTCGACGAAAAAATCAACTGCGTGAAGAAACAAATTATGAAAAATGAACACCTTTTGGACATTGTCATGCCTGCAGTGAAAGATAGATGAGACACGATGGTCGCAATTTCGTGCGAATAAATAAATTTATGCATCCATCTTTCTTTCCATGACATCCATCTCTTTTTATTTACATCCACGAAGCACCATGGAAAGCCGCCTCCAGGGTGCTTTTCACATGGAGATTCCGCACTATGCACGCACCATTCATCCCAGTTGAAGGTCGGCCCCCGCACGCTCCCCTAGCCACTAAACGCAAACCAAAAAGAAGTCAGGAGAACACTGCACAGAGAAACGCAAGACCTTACCAACACTTTTGATTCATGGATACTACAATATAATAATCCATGCGGAAAACAAAACTATACGGGACATTCAAAGCGGGTTGGGGTGCGATATCTGTGGTAATATGGCTAACTATGATTTGTCCGTTTTTTATGTTAAGTTATGCATACCATTGGATTCGTCTACGTGAGATCTATATGATGGCATAATGTGATAAGTTTAGGATTTGTAGGGTTTGAGAAAACCCTGTGGTAATATGCGGTATGTCCGTTTTGCAAATATCATTAGTTGGCCAAGAGCGATAAGTCATGTAAATTGCTCTCCTGTTAAATTTGCAAAACATGACATGACATTTTAATCAATCTTACCACAGGTATAATGATAATATCTCCAATGAAATGATGAGGATATCAATGTAATAATTATACGCTATTAAGCACAAGTACTTGTGTAGTCTACCTAGCGAGGTTAGGAATATCAAAGAAAATTTCAATTTATAGGTGGGTCTGAAGTCCCCTCAATAACAACAGCAATATTTGGTTGGATACCATATTATAACGTTTTAAATCACCACCATAGTTGTTTCATGGAAAACAACGAAGATTGGGTAGAGTGAAGTAGCATCTAATCTAGTAGCTTTATCCTGCTCTTTGAGGTTAGAGTCAACAATGCTCTTATCAAACGTTAAAGTCGGTTACTTTAATAGCCAAAATATGAAAAATGAACAACCCTTGGACATTAGTGTGACGGTACTGAAAGAATGATTAAATAAGGGCGTTCGTAATTGCGCCCGAATGAAGACGTTCATGCATCCAAAATTCTTAAAATTACTTAAACGCCTTCTTATTGCGAAAAATTCTTCCTAAAACAATGGCGCTGTTAAACGTTTTATATGTTTATTTTTTCCATCAATATCAACGGAATTTTCTGGTAAAGGACGAAGCTATGGATAGAGATAAGAGGTATCCTGGGGTTCCTTCTCTCGTGTTGTCGCTATCGTTAACCAAAAGCCTCTAGAAGGGGATTGCTCAAAATTACTGCCCTAAGAACGCGCTCCCTCAATTAACGTAAACCCTATAAAGCACATGAAAAAATTTGAAGATGACGATGACGTTTTCACTCTCATGAGTGCAACTGAAAAATAACTATTATGCGAGTTCACACGTTTTGAAAAACCGTGATTGTGCTCCTGCTCCGTCTAGTTCTTTTACCTTTCAATGCAATCTTTTAAGAAATTATTTTAAGTCAAAATTCATAGCGTCAGGAAACAAAAACTGAATTCTTAATGGATTCTGCAACAATTAAGTCGAGCTTAAATACTTAAATATACTCTGTGTTTATTCTCATTTCTTGGATATTGTAATTGGACATATCTTGGATATCTCAGTAAAAGATAGATGAGATACAGAAATCTCAATTTCAAAAGAGTAAAGATTTTTATCCAACCGATCTTCTTCCCTAATATTTTAACTATTACCGGTATTCGAAAAGTCCAATCAACATCTATGCTGCTTTGTCTAAATAAATACTTTTTACTTATAATGACACCACCATTGAATTTTTTAGGCAATTACGAAATCAAAGCGGCAAGACCTCTAGGCTCATAAAATTATTATACTTGAGCGTTGTATTGAACAAAACACCATGATAGTAAAAAACTGATGCCATCAGGAAAAAAATATGAAAAATATTCATCGAATTCGGAAATTATCATGACAGCTGTGAAGATAGATGAGATATAGGTCGTCTCAATTTCGCCCGAATAAAGACTTTTATCAGTCCATCTATCTTCCTAACCCGGGTATGAGTGTCTCTGAGGAACAATGGCTGTATTTGGCCAAGACACACATTTCTTTGTTTTAAGCCACCGTCATTTCAATTTTCTCGCTGAGCTACAAAAGGGATTCCTTTAACTTGATTTTCGTCTATGATTTGTCCTCAGCAAAACGCTTGAAAATAAACAAACCCGCCGGTGACAAGAAACAACATATGAAACATTCACACCTCTTGGTTATTATACCGAAATATGGAATAATAGGAGACAAATAGTGGAATTATTCCCGAGTTGATGCATTTATCCATTCAATATTCCTCAAGAAATCCTTCAAGAAAAAATTATATTATTTTACCAGGTTTCCCAATTTTTTTTTTAAAGCATCAAAGTATTAAGTTTTGAATCTATTAGATATTGGCGTTCAAGACAAAAACAAAGTCAAACTTTCATTCTTTAGCATTTTATCGTGTATCAACCACATATTACTCTCTATTCTGCGGTCAACAAAACGCTTTAAAAGTCAAAATTGACTGCGTTAAGAAAGTGAAAAACGATAAAAAACAGTTCTTATGAACTTTTATGATGACGGAAGCGAAAGACAGACGAGCTAGCAGTGGTCTCAATCATGCCTCAATGAAGACTCTTATCCATGCATTCTTCTCCCCATAATTTCGTACATTGTTACAAGTAGCCGAAAATTGAGAGTTTTACTAAACCAAAGGCTTTGATAGCCAAAACTGATTTGAATATTTAAAAAAACATCACCTCCGGGTAATATTTAGGCAGTGGCGAAAGATAGATGAGAACATACTAGTCTCAATTTCACCCTAATAAATTCCTATCATTCTTCCCTTCAACCCAAGATTGTTCTTTAGAAGATAGACTCTTTTGTTATCAAAGGTGAGAAGTCATCTTATGAATAAAATTGCATTTTTTCCGAAATATTTATAATTTTTAATTCTCCTTAACTATTATCACCATTGAAATTTTCTGGACAATAACAGTCTCAAAGGTACAGTACCATAGGACAATTTCAATTTATTTATTTTCTAGTTTTACTGAGTGCAGAACCTCAAGAGAAGACATAGATGACCTCGGGAAACAAAATCTAAAAAATGAATATCTCATGACATTTATTGTGACGAACATGAAAGATCAAAGATGTGCAGAAGCCAGAATTTCGCCGGAGTAAAAATGTTCACCCATTTAGCCTTCCTTCCAGATGTCCTCCTTAGCAAATATTTTATGACCACCTATAATTCCGAGTTTTACGGAAAACAATATTATCGAATGAGCAAAAAGAAGTAGGTATTCTATCCAACCAACGTCAGCCTACTCACTGAGTTGTGGGTACTCAAAAACAAGACGCCTTCAAACTCAAAATTGATGACGTCAGGGATACAAAATATGAAAAATTAACATCACCCTCGGACATTATTATGACGGGAGTGAAAGATAGATGAGATCGTCGTATTCTCAATTTCACCCGAATAAAGACTTTCATTCATCCATCCATCCTTTTTTCCCGTGACAACTGTATCTTTTTCCCCCTCGGGTGAGAATTTCTCCTGCCCTCAAACCTCCATCCCCTGCCACTCACCTCAAACACTCCAGGGTTCTCTCTACTCCCAAGCAATTCCCTAGCCAGCCAGAACGTGCGAATTCCACCCCTTATGGCCCTCAGAAAACCCTCACCTCGAAACCTCACACTCCTCCAACCCATCCACAACAGGAGGACCTTAACGCCGAAAAATTGAGTCTGAAAAAAGAAGAGGAGACAAAAAATGTGGAACAACGCCGTGATGCGGAACGCTCATTCACTGTCTCACTGGTCCAATGCTTTTTGCTCGGATGTCCTTTTAAGGGTGATGCTGAGAATACGGAGGAGACTAAGAGCCCAGATAAAGTACGTGTAGGTGTGTTGGAATTAATGAGTCTCCCGAGGTAAGGGAAGTGGTTAGACTGTAATTAGGGACGCTACAGGGTCAGCAGGGAGATCACGTGGTCGAAAAAATTTGCACCCACATATATTTAAAAAATGAAAAATATACGATCTTGGTTGTTTACTAAAGAAAGTCTAGAGGATGTTTTTTGTAACTATAATATCATTCATATATGCAATGTAAATGTATATGCTGTATTTCCAATATAATGTTTTTTATAACTATAATATCATTCATATATGCACTGCAAATGAATATGCTGTATTTCCATTATTATGTTGCGTAACCTATTCTGTATACGATGGTAACCATCATTCAGGCTTACCTTCAAGGCTACCTAAAGTTACTCCCCTGATATAACCAATGATGTTAAGTTGTAAGCTTTCTGTGTTGGAGTAATAATAAATATATTTATTTATGTTTATATATTATTACCTGGGGAAGAAAATAAAGAAAAGGAGGCGTTCACGGAAAAATAGACGAACGACTGGTTGGAGAATTAAAATCTGGAGAAATTTGTGTACTAATTTAAAAAAAAATTGGCGAAGATTTAATTATAAATTGTAGCAGTGCATGGCGCAGAAACGCGGACTCTCAGAAAAAAAGGACGATAATGACCTTAAGATGAATGAGAAAGTGCTTGGTGGGTGAGGAGAGGAATATTCTGGAGAAATTTGTGTAAGAATAAAAAAAAACGTTTGGCGAAGAGTTTATTATGGTGTGTAGCGATGTATGGTGCAGAAACGTGGACTTTGAGAAAAGAGGACGAGAATGGAATGGAGACGAATGAGGACGTGCTTGGTATGGTGGATGAAGTGAAGAAAAATCTGGAGAAATTCATGTAAGAATATTAAAGATATGTTTGGCGATGAGTAAAGAATGGAGTAAAATGTATTATGGCGCAAATACATGGGTTTTGAGAAAAGAAGACGGGAATAGCCTACAGGCGTTTGAGATATAAACGTAGAGGAGAATGGAGAAAGTGCGGTGGAGGGAAAGTATGACGACCGAGGAAGTGCTTGACATGGCAGACGAGGAGAGGTAACTTCTGGGGAAGACTGGGAGAGGGCCAATTAGGTGGTTGGAATAGGTGATGAGGGGTGAAGGGTTGCTGAACGCCGTGATAGAGGGGACGAATATTGGGTAAGCGGGAAGGGGAAGAAAGGGAATAGGCGAGAATGGACGCAATTAATCGCGAAATGGACGAGGTGAAAATAGGTAGGACATTTGCTGAGATGAAGGAAAGCATTGTGTAAAAAGAAAGGTTACGTGCCTGTTACCCTGCCTGCCACCGGGGAATGCAGGACAGAGAGCTAGGACGCCTTCCCTGAAGAGGGTAGGGAATAGGGTAAAGGATCATCCTAGTCACCTATCCTTAATAGCGAACATGACCTAAGTTAATTTTCACTACCTTGAATTACCAACTAATCAAACAATTCTTTATGGACATTTTTTATCCAAGTTTTAGTGATAATCATATTCTCATTTCCAGCATACCCTAGATGATGGGCGCCTTCATGTCTTAAGAGCAGTTTACAAAGGGGAGTATTACACGATTTTAAAGAAGATTACTCATAAAGTGATCTATCAGTGTAAAGATAAGCCAATCGTTTTGTGAAGGAAAACTGGCCGGCTCCGCAAATAACGAGCCCAGTTGTTAAGGCTCGCCTTATATGTTTTATCTTAAGAACAGACCATTTTGCATACATGAAGTTAGTCCAGAGGCTGAGATAGTGACGTAAACTCCTAAATTTAATAAAAAATTAGTACCAACATCTTGTACGTCTTAACATGGAGTGAAGTATTCATACGTAGCAGACGTACATACATGACTTAGATGCGACAAACGTCTCCAGATGGGATCGTAAAGATGACAAATTCTGCATTTACGTTCTTGTAAGGGGAAAAGGCTCCACATCATTTTCTTCCAGGAGTAGATGGGCTGGAGGAAGATTAAAAAGAGTAGAAGAAAAACGAATAATTGTTTTAACAAGAAGCATGTTAAAGGGTAGACTCAACCAGAGCTTTCATGTGCTCTACGCCGTCTCTGAATCCGACGTTGGGTAATGGGAGTCCATTTCTGCTCGCGAAGTCACGTGAATAGTAATTCCCCAAGAGGTAATAGGTGATGCTGTGGAGTAGGAGGCCATTGATCATGACTATTTTTGAAGAAAGACTAGAAAATATATCGTGGACAAATCTCCAGTTCTCCTAGGTTGACGTGCTGAGGAGAAATAATCATGCGCTCCACGAAAGACGGAAGATCAGTCAGAGCTCAGTATATGGTACAAAAGATGAGAAAGTATTTGAGGCCTAACTAAAAAAGTAATCTACTGCTTTATTCGGGTATTAATAATATATTTTGCCTCAGGGATATACTAATAAAAAGTTTCACCATGCAGAGAAACAACAATAGTCAGAGATTGGATGGTATCAGCATATTTGGCATTTAGAAAAACCCGTAATGATTAGTAAAACAAAGAGTACTTTGAAAAATGGCTTGAATAATATTTTAATTGAACGATTGTCAAGTCGTAAAAATTAATTTAAAATTGGAAATATTTGTCTTTGAAATTTTTAATTGCCATCACTAATTTTTACAAATAATTTAAGATTTTAAGACATACTGGCGACTTATAACAACAGATCTAAAACACAATTTTACTAGTAAACGATTATTATCGTTTTTGAACTTCATATCTGCGGATTGGTTATAATAAGTCCAAAGATATGTATCTATATAAATGACTAAACGGTTGAATGTTATTTTTAATTACCTCAGAATAATTTTATATATCTCAAGATTTTGGCAAACCATCTGTTTGAATGGAAAGGAAAAGTAGGTATGATAATAACTGGGATACCGAAGAACTGGAAGGCTTTGTTGCAGGAAGAACCACAAGTTTAGAAGGGAAGCGATGTATGAATCCATGGAGACAAAAGAGAAGGTGACAATGAGAAGATCGAATTGGAAGGCTTTCAACAGGAAAGAATAATAAGTACCAAGGGGGCCCTGCCACCATTGAATCGATCGATTGTTTCATTCATTCATTCGGGGCAACAACGTTCGCGAGAGAAGGATAATGCGGCGAATAATCGAAAGGTTGGTGACGCTAATCGATCTAGTCATTCAAGTGATGATGAAAGTCATGAGAAAGCGGCACCACATAGCTGTTGTGATTAGGTTGTGATTGGACTGAATTTACTTAGTGTTTGGATTCTATAGAGCGGAGAAAAATCCTCGCATTGGCATGATCTCAAATGAGAGGCGTTAAGGGGATCTTACCGGAGTGTGTGCGGTATTTCTGGATGCTTTCTATTTAGCATGGTGATAGCCGGCTATTGATGGAAGCGATTGTCAATCGTCAGGGGACCAAATGAAATTAAACAGATCAAATCGGCTATTTATGCATGCCCAGACCGTCTCGCGTACACACTGGCAGTAGCGAGTAGCTATGAAGAAAAACGCTAGAAGCTCTTCAATTGTTCGGCTCACCTCGGACACGGTCGTATATACAGGTTGGTCACCTCCTCTTGCCCTAAGGAGTCCGCTGGCAACCGTGTGAGGCTTCGGTAGTACTTGTCTCTTTGTGGCGCTGTTTGTTCTGTTACCCACGTTTCCCTTATCGTTTGAATTGAGAGAGTGTTGTTACAACTGAAGGCGGAGCAATTTATCAAGAATATCTTTCTGCTTCGGTGTTTTTCAGTTTTATGGCGAGAAAAATTGAAAAATTTGTTAATGCAAATGTTGTTTTTACTTTAATTTAATAATGTATTCCGAATATGCACAGTCTTAGTAGCTTTTTCTCAAGCAGGAGATCAGAATGCCGAGGAGTTTTGTGGCTCCGGGTTGCACTGAGGGATACGACTCGAAAAAGTCTACCTTTTCTTTCTTTTCAGTTCCTGTAAACCCGGCGAAGCGAACCAAATGGTAGGCCACTATCCCAAGAGTGAATTTTAGCTGAAACCCACACAGGTTGTCTGCGAAAGGCACTTCGCTCCGCAAGGCATAGTTAGGGAAAGGCTGCTTAAATACGGCAATGGAAACGTACTTGGCAGGGTATTTATTTTCATCACTTCGTTTTCTCGGTATCTTCCTCAAGTAATACAATCTGTTAACTCCTCCACCAGCCTGTACATTGAACATGTATTAGTGCATTTAAACTGAAGCTGACGCGCGTTTATCATTTTAAGAACCGCGGTATTGCGTGTGCCATATACAGCGGAAGGGAAAGAATTACTGCTTTCAAGAGCCTTTCTCTGGATCAAAAACATTATTTATTGCTTCATTTCACGTTTAATTTTCTACTATTGCCCATTTTTCCCCAAATAAATCATTCCAAGTGAGATTAATGAAGCACCACGCGCCCTCACGAATCATTTTTTTGAAATTTTGACTGAGTAGGCATGCGTATGCAATGCACTACAATGATTTATGCCAATTATTTGGCTCAGAATTGAATTAAGAAAATATTTGTTCCCAATATGTTCCTCGTTTCGACGGTAACTTAAAAAAATCACTTGCTTTCTTTTTTGGCAAGAGAATGACATTGGAGCTTATAAGTTGACTTACAAATTTACAAATTTGTGCCAAATTGATGTCACGTATTTTATTTCATTAATTTTCACGATGTGGCCGAGTAGTAGAATTTTGCTGAAAACTGATAGTATGGTTGTAATCATGCATGTTCGCTTACCAATCAACTTGTTTGATTTTTCTCTGCAGAACTTGCATACTTATGTGCAATTTTTGGTGACTCCATTTAGGTAATCATGCCTAATTTGTGCCTCCTTCAAAATTTTTCATCCAAATGTTAGAAAATGGGTTTCTCTTCCATGTTATATGCCTCAATTTCTCAAGTAATCTGCAGTTTATTTTCTTATTTTTGAGAGTAAAGCTTAAAAAGCAATAAATCTAAGCTCCATGATAGAAAATAAAAAGCATCGCTAGGAGAATTTTCTATCAAATAAGGCTACAATGAGAAGTTAAAAAGCGATATATCTATGTTGAATATCCTTTTTAGCAGAGTCAAATTTCGGTGGTTTAGCCTAACTTTGCAGACCATTAGGGAACACTTCAATTTTGCTGTCTCCCTTTATTTCACTAACTCGTAATTTTTAATTATCTATATAGACTAGGCACCTACTAATGTAACATCAGCCGCGAGTTTTCAGTGGACCACTTTCGGTACTTTCCGAAGGGTGAACCCAGTTAAAAGGTTCCCGGGCGTTCCAGGCTATTTCCCCCCGGGAACAAGCGTTCTCCCTGGAAATTTACGGGAGCCCTGGTGTTCCAGGCGGAACACCTGGGAACATACCCGGGAACAAGCGTTCACCCCTGGAAATTTATGGGAATGATCATGTTCCCGGTGGAACATACATGGGAGCAAGCAGGGAACAATTGCTTTTCTCGTTCATTAAATTCATCAATTCTTAATATTTACCATTACGATAGCGTGAATTAAGTGACATTCGTGCTATTACCCTATCGAAGTTTGACATACCGGAAGTATTTTTTGGCCCGTCATCTGGCACTTTTTTCTATGCTGAGCAATCAGCATTTCGATTTATTGGCACGCATGTCAGTCTCAATAAGTATAATTGTTTTGGAAGGCCACGAAATAATTGTAAGATATGTGAATGAAAATAAATTTGAGGCAATCGATGCCAAATTCTTTCATTTATGAACTAGTGAAGTACGACGTCAAAAACAATTAAGTTTCTGAGGTATTATTTCCCAAATAAATACAAAGGTAATGCTAACTTTACGGGAAAATATTGTTTGGAAGTTAATTTGACGTCGCGACATTACCAGTAAATAGCTAATGTCGTCTTCCCTCAAAAGAGTTTCCCACTCGCATATTTATTTACGAAAGTACCACTAATTTACGAAGCATGTTAGAATTTTTGGATAATTCAATAATTCAATCAATTAGTGGCGAAATACCTTCCCTCATCATTAACTTCGCTCTAGCAGACGCAACGTTCATGGGCTTGGCGACATCCAGCGCCACGTACTTCACCATTTCTCCACGGGCTCAGGGTAGTGCCAAACAAACGGCCGCAATGTCACTGGCGTGCCCTCGGAGAGAAGAACCACCGATAGCCGGCGATAGAAGGCTATTTCATGAAATCGAAAGCACCGCGGCGTTGCGATCGCCGCAAATCGTAAGCACCATCTATATATCGGGTACGATATACCGCCCTTCAAATCGTACAACGATATCGATTTCGAAGCAATCCGATATGCCTCCTCGTCATACACCGCGATTTCATGCGACATTTAATGTGACAAGATTATTGAAGAAATATATTAAAATATTCGATATTCGATATAATACGATATAATATATTCGACATACTACGATGTGCGATACCTGTCGATAGGAAACATAATGCGTTACGCGACATAATACGATATCTTAGGACGAGCATTATCTTGCGATACGCAAAAGCATATGATGAATTGTACCAGGCAATATATCATGTTGAAATATGCGGCATAATACGATCTCGATATCATGTTATATGCTAAATCAAGTGATACACGAAATCATGTCATGAAATATATCATGCGATAAGATATATATTGCAATGCACGATACTTTGTACTATTTTTGACGCAGAATATATTTCGTAATGCCATATTGAAATTTAAACCACATTGCGATAGAAGGCCAAAATTTGAAGCCGTAACGAATAGACGGAGATATGAGTACGTATTCTTCATGTTCTTTAAGTAGGGATTTCAGTAGCGTTGATTTATTCAACGCCTTTGACATGTACGAATCTGAATATTCAGCATGAGAAGCTTACAAAGTAAGCATAAGATCGTTTCATTTACTTTCGTATCTTCCTTCCCCCATTCCTCAATTATTTCCTTCGACTGTGCCTGGATACACTCATCCTTCGTTCGGATAATTATTTCAGAATTTTCTTTTTCTTCTTTATTTCTTCAAAGGAAACTAAAGAACCTAGCAACTGATTGCAGTTGAGTAAGGAATGGCCTTGAACTAGTACTGATTTCCGATGGAGCTGCGATATTTTCGCAGCATTAATGATCAATTCAATGGCAAACTAAAAAACGGTTTATAGACTGACGAAAATAAAAAGTCGTGGGTACCTTGTCCTCTTTCATTTTGCGGTCGTTCTTCAGATCTTCAAAGGGAGATTGAAACGATGGAGTTTAATATTTTTTTTCTCATGCATGAGGTTAAACCTTGGTATATACCTTCCACGCAAACAATGTTGGGATAATCATTCGCAAATTGCTTCTGCCTAACGAGGGAAATGCATTGTTATTTTTAAAAACAAGGCACGAAATGCGACTACTTAATCTAACTTTCGCCCACCACAGTCAATGCAATTATTATGGAAACAATTGATGCTCATTAGCGACGAGAGTTCCGTTGGGGGAGTTATGGAATCAGTAAACATGAATACAAGCCTAAAAGGGGGGAAGGAACAGAGAACAAGGAAGATTGATCGAAAAGGTGGAGAGGAGAGGTGTGCAGTGTAACGGAAAACACGGGTCTAGGAGACATGGCGCCATCATATCGCGGTGAAAGTTCTGCGTCGGCCATATTCATCTTCCGTTCATCCCCTCACGGAGACTACTCTACTTTTTCCAACCCACGCACGTAGACTTTCAACTTCTTGATCGCGACGGGAGACTGTGAATACGACTTGGCAGGAAATGTTGCGATTCTCTCTCAAACCAAATCGTGTCTTTTCATTTTTTTATTTGAATACTCTTTTTGTAGCTATTCCTAAAATAACTTGCATAACAGAATACATATTAGATGAACATTCTACCACAGCAATGGCCGAAGGTTTTATTCTCTGAACCAGTTTCCCACGTTTCGATTTTATTTTTAAATCATCATCAGGTCGTCAAATGTAAAAAACAGATATTCCGAATAATACGTATTGGCGTAATGGTAAACCTATAATTAAATATTTTTTAGCCCAGAACATGATTTAAAATTAAATCCAAACGTCTGCAACTGTCATAGAACTGATTTAATTTAATTAAAATCATTTACAACAGCTATGATGGAATTATCAACTTTAGCCTAAAGCAAAAGAAATGAAATGAACACCAAGGCCAAATGAGCTAAATAAGTCACAACTAGTACTAGTAATTAACACGGACGTAAAAATCAACTACTAGAAATAAGTAAGAACTACTATTTCAATAAGTAAGAAATAAATATCACGGGATATGCCCACACCCTTAGTGACGCCAACGTTAAAATAACCACCAAGTATGATTCTACCATTGTAGTGGAGTACAAACGTAGGCAGTTTAACCAGCTTTGTTAAAAAAAAACCTTTCTCTCCACTGGGCTTGCGGTATAATGACACAATAATTAGCCTACGAGTCGTCACTTTAACTTCAACCACCTCATGGTGCACTTGATTTCAAAAGTTACATTCCAAACCTTAAATTTTTGTTCCCCTTTTGCAAAAATTGGAAGTCATTAGCCAAACGTTAACATGAATAGATGATAACGATAATAATAATTAACGAGAAAGTCCATGGAATAAATGTGTGGTAAGGAGAAGGAAATGCATTTTAAAGAAAACGTAGGGGATGGAGGAAAGGAAATCCAGAGAGCGAAAAATGTGTGACGAGGTATGAAAAGTAATGCACCCCGCGTGGGAACACGGAAGGCTTTCGCAGAAGTCGTTAGTTCAACGAATGCTCAGATTAGAAAACACGGGGTGGACCAAGAAGTAAGGCTCACCCATGGGAGGAACAACAGTGAGAGGAAAATCCACCTCAACTAAAATAATATTTATATGCTCTCGGGGAAAAAAGGGGAAAGATGTATAAAAAAGCAGAAGCGAATTAAGTAAGACACGCATTTATTTAGGGGCGGGGTGAATAAAGATAGAATGTTTTGAAAAAAAACCAATCTCCATCATAATCATCCTTCTCTTCTTCCAGCATAATATACACTGATTATTAGTATTATTATATGAATAGTTAAAAAGCCTGTTGATACAGGCTGAAATATAGGTGAAAGAGCCAAAATATAATGGTTAAAATAAAAAATAAAATTGATATTTGTGTGTTTTTTTATTTTTTATGAAAAAAATAATATGTAACTACGGTAAACCATATAAGATATCCAACTGACAGAGATTTATTTGTATACAGTATTTGTGTGACGCAGGCGGAGCTGTTACTAGTTGTTAGCAGTTTCCTTCTTGTACATTTTGAAAAATATATACGCCTGCACCATGTGGATAACGTACAATGGAGCTCGCTTGCTATCTATTGGTGCACGTCTGAATCACTTCTCCTAGCACCTGAATCATATACTAGTATACTTTCACCATACTAGTAGCCTTTTATAGGGTAGATTCTAGGGCAGAAGAGAGATGTTTAACGCTCCTACTGGATCATTAGCGCTGAACACCAACTGATACTTTTTTTATAAATTTACGTCTATTTTTATAAATATATTACACTTTAGTTAAGCATAGCAAATAAGAAACAATAAGATAAATATGTGTAATATACCCATCGATTTCATCATTCACTATCACATGATCATCAGCAGCCATCTATTCGAAGATTGGTTTGCAGCAGTTCTCCACTTCCCTCTCCTCTCTGCCAACCGCTTCATTCCAACGAGATTATTCACTTATTGTTAGACGTCCTTCATGATTAGCCTGACGTATTCCATTCTTGGTTTACCTATTTAATTCTTCACAATCATTTCTCCTTCCAACATTGTCCGCAATGCGCTGTTTTGTCGCAAAAGGTGATCAATATCTTTCTGTATTTATTTTTCAAAATAACCGACTACTTCTGTTTTTAAATGCACTATAGCAAAACTTTTGATAGTATTTTACCTTTGGGCTTCAACAAAATCTACTGTTTATAGCGTACACGAACTATTTCTTCGGTCTTCATTAACTTTAAAATTGAATCATGCAGTCAATTAATTTACTTTCCAAAGGACAGACAGATCAGTGCCAAATGTGACCAAGCATTGTTATAAAATAATTAATGGAGTAAAAATAAATTAATTTTTTCAGCATCTCTTTAACAACTTGATGGAAATTTCTACGTATTACCCTTCTGATTTTGATATTTATGCTTTCCTAACCCAATACATACAGAGAAATACTATTTATAGCTAATTCCATCATGATAATTATACAGACAGTATGAATATTTGGGATTTATCTTTAAGTAATTTTGTAGAAAAGACCGTGTAGAAGTTACCATTAGAACCTTAAAGTTTATGTACAATTTAATGCATGAATACTCCAAAATCACAAAATAGAGTCAATTAATTAATAAATCATCACTACTTACGTTACCATATGTTCAGTATTACCTACACTATGCTTTTAAAAGAATTTCTTCATATCTTCTTTAGTTAACAGTATTTTACCATTCGTTAAAGGAAGATTTGGAGTTTATGCAAGCATCTTGTAAAATAATATATAGTTTTAGTTCTAAATACGAAAAATATTTTTTTGCGCACGATACAAGACATTTTATATAAAAACAACCCGGTACTACCACTATTACTTAAGAAGTGTGATACATACTCTGTGATATAAATGATGTATTTTTAAATAAATCGATGTTCAGCTCATAAATGAGCTTGTTCATATGCACAAAAACTAATATTTATTTCCACGAGAGAAAAAAGATAGTTAAATTCAAAATATATCGGTATCTGCATAACGAAAGGAATGATTTTCGTACACATTTCGTTCTCTTTTCGGAAGGAAAAATATCAACATGGATTCCCATTGACTAAAGCTTGGTGTGAGAAATGAGATTTATCCACTATCCCCCTAAATCCCCTTAAACACCCAAAATACGAAGCTCCCATCGTTTTGGAACTCAAGAAAAATATAAAGCTCACACAAATCGTCCTTTTTTTCCTCCGGAAAAGTGGATTGGAGGAGGGATCTTATCGTTTCCGCCATTGGAAATTTATGTTCGCCCAAAGAACAAATGAATATAATTCATTATCACGAGGTTTTAAGAGGGAGAAAGTGTTTCTCCCAATGTCTTCTTTTTTACGCCGCAGAACGCCTTGAAACTGCTCTTCAGGGAGAAAGGGAGACGCCAGGCGGTAAAATGAAGGTGAGGCAGAGAGAAAGAAGGGTTAAGGATGAGATAAAGAATCAGGGCAGGAGAGTATAAACAGTGAGGCCAAATTGGTATTATATTTAACGCAATGATTGTTGCTTACCCCAATATTGTTCCTTAAGGCCGGTCTACACAATGATTAGGTCAGCACTGAATTCAGTACTGAAATCAGCGCCGAAAACTCGGAACCAATTTTGGAACTTCAATTGAATTCGACGCCTCGGTGCTTGTGTTTACATGATCCTGATTTCAGTGTGCTGTGGCGCTATCCGGGAATTCTCTGAACTGCACAACGTAACATTATCACAAAAAGGAAGGATGAGTACTTAGTAAATTTCCATTCTGAGTTTACTTCACCGCTTAAAGTTTTGACAACTTTTGCCCAAACGTACCGAAACCTTGGTCGGTGATATTACATATATATAGGGTGTGGAAATTCACTATGTATCCCTCAGTGTGGAAATTCACTATGTATCCCTCTTTTTTGTGATAATGTTGTCGATCGTTCATTTCCACAAGTTTTCGCCTGATACTTTACGCTTAACGCAATGTAAATAAACTGCGCCATATTGTTTTGGCATATTTAAGCGATATCGTGATATATTTACTGTTTTTAACAAGGAGGTTTTAAACCTCCTTCGTTTTTAACATTACACACGAGAGATCTCTTCTGGCCTTGTTATTTTGGTAGATTTCAGCGTCGCCACCGGTATTCACTTGAAACGCTCGACTCGCCTGCGAATAAGCATCGTGTAAAACGACCATTAGGCGCGAATATTAAAATTATTGCAGTGCGCTGCGTGATTTTTGACGTATTAACGTGATGAATTTAAAATTTATAATATACTCTTCTCTGGAGATATTGGTATATTATTATAAATAATTGGTTTATTTCTCCTTTTATGCCAACGTTTTGCACCTTTATTATGCTGCCTACTTTATATGTGAGAATTAAGATTAGAAAGTATTAATAAACAGAGAGGTCGAGAACAGAAATCTTCTGGAGATTAAAATTGATTTGTGGAATTTTGATGCAGATAAGGAATGAATCACCTTGTAACTCCAATCAAATAACCATTACAAAATCTAAAAATAAATATCTACACATCTAAATAGCAATAAAAACTGTAATTAATTAGCAATTTACAACTTGTTTTCGAAAACATCATAAGCAGACTTTAAATAACTATTTGGAATTGAACTCTGATTAAAAATTTTTTATCATAGATATCAGTCAGTTGTATTAAAAATTGCATGGGGAATCACTAATTAATCTATTATTTATCTGAAACTGACGTATTGTATGCATTGGAAGTAGAAAAAAATGAAAATATAATGAAATTAATCATTCAGACATAAATCATATCTATGGGCAAAAAAGGAGATTATAATTAATACACAATACGTGAGAATCTGCAAAACCCAAAAATATTCAAAGCTAACGCATACTTTTATAGCTTGTGTCATGTACAGGTGAGGGAAATATGAAAGAATTATCAACCTATTGCAAAAATATTTCTTCGATTCACACCAAAGCACCAATCAAAATACCTAGCGTATCACTTTTCTCTTAGTTAAATTGTGTTTGAGTCTAAAATTTCTTGATCCAAAATTTGGCTAAATACATCGAAATGAGACTGTATGTTGACATTGAATTTTCCGGTAGGAATTATCATGATAGTAGATAAATTATATAAAAAGCCCATAGCCAGGTTGCTATACTACCTTCCTCTCCATTTCCCAAAGAATCTTTTCTTAATGGCGAAATGATCTGATTTGTAGTTCACCAATCGGAATATGGATATACTTTACTAAAGAATTCTATCAAAAAAGGTATGGCAGAAGGGGAGCTCTGTGTATGGATATGACGCAGTAAGGAGTACACAGAATTATATATAAATAAACGTAAATAATTGAATAAGTTTTTTTGAAATATGAATATGATAACTATGTACTACATTTTGCATTATTGGTTTTTAAAATAAATAAATAAAAATATTATTTATAAATAAATAATATTTCAATAAAAATATAAAAAATTTTAAAATTTACATTAATGATGATTACATGAACTACAAATCGCTATATTCATTAATATTTATATGAAGTTACTCTATATTCCTCTAGTAATAATATTGTGAATTAATTCGATGTACTTTTATATACGTAACCACGCAACGACTCAACAGTCGATTAGGTGAGTACGTTCTTCTATAGCGCCTCTCCTAACTTGGCTATAGGTATACATACTGCTGCATACTGTACGTACGCGCACTGAGGCATAGCGCGCACAAGTACACAAGCAGGCTACTTCGTCTCCTCAATCGCTCTCTACGTCTTCTCTAACCGTCCGGGAGTTGGGAGTCGAGTGACGCTAGGCTTGTGCGAGAATACCCCCAATCCATGAGAAGTATTCCTCTTCAAAAATGTATTAGTTATCCTGCTTTTGATAAAATATCAAAACATACAACGGCAAAGAATTCATGAATAAAGTATCTTATCAACCACGAAACACTTAAGGTTCGGTTTTATAATCTCTGGTAAAATATTTTCTCGGCATAAATATCAACGCCAATACGTTCTTCTACTGATAACGCTCCCGTCAACTAACCAACAGTCTGATGATTTAAACACATCCCAAATCTCGGTTCATATCATATTAACGGAAAGATTACGTCATCTTGTGCCTAAATACTTTACCATACAGACCGTACATAATACAACCGGTTAACGTGAATGTGGGAAAAATCACTCAAGTTAAGGAATTTGAATTGAGGGTTGAATTGGACACAGTGCTTTAATTCACAGACCAGTTTCAATGTTTAAAAGATAATATGGAAATACTTCACACTACAAATTAATTCTTATTAAATATATGAAAACTTATTTTGATTTAATAATATTTTTATCCGTTCATCTATTATTTATTTAGTTATATTTATGGTTAATATTTTTAGTTATTTAATAAATAAAGTTAATCCATAAAACAGTAGATTTGACTATTATATTGGATATCTAACACAGTATAAACTATGAAATAGGTGAAACAAGCAACAAAGATGAAGATAAAATCAAAGAATAACATAAAATAACTAGAAATACAAAAATAAATAACAAAATTATCTACTATTATTATACTGTTATTTTATAGTACTTAATTTTATTCATGTGAGGAGTGGTGTTTTAAATGATAATAAGGAATAATAGATGCTTATTTAAGAGGAAATTTGTAAAATGAACTAAAGGCTAAAGGATAGGTAAGGGATCTCTTGGTCACCTAATACGAAATATTTTAACTTTTATGATGAGACTCGAGACTCAATGTACATAACATATTCAATTCAAAAATATGAAATAACATAGGATACATCTTAGTAATAATTACAAGAACATTTTAACTATATTTATGCCTAAGACCCGAATTAAATGAAAGGTCAAAGAAGTTAATTATTTATAATACCAGTGCATAATTAGACCCCTTAGACGAAATAGACTTCTTTTTTTCGACCATCTTCATTGTTTTCATATTTGCTTCGGATACGGCAGCGCATAGGGAAATAGTTAACATGAATGAAAATAAACTAAGAAAAAGTTCCAACACCTAAAGTTAAAAAAGAATGTAACCATTTTATTTGAAGATAACAGCGAACAACATGCACAATATGCTGTACGAGAAGACTGAGAAAGTTATAAATTGAAATCGGCAAGTGGATAAAAACATTGTTCAGAATATTTACAAGTGTTCCTTTTATAAAACTTTGTAATACCTTTGTAATAACACACTTTTATGCCCTAAAAAGCAGTATACATGGAAAATACAATAAAATAGGAGTTCACTTGGGGGAAGGGCTCATGATGTTTCCGCCTTGTGAATTTTTATGCACGCCCGTGTAACAAATGGAAATAATTCATTATCCCATAGAGTAAGGGTTAAGGTGAGTCCCAGTGCCTTTTTTGTACGCCCCCTGAGCGCCGTAGAACTGCCCGAGACGGAAAAAGTAAGATGTTAGTGGAACAAGAGGTAAGGGGTAGAAGGGGTAAAAGGATTTGAGGAAAAAGAGGGTGGAGAGAGAATTCGGGGTAAAATAATGGGTAAGAAGAGGTCACGTGGAGAGTAAAGGGAGGTATATTGTCGGAAACAGAAAAGATAAAATTATGTTATTTATTCTAGGACTCACATATCCTATAGAACCTTACAGATGTAGTTAAATGAAGACATTATAACTCCAAGATAATCGTTTTCCATAACAAATATATAATTAACATGAACAGAAAATAATAAGTATAATGAAAAAAAAGTAACACGGTACATTGTGAGTATACATTTTTTTTCTATCTATAATACTTGTACTCCTATGGTTTGATATCTATTAATCATAAGTAAGGTACCTTAAAATAATGCTCAAAATTTATACTAACTTGGAATCTACAGCCCTTGCCTTTGGAGGACCAGACAGTATCATACTTGTTATTCTGCAATGACAATGCTATTGATTTTTTCTGCTCTCCGACAACTCTGATGGTCCGCATGGAGCTCAATTAGGAGCTGTATTTGCTGTTATAGGAGGATTAATACACTGATCCCCCCTATTTACAGGAACTACTATGAATAGACAAATATAAAAGGCTCAATTTTTAATTATATTTATTGGAGTGAACCTAATATTTTTTCAAAACACTTCCTAGGACTAGCAGGAATACCACGACGATATTCTGATTACCCAAACTCATATACAGCGTGAAATATTATACCTACATTAGGAAGTACCATTTCAATGATAGGAGTAATTATATTACTATTTATTATTTGAAAAGTACTTGCAGCACAACGTCAAGTATCATCCAGACCATGAATAAAATATAAGAAAATAACAAATAATTGAGTTCTTTATCCTCCTTATGAGCTTGTTTACGTAATACTAGGCGAGAAAAATTTGTGGAATCGTGACATAGTTGAAGATTAATGCACTAGTAATCTTAAACTTTTTATTTTTTTATAATAATAATTTTTACGCCAATAATAACGCCATTTTAATAATTCTGACCTGTTTTGTTGCCACAAAATAATAATCAAATTTTGACTACCGGTGGTAATAATCGTAACAGTTTTATTCATTCGCTTTCCAAAATTAGAAGTTGTTTATTGTGTTTGAAAGCCAAAGAGGGTAACTTTTTTTACATGAAATATTGAACAAACTTTGTTACCGATAATGAATTAAACGATAAAAAAAATTGAGCACAGTTTGTTTCAGAAATAGCCTTAATAATAAAAAATTGACATAAGCTTTAAATGAATAAAAAAGAGTGGAATTCGGTAACTATTAACTGAACTAAAAACTGAACTAGGAGGACAGAGTACGAAAATAGGATGTAGACGTTTTAGATGTTGGTGTGGAGGAAAATTGCTTGAGGCATGGTGGGTGAGGGGAAGAAATTGCTGGAGAAAATTCGAAATGGCTACGTTGAAGGTTTTAACAGATTATGAGAAGCGAAGGATTGCTGGAAGCCGTGATCCGTAAGCTGGAAAGGGGAAGATAGATAATAGACTTAAGATGGCTGGAGCGGTAATAGTTAGTCAATGAGTGCATGGTTAAATAACTATTTAAGTAAGTCGAAAAAGAACCTTGGACCACATTTAGAACTCACCATACACGCAGAAAAATAAATTATATTTTATGTTTTTGCCATATATTTTTGCACGTTATTGCCTTGAGTTTTCTGTGCCGCATTCAAAATTTAGACAAAAATTATATTTAAATATGTTTTCTCGAATCTCTGATTCGGCGTGATACCTTAATATTTATTAGCAACCATCTGTGCATTCATGTAAAGCGCATTGTTACAAAATATATATCTCACTAGTGGATGGTACCCGTTGAAATTCAACGGGCATGAAAAACATTGAGCTTATTTTGTAAGACAACCACAAAGCCTGAAGAATACTGTCAGCGTGATCATTTGAGGAGTTCGTAACCTATCTTGTATGCTGTTTTCGTTGTAGTAGACACGCTGACCGTTTTCCAGGTGCACGGAGAGATAAGTGACTGTTGGTCCTCTTTCATGCACGGGAAACCCAAAAATGGTCCACGCAGACTCTATAATACTTAAATAACACCCAGGTTGATAGAGGGTCACCTCGTCCCTCCGGTTCTCTTGAGCCGTCCTCTGTGTGATTAACAGCTTGATCGATTCTCTTGTGCACATAAATGTGTATAAATATATTTGCATTCAATGACTTAATTGAATTGCGCAATTCAACGTTGACATGTGAGTTGAGTATCTTAATTAGGGTAGTAATAATAATAATTAATAGGAGAGTACGGTATAATCCAGCGGTTGACGTCAAAAGGAGAATTTGCAGCAGCAGCCATATTTGAACGTCTGAGTAGAACAACAGTAATATTCCAAAAAATACAAAAAAAAGTTAAGATAGCCATTTTGTAGTTTGAATGTAGTGCTATCGTTTAGCGGAAGAACAGTAATATTCCCGTCCTACCTGTCGTTGAAATAATGCTTAAAAGTTTGCAATGAGTGGAAGAAAAATAACATTCCAGGAATGTTACTCTTCTTCCACTCAGACGCCGTGCCGTGCTCGCCTAGTACTCGTTTCTACCACCCAGGGCGCTGTCCTCTCACAACTGACAGTACAATAATATTGTTATTTTCGTTGAGTTTGTTGTTGCGAGGTTATATTGTGGTGAAAGCTGTGTTTAAGTTCAAGAATTATTTAAAGTCCTAATAAACTCTTTATTGTACAGATTGCCGGGAAACGAAAGAACCAAAACTATTATGATTCCATAATCAGTAAATGGACTCACATTTAAAAGAAACTCATTCTTCTATATTTTTAAAAAATATGTTTACTTCTCCCTAAACATTATTTTCCCTTTTTCATGCTAAATAAAAGAGTTATGTCTCAAAAAGTAATTGAAGTAATAAAGAAGCTGTTATTTATTCCTATTTTTGATAAAAACTGTTTTGAGTGGAAGAAAGATAATATTCCATGGCACATTATAGTAAATAAATATAAAACTAAAATTTTGTGTTTTTTCCCATTTTCAGACAGTATTTAGTGTCCAAATATCTACATATTTCCAATGGTAGGTTTTTCTGTAAAACTTCAAATTTCTAAGTTATGAAGTTTTTTTTTTAATTTCCTGAAAAATGAGATTTTGGAATAATACTTTTCTTCCACTCAGACGTTTATTTATTTGTCCTATGAATCCTCTATGACTCGGACAGCGCCTTCGGCATAAAGGATAGCCATAATCATTGGTTTCGGTTGCTAAATAAAACATATATGGTAATTCTTAGTGCAATGTAGCCGATTTTAATGCACGGACGACGTTCATTTCACAGAATTTCTGTTTTTCTTTCGGGTAAGAAACATGTAGTGACGTCATTATAATTTCTGCCATCTTAAAACAGATTGAAGTTTCAAAACAGATGGGTCTATATTTGAACCAGATTAATTGCTGGTTACCCGTCCTTAGATTGGGTTAGGATGAGATTTGTGCAGTTCTTAACGTAACCCAAGAAACACCACGGTGATGTGATCGCTGGTGGGCATGTTTTTGAGCATCCAAGTCTAACCTTCGTCGATTTTCTTGCAAGGACTCATTTTCTCGCAAAGAATACATTCCTCTTACTTCAGAAGATTTTTTTCGAAAGGTTAATCTTTTTTCAATTAGGCATGTTGATGGATGTATTTTTAAGTCCAAGGAGAGGAAACACAGCGATGAGTGAGAGTCTTGAATAGGCAATTCGATGATTGTGTGAATGTAAGTCTACTGCACTTTAACACTTTTAAATATATATAAATAACTCGTTACGTTTATGATGAGGGAATTGGTCTAAACAACGGTTCGCAATCGTAATGAGAGGCAGACGGTTCCACTACTGGTAATACATCTATGTATTAAACGATAATAAACAACGCCGTGTTTGTAGTAGCAACAGAGGTATTATTACCATTACTATTCACTCCACACAAATATTCTTCCACGTTTAATGCCTTTATGAGTATCGTTTACAACATAAGTGTTCTCTTATATACATGCAGTGCACCTATGAGAGCTACTTTGAGGATGGACATTGAAGAGTATACTTGTTGTAAATATGCATTAAATTTATCGATTACCCCCGAAGCAATCTATCATGGTGCCCTCGGGACACTGGTCCCTTCTTATACAGATTTTCTTTCTACATGCTATCATGGGCCTGCAGGAATACGTGACATTCAAATGTTAGAAGCGTGAATATTCTTTGAATATCAAACCTCTGGTTGTCAAGGAAATATACTATTGTGATTTCAGAGAAAAATGTGAGATGTTTCAGCTAAAAACATGATTTTCAGACAATAACGAAGCGTAAAATAAAATTAATTGAAAGAATTAAAAATATCATTTATTCAGCCATCTGATAAAAAAATCCCAGTCCTCTATCTCGATTAAAAGTACTTTTAAAAAGCAAAAAAATGAAACCACTGTACCGAACACAATTCTTAGCATGGACCACCAGGGGGGGCCTTCGGGGGCCCTGAGGGCCTTTTAATACAGCCTATGTTACTCCCATATACATATTCTCTCTTTATGCCAAATTTCAGCTCAATTGGTTCAGTTGTGTTTGCGTGATTGAGCAACAAACAGACACCATTATATTTTTATATATTAGTAAGGATGTGTCATTAGGCTACGTGTTAAAATAGCCAAATTATATTGCCAAACAGCATATAGGAAAAAATAAAATATTTTCTTTCGTTAATTAAGTTATCAATAATGAGAACACCTTTCAAGTTTCACGCCAATCTGTACATAAATAAAATCGCTCCAACTACCTTAATAGATAGAATCATAGAGTAAGTATACTCAATGATAGAATGAAGAGAGAGATAGGACGTATGCCGAGCTGTAAAGTTATTAGTATAGGCTTACTTATTTCCATATAAATCTACTTTTACCAGTATATCTCTCCAAAATATAATAACAATAACCTCTGCCGAAGAGGAACACAAGGCGTGTCAATATCGCCCTTGGGTCCAATTAGGGAAACTTGCGATAAGAACCCTTCTACCTTTTTTTTCGTGCCCACTAAAAAAACAACAAAAATAAATTTGTCAAGCTTTACTTTTCCATCGTGCAGGCAAATGTCCGGTGCAAAAAAGCGTTTCGCTGTCAAAGAAAGCAAACGATCGAAGTATATTTTTATATATACGCGTCCACCCCGGTCGTTCAGAAGGCCGACACTCAAAAAGCACTTCAGTCGTCATTATCCCGTCGAATCTCAAACAAGCCGGATTCCGCAAAAAAAGCCGCAGCCGAAATATTGTTATTATTTTTTCGTTTTGAATAATCCCCCGGCCATACCACGGAAACAACATGACCAACGGGCAGAGAGACGGATAGGGAGAGGCGCCATAGGTGGACGTAGGCGTGAGGAGATAAATTAATACGCGCAAGAAATGCGCAAAACAGCGCCCGTACAAAAAAATGACTGTTGGAAAGCGATGCAGGAAACGGGGCGAGAAAACAGTTAGGTAAGGGTTATGGGTTCGGGAGAAATACAATTTAAATTTCGGGGAAGAGCTTAGCCATGGAAATAAAATATGAAAGAAAGAAGCAGCTTCGAGCCTAAAGGGAACTCTAAGGGGGAGGTCCAAAATGAAGGATATACATTGGAAAAAGGGTGGTGGGAGGTCAAAAGGGAATTGGCTAGAGGTTCCGCAGTGCGTGAAATAAAATCTCTAAAAAATATATAAATAAAAAAATGCCTGGATTGATTGAAAAAGACAATCAAGACCCTTACCTCTACAAGAACCTCTACGAAACCTTAAAAATCACTTAAAACAAAAAAAATGAGGAAAAATATATTAACTTATACACTTAACTCATATATTCCCACATGAAAAATTACATAGAATACTCTTATATAACCTATAGATAGAAGTGGTAAGAAAAGGACAAACAATCCTACATTGCATTAAGAGATTATCCACAATCTGATGTTTTTTATACTAAATTCCGTTTTGTTCAAGAATCAGGAGTTGAAGAACTTCCAAACTTCGCACATTATTTAATGCTGTTTTACGCAGATAAAAAGCTAATTATTTCACACATGAATTGACCAGTTTGGCTCCATCATTATTCACATAAACTTTCATATTTTAATCCTAGGTGTTAAACGATCATTGAACTACTGTCTGTAGAAAGACGTCGAGATACCCGAGTTTGAGTTGCTAAATCTCACAATTAAGGAATCAAAATTTAATGTAGTAAAATTTACCTGAAATTGATTATTTTTACGTGCTTTGGTTTACATTTAAAACATATTCTCTCCTTATATGAGCTTAAACTTAATTTTAAAATTAGACATCGATAGTTGGTATGTAAATTTTATGTACATCAGTGTCAAGAAGAGGGTGAATTGCATGTTATTCCTAAGATATTTGTGTCCCCTTAGATGTACTTACCTTTAATCTTATTACCAAAAAGCTACGGCTTTTAGCGTGTAAAAACCGATTGCCTATGACCTTTGATTTGATATTTGAGATTTTGATGTTCTGTAATTTTTCTACGAATTAACTTAAAACTCAGAAGTAAGTAAGCCATGTTTATTTTTAAAAATTTGTTTAAATACTGTTTATTTATACCACATAAATTGCACAAGTTGTTGTGAAAGTGTATAAATCCTTTAATTTGAAGAAAATGGCTCCAATTGAAACTTTATTGACGGTATGGTGTGCTCTTAAATGACCACAATTAGAATACTTTGCAGAAAGTTATTACATGCTACCAGTGTTATCATAATGTATATTTATTTAAAAATACCGTGACATTTTGCGAATGAAATATTAAGGGAAAGTACATATAAGAAGACAAACATTTTTAAGTAAGAAACATCTAATCCACCATCCTCTTGACGCTATGGTACATTAAATTTACTAACCGACTATCTCTGTCTAGGAAATCACTAATGATCCTTTGAAATCCAGGTTGGGTTATTTGTTAGACGTGCGTTAAATACAGAAGAATTTTTTTTTAAAAACTGAAGAGTTTCCTAAAAAGTCTTATAAGCAGTAAAATATAAACTGAAATCAGACAAAAAAATTCATCCATAATTTAATATAATTTTTTAAAATATTATTTTTTGTGAATGATGTAACTCATGGGAGTACATAAAATAAAAATGTGGAAATGAATTCTTTAAAATTTGAAGGCCTCATTTCTGATATTTGTATTCATCAAAGGAAAAAAACCTAGACAACAGTCTTGTTGTGTCTTGATGCGCTTAGATGCTTGTCTTGAATAAACCTTCAAACACCTCTCTTATTCTACCGTGACGGCATTTTTTTGTTTTTCTTCATTACTTTAGTTGAGCGAATAGAATATAGTGACTACTAGAGAACTACATACAGAGCAACGATACAATAAATGTTCACTCACGTCCGTCCATGAATTGCCATTGGTAAGCAAACTGAGAGAGAACAGCCAGATCGCTATAAATTAGGTACCGAAAGCTCCCGAGAGGTGCCGACACTCGTTGGCATTGCCCACAATCACCTCGAGTCTTTCCATTGGTTTTTGTGCCCCAGGTTTCCATGGAAACGGCACAAACGACATATCCACGATGTCATAGAGGTGACAGATGCAAAAAAATAGGAAATGATCAAAGCTTGGTTCGATACATTGTTCTTAATCTTAAGAAATCGGTAGCGATACTTTCATACATAGTACGAGAATTACGGTCAAAGAACTATATGAAAAAAGCTCATCTGGGGACTGTTCAAAATGTTTGACGGATATCGCCATCACTTCTTTCTGATAAAAGTAACCAATACATTATTTCCTTAGATTTGCAAATTTAATTGCTACACCATTGCTTTTCGCAATTAAAAGACGCAGAGGCATGTCGAAAGTCCTCCATCGGATTGCAAATATTGAGCTACACAATAATCAATTCTCGACCTAATTCCTACTCTTTTGGAGAGCATTATCATCAAAATAGCAAAGCCCATGGCCGAAAATATTATTCTTAATATATACTCCCAAGGCGATTGATAGTATAAGTCATAATTTCAAAACATTTAAAATAATCCTTTGGAATTCTATTGAATTTCAGAGATAGACGCCAAAGTAGAATGGAACTAGTCCAACCCTTATAAGATGGTTGACAAGGAAATTTCAGAATTAATATGAGATATCGCTAAATGTTGCTCAGTATTCACTTCTTTAGCAAAGGCTTTCTTTATGAAGGCACGGATTTAAACGTTAATCGCATATTGTGAATGGCGTATAGTGACAGTGAAAATTCTTCTCAACATTTTAACGAGCCGCATGGCATTAACTTTTTTAATTTTATCTTCTGAAATATATCCTGTCATGATATTTAATTACGAAAGCTCATAATAAAAATTCACCATTGCCCAGTAAAATAAATATTTTTCATACCATATGCCAGTGAAAAATAATTTATTAATGTATTTTTTTTATTCTTACTTCTATTTCATATTAATCATTCTTTTAATATTTTTTTCCGGATTTCCCTGGTTTGAAAGAAACTAAGCTGCTTTTATATTTCCCTGACCTTTAGGCAACTTTTGATGACGTCATAATTAATTTGTAATTTGATGAATTCGATTTCATTGACCTTTCTCTCGGGCCTTCTGATTAATGCAAATCGAGCACTTAAACGTGGTAATTATGAACGACAATTAGGGTCCGCATTTAATTTTTTTTTAACGTTTAGGGAGGAATCATGGCAGTAGCAAGTCATGTATTTTAAGGCGATAAACGTAATAGTGTAGGATATGACATAATAAAATAACGCGTGAGAGCGACTCAAATGCAGAGCCGAGGTTGGAAAGAAAGGGAAAAGATTGGGATTGTTATTTTTGCCATTAAATGTTTTTGAGGCTAAAGAAGAAAGAGCACGACACGGCATGGTAAGCGAGATCAATAATAACGTCCCTTAATGGACTCTCAGCAGGGGGGGGGTCGAATTTTAATGCATCTCGTTAACATTCAAAAGGGTTGAAAACACTTTCTCGTCACACGCTAACGATCGGCAGAATGATTCGGCAGCCGGGAGATGGGGAGGATGAGGACTAGGGTCGACATATGGCTGGCATATGATTCCGCTGCATGCGCTATATCTTGCCTCCTCCTCTCTCTCCCTCCCCAAACCGTAAACGACCTTCCTTCGAGCGATTCAAACTGCCTTCCATTTAATTAGTACGCCTACAACCACCCGTCTTCCATTCCCATAACCCCCATGTCTCCTCCACACCCTGCATCCTACCATATCCTCACAGCCTTCATTCGTTGCCCTCATATACACCGGTTGGTACTTACGTGGAAAGGTCGGACCCCTCACCCCTACAAACCCCACGACCCCCCGCATACGATCGTTGATGAGGGCAGACAGACAGACACGGATGTAACCAACAGTTTTAGCTTTCGACGTCGGTGGGCGTGAGCCTCATGTTATACAATATTGCGGGTGGTGGGTAGGAAGCCATCCTTCGTTTCACTTCCCAGACTCCGCTGCCAGCGTCAATTCTGGTTGAGCAGACCTTCTCAGACTTCTCGAGTCCGTAACACTCCTTTTGACCGTGTCTTGAATCAAACGTCACGTCATAAGGAAGGGATATAATAGTTACTATGATGTCGTTCACGTCCTTTTATTCGGATATGGCATTTTAGGATGCCTCCACATCAAATGAAATTGATATCCTATACTATAAAGCGAGTAATAATTGAATATGTGTATATGTATGTGATATTGTCGTGTCCTCCACAGGATCACAGGGGTTCGTAACTCATTATAGGATCGCATATCAATTGGCAGGAGGGCGTTCTTTCCTGTTGTTAACTCCGAACGCCTTGACGTCAAAAGGAAGTGGAAAAAACCAGTGCTTGACGTAGTGTTTGACATGTAACGGAAATTACAATGTTATATTTGTCACTCAGAAGTACAGTTCGTCGAGTTGTTTGTCACTTACAGGAAATTACGCTTATGGAAAAATCCCAAATGCGCAGTTCGTCATGTAGCCTTAATATCGGGGTACGACAATATGCATCGGTTTTATCGAAAACTGGTAATCCGATATACCCGAATATTGGCGTTTAAGGATTTTGCGGTATGAGGAATCTATATGGTATAGGTCCCATATCAAAGAAAAATCTTTTTTTGCAGAAATAGAATAATTTATTAAAATGACGTAATTTTAAGATTACTTTCTAATAATTTTATAGTAACTTCCTCTTTTTACTTATGACATTTATTTACATTATTTATACATACGTTAATGTACTTTAATAAAGTTAAATTTATAAACTATGTAAATGCCCAGAGGTACAAAAGTTAATCAAATTTCATGCGAGACGTGCAGTTAGTACTACATAGTAGATTAATAAACAGGCGTTTGGGAGTAAATGAAATTATTATTTACACTATCGGTCAAAAAACCTAATTATAGTCCTATTTTTATAAAAGAAAACTGGCCCTTTTGCACAATATAAACTTTAATGCGATCTGTTTCGATGCACTGCATCATCATCACCTGGCATCACACTGCTGCAAACCAATCTTAGGATTGTGACCGAGAGAGACATAGCAGGTAGAGGCAAAGAGAATTTATAGGAGAACTTCAGCGGTCAAACCTTTGGATTGATCATCACTGATAATTAAGTGAAAAATTGTAATTCCTCTTCTGTTTTATCTCATTCAAATGCGACACTCCGTAAAATTAATGTTGCCCACTGCGCAGTGCCAAGATCTTTTGCGAGAGCTAAACCTGCGTCAGTGTTACAAACTGGGCAACAAGAAACAAATTTCGGAGTTCTCGTGAAATTGAAGCAAAACAATAAAATTTCAACTCGGTGATGATTTTCTTTTCCCACAGTTCATCCCATATACACGATTACGCACATGAAATATTCATCGCGCTAAACGGTCGCTTGCTAATGCATGTTACTCCGCGCGCGTAATTATTCGCACGGTATCATAAGCGTGCTTTATTTTCCTTGCGTGATCCCTCTGCATAATCGAGGCCGCCATCTTCCGAGCGAAGAAGCAAATTATTAAGCGGCTAATAATGTTCCCTCGATTAACCGAGACCAAAGGAGAATCCACATCATGCGCGAAGTGGAATTCACGCTGCTTTGCCCATCTCCTACTGTTTATGAATAACTTTGGCGTTCACTTTGCTGTTCAGCATTCCACAATTGGAGGAATACTGTTAAAAAAATTACTACTTGGAAAGTCAAAGAATTACGAAAGATATTCATCAAGAGAGCATGAAATAGTTTTCTTTTTAAGTAAAGGATGAGGATTGCTACACCACTTATTTACGCTCCAATAGAAATGTTCACGGTTCCATGGGCATCTTGAGTTTTATTTTCGCATAAGGAAACTACAAGCATCAGTGAGTAGTTGAAATAATGAATTCATGGCATTATTTTAAGCTCGTAAAGACGTCTCCGAAAGGACCACGTTATCAACTGGAAGGCTGATCAACACAAAGGTCAAGTCACTTTTCTGAATTAAAAAAATCCTTTATAAACAACTATTTTCAAATTTTCGGTTGGAGATTGTTTAAATTTAAACTATGATATTTCATTGTTCTGGGAGACTATTTGAAATTTTCTCAATAATTTAAATGGCGGTTTAAAAACAATGTTTACAAAACTTATTCAATGAGGGAAAGTGTTATTTCTGTGAGCATGAATATTATCTGTAAACCCACACCATTGTTTTCCTCTGCACCCAATATATCCTGCAACTTTGGTCCTCACCACTGCCTTTACTTTCAATTCATTCCTAATCTCTCTCAATCTCAGCGAAATAATGCGTCTGTTAAAGCTACCTCAATTTTACCACTGCGTGTAGAGAACGTAGCAGACTGTTTAGGTAAACTGACCTTGCATTGGAATCCATATGACCTAAGACGGTAATCGAATTTTTAAAATAAACCCTGTTTTCACATCCCTCTTCGTCGTTTTAGCGTTGTGTCACCTTGTAGATTATGCCTACTGTGATACGAAGGACAGCATTGTGATATTCGACATACTTTTAATAAAATTACAATCGCTTTTAAACGAACGAAAAACAACATTGTGATATTCGACATACTTTTTTAATAATTACAATTGAAATTTAAACGTCACGACGTTATTGAAAGAGGTTATTTACTGGTAAAGGTATGTTAAGAAGGAAGTAGGTACACCTAAGCTTATATTTCACAGGCCCAGGCACTTGTCAACGAACGCAATTTCTCCTGACACCGAGAAATAAGTTCTTTTGATTGGGACTACCCCGAAAGGATACGGCGTGATGATGAGTATGTTCTAACAGTGTTTCAGCCAAATTTTTACTCCAAAATGACTACATAATCCCCAAGATATGGCTGATTTTATTTCCAGAGGGGGACGAAGCGCACGTTGACAGAAACGTGGCATTTATAGGGCAGTTACTACACTGGGCTGTACACAAGGAATTGTCAGTATTATGTATTATCACATATCAACCAGTAAAGGTAGGTTTAGATAGTAACCTAAGAAGGAATACCTAACCTAAGCCAAGTAGGATTACTTGTACTTATATTTCACAGCCCCAGGCCTTCCTCTTCTAACACAATTTCACTATTCAGCTTGGTGTACGTCTCACCTCACTTCATTCCAATTCATAAAGCATATTCTATTTCTTCCCCGCTTTCCCTACATCCTCCAATCAAACACGGCCTTCAAGCGTCGCCTTCGCTTCTCATTACCTCTTCCAATCACCTACTTTGTCTAATTCTACTCTCATCCAGCCGTTTCCTCTTCACACCCACTTTACCAAGCACTTCCTCGTTCGTCTTTTGTTCCGTCCATTGCACCGTCTCAATTATTCTCCACACTCATGCCTCTCTCATAATTCTTTTCTTTTATCACCATCTTGATTCAGAGTCCAGGTCTCCGCTCCATGCAACGCTGCAATCCATGTTAGATTCTTCGCCATAGCCTTAAATCTGTGGAATAAGGACTTGCCCGTAACAATGATCCCTTGAGATGGACTGGACGGAGGAATAGTAATAGATTCATATAGGTCAGAGTGGGAGCCAGGCGGTAGGTTATTCACGATATGGTCTCACGTCAAAAATACTGTAGCAAAAGGCAATGGAAATATCACAAAACAACCAATTTCCCAATAAAATAGAAGTCATTGATAGGCATTAGATATTGGCGTTATATTCAAGGGTGAAAAAAAAATTTTTTAGTTTATGATTCTTGTGATTACTTCAAATTACATTCTCATAATAATTACACTTAATGGCGCAGAACAAAATACGAATTGTGGCTATTAGTATATAGTACCCGTGAAAAATAATTAAAAATTCGTTTTCATTTCAAACATATCGTTTGGTAGCCTACAGCCACAAGCATGACACGTAGCTATCCGTATTTAGATGCAATCACTCTCATAAAGATTTCATTCATTCGAATAACAGGCACTGACGTTACTACCCCACTAACAGGAAACGAGGAAATCGATATAGGCCAGATGTTTCGAGATAGTGATGATGCTTCGCATGGGGTAAGTGCGCTGTCACCAGTGTTAAAACGAGGATGACACGAGACATAGAGATTTCATGAAGTGAAACTTGATTCTGGAATGCACAGGAAGAGAAGGAATACAATAAGTAATCGCACCGCACAAATATCTACGGAGAGCTAATTTTGTTTTTGTTCCATATAAAAAAGTGCAAATAAACGAAACGTTTTGTAAAACCGTAGGCTTAATCTTGTGAGTAAATTTGAGAGTAATTACTCCTCCAAATACGAAATGACCATGCACTGGAACTTTATTGGAGGCAATATGCTTCTTTAGAAATCAAGAAACGATAATCAAAGTGTAACGATAGTCAAACAACAATCTACGGATCAACGGAACAATCTACGGATGGTTGACTGCTGATGAAGATTTTGCATGCATTGACGTACTGCGTTTGGGAAAAGATCATCGTAGTTTATCTGAAATGAAAACTTGTTTGTAAATTTAAAAGGGAATTTATTAATTCCCCCGGTCTATGTCCTACAGTTTACTGCAAAATTATGGTTTTTGCTGAAAAAGAATGCATGAGATAATTTTTCACAAATTACTACGGCTTAAAAATATCCTTCGACGCTGTTCAGGTTAAAGGGAAGATTTACGATAGACATTTACTGACGTGATGGAAAGGGAAGGTGACGTTCACGAAGCTAGATGAATGTTATGTAGCGGAACCTTTAAAGATTTCGGCGCCTGAACTAATTGCTACTCCACGTTCCCAGGTTATCACTAATTAAACGTTCGCTCTTCTAATAAATTCACTCCCTACTGATATTGATCGCTTTTCTCCATCCCCTAGAAACTTCACCAACTTGGCCACAACACATCATCCCGGAAATAATCAGCAATTCTAGACAATAATCATCATTTCTATTTCATATTCGTTAAGTTGCTTTGTCATTTGTTGTCAATATGTATCAGCCTCATTTTGTGTTTGTTACAATGTGCACATTTAACGGGCAATTATTCTGTATGTTGGCTGTTTTATTTTAAATAAAGCGGTAGAGTAAAATAAAAATAAATAAATTGTCCATCATCATTTCTAGTTTCCGCTCGGAAAACCAGCGCTGGCCACTGCCAGGTGAGCGCTATGAACTACCACTCCTTCGGTAACCAACAGGCGTTCTTTCACAAAACGTTTATCACCTGCTACAGCACAAACGACAGTTGCTACGCTAGTAGTATGGACTAGTAGTAGAAGGCACACCACAGAAGAAAAAAGAAAATTATGTTCCATACGATGCCGGCCAAATGGCTGAAAGCACTAAGACTCATCAAATTAGAGGAATTCACTCCGAACTTCAACAAGTAATCTCATAGAGATTATATAATAATAAAGTCACCTTCCTAGGAAATATTCATACTCTCAGCCACTGGAATAGCACTTAAGGTCCCCAAAATCATATCGTGAAGCAGCACCAAGAATTATATAAGTCTAAACGATCTCCCCTTTATTCATTAGGGTCTACGGCCGTTTCGTTCCAGCAGTAATTTGGTAGTCAATTAAGCCCTCTTAGGTGGAGGATTTGCATGCTAATCGTTTTCCAATATCAGCAGGATAATTATATCTAAATCATACTTCCAGATATGTACGTGGAATCCAGCTGCGACCCACTGTTCTCCACACGAAATACCCGATTCAGGTCACGAGAACATTCTACATTTTTTTCGCAAGGGACCAAAAATTGGTTGGTCAGTTAATTTGGGAGGTAACAGGCAACTAAGGTGATTTGTATCATTAAAGAAAGGTGGGTAGGGTAGTAATACTTTTGTAATGGTGATCTAACGGTTAAGGCATACTTAAATGGAAGAGAATAGATAGCAACTAGACCTTAAGAGGTGCAAACTCGAATCTTTTTATACCACTTCTTTCTTCATCCTAGCATACGTCCTACTTCTCTTCATCCCGTGCATGTAGCCTATTTTCCTTCCTATTTTTCTCCCTATTCCCCGCTTTCCTCACATTCTTCCCTCTATCACGGAGTTCAGCATCCCCTTTGCTTCTGATTACCTGTTTCAACCACCTACTCTGCCTCCTCCCAATGTCCCCCAGCAGTTTCCTCTCCTCACCCACCTTAACAAGTACTTTCTAGTTCGTCTTCCTTGCTGTCCACCGCACTGTGTCGTCCACACCCACATCTCTTTCAATGTTGTTTTCCTTTCCTTTTCTCATCGTCTTTCTTCAGATTCCAGGTCTCCACTCCCTACGACGCTGCAATCCATGTTAGATTCTTCGCCAAAAAACCTTGACGCTGCGGACGGATTGCAACAGTAATTCACTGGAATATCTAAAAAAAAGCACTTCCACGTTGGTCCTCCTTTCAGTCCACTCCGCTGATTTTGATTAATTTTATCGTATGTACCTAGGATATAACTCCCACTGATATGATGAAAAATATTTAAAATGTTTTCATATTCAAACACGGGTCCTCAGGATGAATAGCCAGAGTTTTGGCCAGTAACCTATTCCTATCCTTGCTAAAAAAATGCTAGTCTTGCTCAATAATGGCTAATTCAGTTTAATTAACTAAATTTATTATATACAGTTTATTCCAATCAAATAACATTAAGGCCCGGTTTCTGTGTCTTCCAATAAAGCCGCTGAAAACTGTCCTGCAGATAAGAATAATAAAAAAATAAGGCTGAATTAACCACTCGAGCGTTTATATAACTGTTATTTCCGGCAGGAAAATTATCCAATAGCACTGTCTTTCACATTTACGGGAAAAAGAGAAACATCAAACTGTGATTGACTGAAGATTCGGTACTCACTCATCCTAAACTCACGTAAATCATAGTGAAAGTTACAGTTGATGTTTAATTTTTATAGCATTAGCATTTTCAGAGTTTGATGCATTATTTATGTTGATTTCGGGGGCTGCTTTTGACGAAATTCACGAACCTTAACCCTCGGTTGAAAACATTGGATATTACGCGCGATAAAATTGCAAAGAGGTATTGTTCAACATAATTTTTCAAACATTGACCTCAGAATAATGCAGGACAGAATGCTGACTCACGACAAGAAGGATCCATTCGGTTGAATTTGTAAAAATGGAGAAAACGAGGAACACAAAGAAAATGGCAGTAGTCACCCTTGTGGACAGTATTCGTTTGGCTCTTCAATATGTATAAGTAAAACAAATCCAGTAATGCCACAGCATGGAGAGATAAATAGCAGGTGTTGATGGCAGAATTTACTATAGAAATTAAATTACACAGCTAAAGAATCATTTGGTTTCATATTTGAGTAGAGCATAAGAATAAATATTATACATGTACAAGTATTACGGTATTGTAAATTTAAAGTTTTGAAATATTGATTCGCGGCCGATAGGATTTATCCTTCAAAAAAATATGTTTATCATTCGGCCAATGTTCGGGATAAATTGTCGGAAAGAAAGGCCCTGTCGGGATATTGATAAATAGTAACATAAAAGTTTATCGGCGAATGATGCTGTCGCCTGGCGAATGTCGGCGAATGATGCTGTCATTTACACTCATAGAATGGGTCGTAGCCAACGCAAAAGAAAAATGGTTGTTTCGCGTTTCGGTTTAAGCCTCTTTGCCTATTCATGGCACTGGGGTCGAAAGCTGCCCCCTTCCCATACCCTTTCAACCTATCCTTTTTTCCTTCCTATTCCCGCAGCCCTTCCGTACCCTCGGTCATAAGCGTGAGCTTGCATACCGAGGGGAAGGGTGGTGCCCTGCTTGGAGGACCCACAAACCCACTGTCGACAGGATATCTTTAGCTGCCGGTGGGTGAACAAAACTGGACATTCATGGATGGATTGGGTAGGAAACAAGGAAGTATATAGCATAATAGGAGAGGAGAAAACCATATGGAGCCAAATCTGAAACAAAAGTTCTACATGGGCGACGGCCCACCACGATGGAAACACCGGTTCCCAATCAGTCACCGAAGTTAAGCATCGTTGGGCTCGGCTCGAGTTTGGAGGGGTGATCCTCCGATTCGTCCGAGTGCTGTTGCCCCTGTCTGCACGTGGCAGACAGTAAGTGCGAAATGACCTTAGCCGTCGAAGCACGTAAAACAAAAATACTAATACTACCAAAAGTTCTACATTTTTAGGCTGCACTTTGAAACACGGTGAATTTGTACGGAACTTCTTAGAATAAAATGTCCCATGAGTATGACCGAGGAACAAATACATTGGTAAGCTTACACGAGATGTGAAAGAAAAGAGGTACGAGGACAGAAGGAAGGGCTGCAGTCAATCAAACTTAAGATTGAATGGCAGATGATTATAACATAATTCGTAAATAATAGAAAAAATATAATAGATACTCATCACGAAGCGTAAAAATTACAATGGTATCTTTTGCTATAATAAAGAAAACACCAAACATGTCCATCACCTTAACTATTCTCACGGATTGATCTCCTTCTTCTTATAGGCTTTCAGCAACTTTTCCAGTTCATTATCCTCACATTCAATCTTTCAATTCTTTCCTGGGTCATCCAGCACTATTTTTCCTTCCAAGTCCAAATGTCTGAAGAATGTATGCTAACCCCAGCGAGTATAAGGGAATAGAAAAAATGGGGAATAGGAAACAAATTACGTCTTGGAGTATGATATGCATAAGGATGGGCCGAAGAAGATCAATAAATATTCATTGGATGCACAAACCTAGGATCGGTTAACTGGAGCCCTTCATCCTTCCTTATCTAATTCGAGTTCCCCTGATACTTCTCCTTATGTACTTTCTTCTTCATTTGGTCCATATGTTTATCCCTTAGCCTTCCTCCCGGGACTTTTTGCTCTATTTTTCCTTCAGTAATATTCCTCACAAATCGATTGTGCCTACGAGTGAGCCCAATGCATCTGGTTCTTATTTTCAGTATAAGTCCTCTCCTCTCCTACTCATCTGCGTACTCCTTATGTTTTTCGTCCATTTGATTTTCAGAATTCGCCTCCAACACAAGGTTTCGAAATCTCTCCTAACCTTTACAGGTCTCGTTTTTCAATGGTCTATGTTCATGATCCATGGAGTGCACTGCTCCTCACGAATGTTTTCACTCGCTGTTTCCTTGTTTGCAGTCCTATTTCTTCAAGCACAGAAGTTGTCTTTTCATCATGAACGCATTCTTAGTTAGAGCTATTCTGCCACTGATTTCCATTGTACATACTTTTTCCATCCAAAGTGATGGTGCGGCCATAGTAGGTGAAGGAATCCACTTGCTCTAATTTCTCCCCTCTTAGATTGACTTCTTGCGTTCAGTTTCTTTCTTCCGCATACTGGGATTTTAGTCTTCTTGTTGTTTATTTTCAGGCTATATTCTTGAAGTAGTCCTTTCCGTTCAGTCATCTTTGAAGATCATCACAATTGGTTCTCTCTCCTCCTCCAAGTTAAAACGGATTTATCGCGATTTTAAAATATGTAATGATAAAGCACTACTGATTGATTGACTATTTCGATCTGGACTCCATCACATGTGTGTCACCTCAATCAATGAATATGTACGGACTTAAATCTTCTGGAGGACCGAGACAGTGAAGCTTTCTAACGCTTAATGAATGCATATCATGAAAGAAAAGAAGTGCATTCCGGGTTACAGCGCCTTTGATGACTCACATTTCTCGCTAAAAAACCTTGCTAATTATTTTTTTTTCTAACCGGCGAGAATTCACAAACAAAGCTGATTAGACCTAATTCCCACCACGGCATTGTGTGCGTGTTTTAGTGTGAGCGTCATTATGCAAAGCGAATTAAAAACATCCATTGCCCCTTGGGAAGAGGGTCCCCTTTTCTGAATATCCCGGAATGATAAAATAATCAGAAAAAAATTCACACACAGCACTCAAGAGTCTCGACGAACAAATTCTTCAAGCTCCAGCACGTACACATGGCTTCATGCCCCTCATTTCGCGAGAAGTAGAAAGAAAAAGATAGTGAATCAGATTTGCGTGTACGCTTGTCGTGGTACGCTTCCCTTGGCAACGGCGAGGAGATAAATAAATAAACAAATGAACGAAACAAGTGAGAAAATAAAAGCGTCGAGACGAGAGAGGGAATTAATTAGGGCCTTGCGCCTCCACAAAAACCAAAAAAAGGGAAAGACAGGCTTTTGCGGCAGCTCTTTTAACTGACCCCTTTTTTTTGATCGCTTATTTATTTCGTGCCCCAACCCCGCAACCCCTGTGCAATTTGCGAGTGAGATTTTGCACAATGGGCAGCAGGGATATATTCCGGGTGTGAATTTAGGAAGTTCTATCGCTACTATGTGAGTCGAAACAAAAGAGAAAAACGCCATTTTCGTTAGTGCCTCTTAGAGAATACAATACAAAGTTGCAAGTTAAGTTTGTGAACTGACAGCTCATGGGTTAACTATAAGGTGACCAATTTTTTTACAATGAAAAGGAGGACGCAAATAAAAAAATACAAATAACGTATATAAAAGAAACATTTCATTCATTGCAACAATAATACACTACATATAATATGATAAATGCATAATAAAAACATTTGTGACCGTTTATATTGTGATTATGCTTATATACATATTAATTATTATTTAAATGAGTACTTTTCCATTGAATGAATATTTTCAATCAATATATTATCTTCTAAAAATATATTGGAAATATCTGAACAAAAATTATCTTTCATATTGAATTTTACGGCAAGAGCTACAGCTAGAGTATCAACATTCAATTTCGATTTTTCACTTGCCCAAAAATCATTAGCAATTAAAAAAAAACTCTTTCAACTGCTGCATTAGTTCCAGGGCAGCACAGCGTAAATTGAACGAGAACAAATAAATGTTCACATGAAATATGATTATGTTTGAAATGGCTGAATATTTCCACCCATCTTTTATCAATTTCAACATGTTGATTTTCCCATTCAACCTGTTCATTTCAACATGTTGATTGCGTCTCGCCGCACTGTACCTACCGAGCCTTGACGAATCGTCATATCAAAGTACATAGACGTCACATCACGTGTAACGGACCGGCTTGCCATTGATCAAATACAGGTATTTACAGATTAGTCTTCAAATATTGAAAAGGAGGACATGTAGGAGGACACTTTTCAAGGGAGGACAGAAGTTACAAAAGAAGGACTGTCATTCCTAAAGGAGGACGGATGATCACCTTAGTTAACAGCATAAATAACATTTATTTACACACTATTGTTAAAGGGAGTGCTTCATGAAAGTATTTAGTATCCATACTAAATAATACACACCGTACTTTTCCACAGAATTTATTAAACGATACAACGCGTTTCGCCGAACTACGACATCATCAGGTACACATTCATAATTGGCTTTGTTTATTGACTGTTGTTTGTTGTCGTAGTTAAGGGGATGGTTCGAGTGAGGGAGGAGGTGGTTACACCGAGGCTTGGAAGGGTGGGCGCAGACAATTGGCATGAATGGTTGGGTTTTCTTAAGGTTAGTTTTTCGGCAAGGAGTGGAAAGGGCTGCGGGAACAATTGATCATTGGGTCGTGTTAGGATCTGCCAAGTGCCTTCTCATCTTGATTTTCTCGAGAGAACACGACAGAAAGTAACTACGGCAGCAAACAACGGTCAATAAACAAAACCTACTATTAATTTGTGTGCCTGATGATGCCGCAGATGGGCGAAACGCGTTGTACCGTTTAATAAAGTCTGTGGAAAAGAACAAAGTTTATTATTTAGCACAGATACTTTCATTTATTTCTTTATTAACACATTTTGCCACTTTCATTTATTTACTTGTCAACATATTTGTCAGGCAGTTGTTATAGAATTCGTGGTTCCCTAGTGATGCGTTTAGAATAAAAAAGAGAATTGGAGGAGACATATTGGAGTAGGTTGGTTGTGAGCCAATTGTCCTAAGTTGGAGAGAGGAATAAAGAATGAAGACTATTTGCCACAATATAAATATTGGTTACCAGTGTATTACCACACTATGAATTCACTGCTGGACGACGTCAGCAAAAGTCAGACAAAGCAAGAATTTAATGCATAGTATAAATAGGCAGGCGAAAGAAAATAATTTGGAGACATTTCTATCTATTATGCAGAATATTTGGAATAAATAAGACTTGGTGCAAAGGTTTTTAGGAGGATTTTGCCCAAGCAAAATAGGCTGTTATTCATCGGAGGGAATTAATGACTGACGGGCCGGAAACCCGCAGTGAAGATAAATTTGATAAGGATAGAGTTGAGCGTATCTCATAAAGGCAGAATAGATCCTGAAGTGAGAGAGTATGAAATGAGACAGCAGTCGTTAGATAGGTGGGTGAGGATGAGGATATGAAAACTACAAATTGACTGAGGAGATGCAAACGAAGAACTTCTTTGCATAATTTGGCGGGCTAAATTTAATTGGTGAAATTAAAAAAAAATTGGTGGATGGAGCAGTAAATGAAGGAAGATGGAATACTGAATGCAGTGACGTAGCTATGGATTCAGGAACCCCGACCCCTCCCCGAAATTTTGAATTTATTAAAACTGAGGCACAAAAGCAGAAAACTATATTTGATTTTTAACACATAATGTTGAATTCATTTTATCTTCAACTGCACACATTTTTAAATAAATATGTTTGTAATTTTTAACAGCATAAAAACTCTGGGTTTTGTATTACTTCAGAATGTTGCAGTATTTAAATATTTAAATAACTTCTCTTACACTGCAGTCGCAATTGCACTCCTCACTATACGAATTTTATCCTAATTGTAACGATTTTTCACCCCCCCCCTCTCCTCATACTTTTACTCAACATGGATTCCCCCGTACACAATCCTAGCTACGTCACTGACTACGTTCTTTATTTATGTTTTTATGACTCGTGCTAAACTTTCATGTGGATTTTCGACTGTTACTGTCAAGATGTTTCGATACCACTATTATTTTATGTCTTCTTCCTCAATCGCTTTTTGGGGTTGGTACTGAACTTTCATCTTTGGATTTGCGAATCTCTATACACGTTCATATCCGAGTGCTTTTGTCGCCAAGTTTAGCTTCCACTAGAGTTTATTTTATGTCTCCTCCCTCCACCGCTTCCTTTCCCGAAAACCCACTCTCCATCCTCACCCACACTTCCTCCGTCGTAAATTCTTAATCAACCACCAAACAAGCCGTTTGGAAGACGGTTGGAAACCGCAAGTCTTCCCTTTCTCTCTCCTGCTTTGAGAGAAGGACTAGCGGAACCTTTTTCTTTCTACCCTTGCCTCATCTGCCGCGGGGAAAGGGAAGGGGGTGACGCGTTGGCGGTATCCAAGTCGGTTACCCCGACAGATAGTGGGTACACGAGCTGGTTCATCCGTTTGATTAAGGCGCATTAATAAATTGCTGGGACGTAGGACGGGTCGAGTAGGTACGGTACGCCTTTTCCCGGTCGACGGCCGAGGCGAAACATATTCGCGGGGTGATATCTGTGGGGTGAATGTATGGGGGAGAGGAGAGAAAGATTTGAGTGAGAGGAATGAATTTCACGAGGCTCATCGTAGCCCTCTATCCAGGGAAAATGATTTGAAGGCCGTTTGTTTCATTTTGTTTTGGTGTCGCTGATGGAATGAAGCTAAATTCCGTCTAAATTCCGACTACAGAAGCGACGCATACCTTCAAGGTTAGACCAAAAAATACGCGGAATACATTTTACCCACTGTTTTCTTCGATTTCAACGGCATAGTGCAGCATGAGGTGATACCAAGGGGTCGTGCTATTGGGAGGTTCTTAAACCGTTTGCGCGAAGCGATCCGTAGAAAACACCCGGATTGTTGGCAAAACAATTCATGGCAATAGCACCACGATAATGTACCTGCTTACACTTCACTACTTATTCGTGAATTTCTGGTGAACAACCTAGTTATGATTCCGAGAATACGGGAGGAATTCGTTAGCTTTGTGGATTTCCGCCGTACCGCTGTCATTATATGCCTACACTGCAACAAAATTAGAACTATCACAGTAAAACAGAAAAGATAATAAATAATCGTATTGGAACGGCAGTTGTATCCTGGCTATCACTTTGAAATGAGGTTTTATAAGTTCCTAGTTAAGACCCAAATTCTTAATAATGCGGAATAAAGAAATTGATACTTGTCCATCTAATTTAACGAGGCACTAAAATGAAGTTTTTATTAAAACTGTAGTTAAGGACAGAGAAATGGAATTGCGAATTCTCTGTCTACAAGAATCGAGATGATTCGGAAAATATCTATGCAAAATGTAAAGGCTTAGCAGTGGTTTAATATCAATGAAGCAATTTATTATTCGTACCGAAAAAAACCAAAATATATACGTCCGATTACTTGAGGAATGAGGTCACAAGACAAGAGCTGATTATTATTTCCCATGAGTGCCTTAAGTGCCTCATCAGGGAGAAACTCGAAATTTTAATTTTTAACTTTTTTCAACTCGTCCACGCTGACGGCAAAATGAGAGAGGCCTTTAGGTTGCCGTCACGAATGAGTGATAAATTAAGGCTTTCATCATGAGTACTTCCACCCGTCCCATTAAAACAACGTGGCGCAAAAAGGCAGACACGTAATCTCTCCATGGTTGGCTATTTTAAGGAAGTTGCCGACAACTGACGTCATTTGCGCCATTCTGGGGGAACGGAAGAATGGTTGAGGAAAACCCAGCGACAGTATTATGGCCAAATTTAAACGGAAGGAACCAAAAGTTAAAGCACTCGCAAAAGTTCCTGGTGCTGCGCAGTGGATGATTTTGGGACAAGGGCTATGGAACTTTCAATATCCTGTGACACGGGGAAGAATAGTTGTTTAGCAAGGTAAGTCATAAGAGCTTAAAATGAAATGGAGAAGGCATAGCCGTGAGCGAAGGAGAAGCAAAAATAAGGGGTTAATGGGAAGTATTTTGTGTCGCGTAGTCGAGGTCTACGAGTCAAAAAACATCGCATTACCCGTGCATTTGACTTCATAGATATTTGACGAAAATCATATGCAACTACTGGAAACGTAAGTAAGAGTAAGGATTAGACGCTTCGAGAATCTCTTGGAATGTCACTTCCATTTGTTCCCTAACCTCCTTGGGTCAGTAGGAAGACATTTCCAATTGCGGAAAAACAAGCGTTTCGAGAAGTGAGGTAACTCACCCATATCTGCTGTCCCGTTTCGACTCATCTCACAACGAGACCTCAGGATTTCGCGAAGTAGTTTGGCTCTCTCTCTATTTGCCTCTCTCTCTCTCTTCCCCTTCGTCCTTTCCCTTCATCACCTTCACTCCTACCTCCCCTCCTTGTCACGCAGATCCGCGCCAGGAAATTTTGCGGGCGAAATACAATCAATTGTAAGTTCCATTCGACGGACGGAGTACTGCACTCTAATAGTTCTCCACACGGTACCAAAGTGTGTATCGGGATCCTAATAAAAAAACTCTGCCACTGACGGACTTAAAAACCCGGTCCATTGGTATGGGAAGCCATTAGGTACTCTAATCATTACCACGAACACAACCCCCTTGGTTTATCGGGTTTCAAAATGAATGAAATAAGGGTTATTATGCAATATCACGGATGAAAAATGTTACTCGGAAAAACTGGATAAACTTTTTTCACAAGCTTCGTTTTCTTTCGTCAAAATTTATTTTTTGTTGATTTTTATAAATAAATTTTAAAGAAATATTTCCTTTCCTTTTGATTGTTATGCATTACTAACCTGTTAAATTGATTGTAGCCCCGCAACAGGTATTCATAAGGGATTATCTCAAGTTCTAATTGTTATATTGAAAGAAAGTAGTAACAACTTTGTAAAATTCCACAGCAGCTAAGGAATTTAAAATAAACTTTCAAAGAATTTTTAACGTCTTTAAAAAACTTTTTTCGGCAAAAATATGTAACTGCTTCAAAATTTCACAAAGTTATTCTACTTTCTTTCATCATCATGGTAATACATCAGGTAGTACTAACTCGTTTAAGAAAAAAGCGTCAAAAATGAATAAATTGAGGTCACCGGAGACAAGGGAGCTGATTCAATTGAAGATTATTCTTGTCAAGTATCGCGAATTTCAAAGAAAGCAACAAAACGAAAGAGACATCAAAAATTGATCTTGACTCCGAAGACGGAAGCTTCTGAATTGGATTGGAATAGACTCATCCGAACTTCCTCCCCACGACATTCCCGGCGAAAGGCAATTCTCAAGTGGCTTAATGTGATTAAACTATGAGCAGGATTCTAGTATGTCTGTAGCGAGTCGTCTACACAGTTTTATTAAGATATTTTTAAATGCAAATATTCGAAAGAAAATATTCAAACATGTAGAATCGCTACACCACTTAAACAGTGTTGTCAAAGCGGACCTTGAAGTCCGGTGGCATAAATCAACCACCGTTTTGGTCTGATAGCCAAAATCTGTAGTTTTCGTTACTTCACAGATTTTGGTGAAGCAATAATTCATATTTGAATTGTATTTGTTTCGAATATTTGCATTTTTCGTTTGTAAACAAATTAAGTTGTACAGATATTTTGGCAACACCCTGGACAAGAGCCGTAAAGAAACAATATTTTTCGTGCTCCTGAAATTAAGTTTTTCGTATCAGAGAATAACTGTATAATATATATAGTGAACATATTAACACATTGTCAATTGAATACAATTTATAATTAAGTACTTTTTAAACAATTTTGCGTAAAATGATGCCACCACAACAGTATTAAATATTTTATATTGGAATAGAGCATACATTTTTAGGAGTGCTCACGATTAGGTTATTAAAAGAAATAATCAATTTCTCTTCTTCACTTGTGCATTTGAAGAATATAGGAGAATCAATTCTTGTTTTGATGGATGTATTGGCAACCTAAGTCTACAAGCATTGGTCGATGCCCATTGAGAAGTAAACCAGTCCTGCATGAAATAGGTTCAAGTTGGTCCCTAGCAGTTTGTGGGATTGATTGACTAAAGCCCTAATAGTTTTATTTCATTTTCGGGAAAAATGCTCTTATTAAATTCGTTTTTTTGCTTGCACCAAACGTAAATACTCGTATGATAGCAAAGAATTTCTCTAGTTTTTCACCCATTTTAAAAGAATTTGTTTAATCGTTTGATTAGAAGTAATTTTCATGACTAATTTGAGGATAAAAGGATTGCGGATACGTATGATTCAGTAGACATAAATAAACTGAGAAGGCTTTATACAACAGATAGCGTGTTATGATAAAGTGACATATTTCATAACGAGACCGTCGTAACTTGCACGGGTAACAATCAAATACTGCGGCAACCGAATGCAATTTCAGACAAGCGCCTTTCCATTTTTCGGGTGAATTACTATGATTTTAAGTTTAAGCCTTCTGCAATTATTTTATGCCGTTTTATATATGCACATAATCTACTATTTCAACAGGCATACATATTTTCACTCGGATCTCACTTTCACCTCTTCCTCGAATCAATCTTATTCTTCGTGGAAACCTCCTTCCTGCTATGAAACACCTGCCATTTAAAGAGTCTTCCCTTGCAGATTGGATATGGTAATGCGCTGAGGTAGCTAGTCGAAAATTCAGCCGCGGCACGCAGAGCCGAGATTTCAAAACCTTCCAGGTAACATCTCGCCCTTTCACACCTTCCGGCCCAACCTTTTAGATGTGCTGGGCCTCGGGTAACCCCCTCTAGGCGCCTTATGAATAAGAGGCGGCGAGCACATAAAAAAACGGAAACAGGTCGTTTCCCCAGTATTCTAGCGGAAGGCTCAACTCCTCACCCAAAAGGACGAATAATATGCCGGTCGCAAAAGGGTTCCTGGATAGCAAGGAACGGCGGAAAACGAACTGGCGAGAAGCGACCCGCACAGCAGCAAAGGGAAGGCGTCCCATGTAAAAACACGCGATTGAAATCACTCAACGTATCTACCCGAATTTAAGGCAAAAAAAATATCCTAAAATAATACCGGAAACCAGAAATACCCGATTCATGCACATTATTTGGATGTATATGCAGGTACACGAGGTTCGGGTATTCAACCGAAAATAATGCATGGCATTCAGGCTTTTGGTTCTGCGATTAATTATTTAGTATTAGGCAACAGTTTCGCCGCGCTATGCTGCCGGCTTCGTCGGGAAAAAGCCCGACGAAGCCGGCAACATAGCACGGAGAAACCGTTGCCTAATACTAAATAATTAATCGCAGAACCAAAAGCCTGAATAACATAAACAATGAGCTGCGAAAATCTACAAAAAAAGTTCGACAATAATACAATCTTCCTACATTCCCCATAGTTTTAGGGAAAAATTAGAGATATATTCACCGATAAAACAGGTAATATTCATGATGGAATTGTAATTTATAAACGACTTTTAAGAAATAAAGTCGTCCATCAAGTAAACGCAGAACGTTTGCGATCAAATTTCAAGCTACACAAGGAGAGGTGCTGTCATCTGTGAACGTTATTTTGAAAACTTTGCTACTGAAGACCCCAAATCTAAGAAGACTTTTATCCAATAGGGATAAAATTCGACTTAAAATATTCGCTAATGATATAATGAATACATTACTATAATGAGCATTACAAGCCATTTTATTATTGAACAGTTATAATGGTGAACGGTTTTCTTATATAATTATTTAAACTCAATTTGGTGGGTAAATAAGTGTTCTGTGAAAAATGTTGGGAAAAAGAGGCTATGTATTGAGGTAGAAAAATTCTCCTCCAATTCATTGGGCTCACTTGATTACAGATACTCTATTTTCTACTGCTTCTTTATTCCAAAATATTGATGGATGGCTCTCAAGTTTGTTTTACCACACTAAATAATTGAAGACGTAGAGATAAACGAACGATCACTGGTAAACCACTAAACAATAACGGTTAAAAGGTGGCTTATTAAAAAAAACAAATTCAACTGGCTTTATAAGTTTATTCTCTTGAGTCTAAGATGATACAGGAATTAAATTCTTCTCAATTTACACGAATTTCATCGGCGTTTAGCGGGACAGGGTAAAAATAATTGTCCTTATTGAGTGCCTATTGGTATTGACTTCGGTTATGACCCCACTGTTATATTTTTGCGAGCTTTACTTTCTTAGGAATACGTCTGCCTTATTTTCCGCTTTTTAATAACTCCAAAACATAGACGGATACTCTCAAAATTTCCATCATGAAGTAATTCGAAATTGATATAGGAAACGATTAATGTAGTGTCACTTAAGAACAACGGTTTACATGCGGAAATGAAAAAAAAATAAAAAAATGGCATTTCTATTTTACGGAATTTATTTAAAGTAAAATGAAAACTACCGTTAAATTCGTTAATTAGTGCGTATTATAAACATTCGAAGTCTTTGCTGAATCCGAAATGGTATTTCACTGTTATGACTTTGGCTATGACATTAACATTATGATCTCGTAATACTAAGCGGTGTTCACTTTCTTACAAACACATCATATTTTCCACTGTTGTTCCGATAAAAATACGGCTAAATATCTCTCAAGTTTTCTCATCATAAGATAGTAATTAACGTGAGGATGGTCGTTGTTTGTTTACACTTTGCCGAAAAAGGTGGGCCTTTTGAGAAATACAAAAGCACGTCAAATTACACAGTACATTACACGCCAAATCGCATAATATTCCACTCCAGCTGGAAGAGATTTTTCTTTCTTGACGAGGGTCTTCCAGATCCTACTCCCGTACCCTAGACCCAAACCGTCCACCTATCTCTCCGTTCAAGGATCGCTCTCTTTGGGGTTTTAGACGTGCCGGACACTCCAAACCTTGTGTCTCGCACTTCCATAAAAGAAATTCTTCAGTAATAAATAATTCATTGAGCTGTCCCGATACACATCGCCCTTTGGCGATACTTCAGATAAATCACTGTACCAGCCGATCTGTTATTTAGGAAAAAAAACTGGTTTGATATAAAATAATCGGGTAACACTACTGACTGGCAACTGGGTTCAGATCCGAGTTCGAATTCGCGTCCAGGTAAATAACTTTTTTTCATCGTGAATTTCATCTCTGGTGTGTAACTTTGCTGCCGTGGGAGAGACTGCCTTCCATGTAATTCATGTATAATGTGATTTGGAAAATATCGAAATTAGTAGCGGCGCATGTATTAAGCTTTTTTGGAAAAACTAAATAACCCTTACGCTTTCGGTGTAATATTTGCAGACCACTACGTCTCCCTGATTCCAGAGTCTACAGGAAATTTGTATAGGATCTGCGGATACCGGGATTCGTGTGTCAAAACGCTCCATCAAGGATTAAAGCCATAAGGCACAGTATTTTGATGTTTTTATTTTCTTTTAAAGCAATCTGCACGTCAGCTAGCATTCATAGCATCCACGGACTAAATGATGTAAACTTAAAATGGTAAATGGCATTAGTGGATGTTAGTCAACGGATTAAAATGATTGGATGATAATAATCAATGCATTGATTGAATATATTTCAGTTCATATTACCATTATACCTGAGGAAAAAGGGGAATATGTTAAAGTTAAACTAAGAAGGGTGAGAGGGGAAGACTGATACGTGATAATACGTAATGCAGAGTGGGTAATGGAAGTTAATTAAAAGTTTGGATGATAAAACGGAGAAAGTTACAATAAAAATAAGAGTTACAAAGCGTTTACAAAGGATTTAATGGTGGAAAAATATTTTATGATAGTAAACGTTAGAAAGAAGTTCCTATGGTCAGGATGATAAAATCGGGAATGAATAAAACATTTCAGTTTATTTGAAAGGAAATTTTGGAGAATTTTAAAATGTGTTCCATTTATATAAAAGCTAAACTTTCTCATCTCCTGTATCGTTATAAATGGTACATTGGCTAGTAACGTATTCGTACCGGATTTGTTTTGAGTTCCAGAGTTTAAAATGGATTGAATAATAGAAAGTAGATAGTTTCATCAAGGAAACGTCCGAAAAATTTTCTTTCTGGGAAGTTAAAGACATCTTACAGCTAATGCTTATCTAAAAGAATAGTATTGATAATTTCACAATGTTGAGGAGCAATTGATATAAAAAATATACTTTCTTGTCATCAGTATCGGTGCGTAAGTATCGATGTATCGGCTAGTAACGTATGGGCATCGGATTTTGTTTTTCGAAAAAGTCATATCAGGAACTGTTCTTAATATTTCATGAAAATTATTCGGTTCTTAGTCCTTCCACTCCCTTCCCTCACGGAAGATGTCTCAGCCGTTGAAATCGTCTGGATTTCTTACTGTGCGGTGCAGACGTGCAAGTGAAGGGGTTCTCCCTCTTTCATTTTTCATTTCACTTTTTCACTTCCATTCCTCCGATCATTCGACGCCATAAGTTCTAAGACTCTCCCCATTAAAATTCCCGAGGTGTACGCACAACGAAATGACATCTGTGACGCCTTGGAGAACGGTGACATTTTTCTCTACGTCTCTCACTGATCGTTTTATACTCTGGGTTCAGACGATGTTCTGAAAACGCTCGCAAGCACCGTTTGGCACTTACTTGCTCGTATTTTTCTACTCCAATATCATTTGGTATGCAATATTTTTTCAAAAATATATAAGCAGACAAACTAGGGGCCCAACCCCAATGAATCACTTCGCCCGCTACCCCGGAACTCATGCTAAGGAAGGAAAAATAATACTTTTACTTGCTATAACCCGTCAAAAATGAGATCCCCCTCTGCAAAATTAATGAACGATGAGTTATTGCATTGCAGCGTTAGAAAATAGTGGAAATAATTAGAATGCTCTTCCCCAGAATGATGAGTCAGTAGGAGGTATTTGTTTTTTTTTCATTGGGCCCTCAATTTTCTGCAATATTCAACTTCTCAAATCCAAGTGCCATCAAATCAACATTCGAGATATCTATAGCATATACAAAAAAGTTATTTATAGCAAAATCGTAACCAAGATGAATATTCATCACATATCTCGGAAAATTGAATTCTCCATCGCAGCGCTACAGGCTAACATACCTATGCAACTATAGATATGTAGTTTGCATACTGTATACATAGTTAGATATTACTAAAAAATACTTTATTTGAATACTTTCTTTACAGAAAACAGCTGTAATAAAATTAGGGCTGAGCCGATAGTAAATTTCGATGTGAACACTGGCCGATATTTTCTTATCGGTATTTTGGAATCGAATCAGCAGAATCTGATAATTTTTTTCTCATTGAAGACTATACCAACATAAAGCGGTATATTTCCGGGAAAATATTTTTACCCTCTTATTTACTGGAAAAATTGTAAGCAATATCTACCTTTCAAAAGTAGCCGAAACATTTTTAGTGAATCAAATGGACCTACGGGTTGTTCTCCGCATATATCTTCCGCGCGTCTTCGAATCATATTATTGACTACAGTTTCTGCGGCGTAGCAGCTGACGTATTCAGGTATGAATTATGTGCATTAGGCTTCAGTCTATCTTGCATAGGACTTCGGTATAGTTAGGTGTGTTCTAATTGGTGGCGGAAGAGTCGCTTCCAGGCGTTTGAGAGCGCGTAACTATTATCCCTGTTGAAATTCGTTCTTTTATTTTAAATGACTTCTCGGATGAGTCTTGGATGATACTTATTTCCCTTGGCAATAAGTCAGGAGCATTTTTGAAGTCAAAGTTGTCCAAGGGTCCTTGCCATATACGATCTGCGACGACTGAGATACCGAGAGAGATTTCCCTGCTTTTCTAAACTCTAATGTTTACTTAGACCAAACCGCGGAAGCATCCATCATGAACATATATCACCTTCAGGATCCTTTACATCAGAAAGGTTTTCCTGCTACGCATATTTAGTAAACTACGTAATTTTCCTTCTTAGAAGATAATAAACCGTAACTGACAGTTTCAACATATAATGCAGCACTGGAATGCGATGTTGTCATAATACAGGACCCGAAATTCGGGGAAGTCTATTCTAAGTGATGACACTCATTTGATCTTGGTCTTGATCATATAACTCTAAAATAAATCGCACCTTGCGTATTAAGATAATGACAGATATTTATTTTGCGCAAGGGAGCACTTGAACAGGAATACGCGAAGTAAATAACTAATTGGCAAAGGAACTGACTTGTACTGCGTCCAGAACTTCTAACATCATCTTCAGCTGATTGATCACATGACAATGCGAAGCTATTGTAAAGTATTATCATCAAACGTTAATTTGCGTCAAATATATCTTATTATTTCATCCAATCAGGTCCTGTTTGTCAATCGAGAGTGTGATGTAAATGAATTTATTAGTTCTTCCAAATAGCCTTAAAGTAGCCTAGCTGAATTAATGCTAATGCCTTCTTAATTGCATTAGCATTTCGACTTAAGGTAAAGTGGCTCTTTATAACATGGCATAAGACTCGAAATACTACCTACCTTTTATGAAGATTACAGCGAGTGAATTTCCTGAAATTTTTGTAGGACTACTAAATAAAATGTTGTGTTATGGCCTGTACACCTAGGAGGCTACGACCAAGAGCTATCTACTTTCGTTTGCTAGGAATAAGTAACAGAACCACCTAATATCTCCACTTTCATAGATTCCTTAGCTTAAAGAATGTTAAATTGCAACTAATTGGACGCCACCATGATTTGGTTAAGGAGTTCATCGAAGTAAGAGACCACTTGCTGATACTTAATTGCCGGTAAATAGCACAGGAAAACGGAATGGGAGAATGCGCAGAACGGCAAAAGGCAATAAAAAGAAATGGACGTAAAAATATGATATATATTTTTGTACTCGCACGTCCAACTGGGTGATAGGGCTCATTATGACACGGAGAGAGAGATATAATATGTTTTGAGAGAGAGATAGAATTTGTTTCGGAGACATGAAATGCATCAATGATGCATGAAAAAAGGAACGAATTTTATTCCATCCTTTCCGTATGGAATTTAAAATTCATATTTTTACAAACAAGTCATTGAAATCTATTAAAATTATTTTTCAATGAATAATGACAAAAAGTATGCATGTATTTCATCACTTACAATTACACTTCAGCTAGTCTTTCATTAGCAATAGAACCACCAAGTTTGGCTCTTCCCTTAATCCTCCAAATGGTTTAATTTGACCCATCAAATCTCACCTTTAAGTACGAAGTGCCTCAGTTATAAGAAGCTACAATTTGACGAGGGGAAAAGAATTTCGAAAAAAGAAAAGTACAGTGAATTATTTTGCTGCTCACAATTTTGTAAAAACATTTTAATAAATGTGCTTCATATAGCGTGTAATTAATAAGCGCTTAGTAAAGAAAGCGTGGGGTAAAAAGTTATTTATTTTGTTTCCAAAGTGTAACCAAACTTATTTTATAGTTTATTTTGATACATTGAAATAATGATTATGAAAGAGGTCAAAACTAAGGCCACAGCTTTTATTGGGTAAATTAATAAGGAAAATATAAAATATGCCACACAAAGTGAAGAAATGTTGAAGAAGTGTTCTCACCATAATAAAAAAATCCAAAAAGGAACTAACGCACACATTCAATAAAGAAGTAAAAATTAAAAAGTTTCAGAAGTGAACTCTCAATGGTTCTACAGAAAATGAAAACGATGCATTCAGTATATGCAAAGAGAGATATTCTTTAAGTCTGAAGATTAATTTTCATAGTAAAAAAACACACAAGTCGCGTCAACGAAACATTAAATAGAACTGTTTGCGCTTGTTTCTTCCTTCACCGAAAAAATTGGCAGGCTAAAAGTTATCATGATGGTGTAGCTTAAAGTTCATCGAGGAACAAAAGCACTCGCCAATAGCCAATTGACGAAGCTGAGGGAAAACGATAGGAAAGAAAATGAAAATTTCAAACATAGCTTCAGGCAATGGGGAAACCTTTTTTCTTTTTGCATTCGCGCGTCCGTCCCATGTGATGGGACTCATTACGACGCAAGAGAAAGGGGGAAAGACGAGTCGTTTTGGAAAGCATGAAAGTGAGAACTGAGAGAGAGCCAATTTTCCTGCGAAATACTTCATATTCCGCCGTCGAGCAATACAAAAAAAATAGAATAACGGAACGCCCCCCATACTCCGTAGAGCCGCTATTACTCTGGCGGCTGAAATGACACGTGTCTGCCCCTCGCCGTAGGTATATTTTTCTTTTCAGAAGTGCGAGAGTGGGATTTCTGGGAAATCGCGCAGCAGGGGGATTGGAGTGAATAGTTTGCCGGAAGGGGATGGGGCCGATGCCGGGAGGGCTCTCGGACGATGATCGGAGTTCACTTAAGCGAAACGATGCAGGATTATTTTCCTTTTTTTTTCTCTTTCTTTGTTTCACTTCCCTGCGGCTTTGGTATGATTTCTAGGAGAACTGGAGAAAAATGTGGAGGCAGCACAACCAACAGGAGGTTCGTGTGTGCAGTGGAATCAATCAACAGGTGACGGATGGCGTGATTCCGTGGTTGCTCAATGAATCACTTGAGCTTCCCAAGTACAGAAAGCAATCATTTTTATAGCTGCAAAAATTCCACCGTGGATTAAATAATTCATCTTGACCGAGATTCGAACCCGAATCCCTCGATATCGCTATATAGTCAGTTGATTTAGTGAACCACTATTCTATTCTGAGAATTATTTTTTGGAGCTTTAAAGGAACATGAGCGAATAATTTATCCTCTTCGGAATTTTCCCTCATATATGCACTTGAGGGTGACTCTGTAAAGGTAATACCGTAGCTAGTGCCGGTGTCTTCAAAATTTGTTACTACGGTAAAGTTTTATGTAAACAATATATTTACAACACGGGGGCCAATTAAGAATTATATGTATAAGGTGATTTTGGTCAATTTTGAACACACCCATTCCCCCCATGTTAAGCCCATTTCACCAGATAATTAAAGGACCACAAGTTTGACGATGCTTACTAAGCAAGATAGCATTCAAGTACTGTGTGCTTCTGAACCAGCATGCTAGCTAACGAGCTAACTGAGCTATTTTATTTCGTAATTGATGTGGTGCTTCAGGAACTCATGGTGATGTAGTACCAGGTCGTGTCTTAAAAAGAATTGCTTTTAATTGAATCACAAAGGTACCGTTTTACATTCCCATATGAATCGCTTCCATAAAGTTAAGCCCGAAACTAAAGCCTATGAAAAGTTTGAACATGATGGCTTACAGATAGGTAAATAAAGCTATAACTTAATTTGACGTAAAAGGATAAAATAAATAAATACGTAAAAACATAAGATAACAGCAGAAAATACAGCAATCCTAATTTCAACCGTCAAAGGCTTCACAAAAATTGCGAATTGAAATAAAGGCTCCGCGCTCCGTAGCTCCGCGCGAGTAATACGCGAGGCAAGCGCTCACATTCCGACTGCATACGGAGTTATCCCAAGTTTGACACCGAGGGCCAGCTTCATCAATTATTTAATATCAGTACTACCTTTAGCAACGTGGTGTTTCTAGCGTCAAAATGTTCCCTCCAAAATGGGTCTTCCAAGGGCCCTTGAAAAGAGGACTTCATCTTGAAAGCTCCCTCTCCTCAAAAAACACCCTACGTACCTACTGCATGAATGGCTCCTACAAGGCAAGTTGGCGATCTATTACAATCCAAACGTCGCGTCGGTCGCAATAAATACTGACTCTCCTAAAGAGCAAAGATGATGATCGAATGATGATGATGACCTAATGATGGTCGAACAATATATACGATGCATGAAGCACAATGATAGTAAATACATGCAGTGTTGGTTATCAACTCTTTCCCCGAGGAAAACCTTAGCGTGGTAGAAGTTTATGTATAAGTGGATGGTCAGTTGTCTATTCCAATCCACTTTTCAAATTCCGTAAACGCGCATTACTACAAGGTTATCACTTTACAAAAGAGCATAGTTAAATCAATTAATTCAAAGAACCTAACATCAAATCATGATACATAGAAAAAGATATATGTATTACCAATAATTGCATTAGTACAACGCATAATAATAATGGAAAATCAATGCCGAAATGACTTCAAAATTCTTACATAGAAATTACTCACCGTGATAAAGAGGGTTGAAGAGTAATATAAGGTGCCAAGGCAATATAGTGCAATGGTGAATCAAGGATGCATCTTGTTGTATCTATAGCTTTTTGTACATTACTCCCTGCTCATGTCACCCTACATATGGTACCCTATTTAATGATTACCCAAATGATATCTACATAGATCCCTGGTTATCAGAATTCAGGGAAGTAAATTAGAAATTCTTATTTAAAATAAAATTAGAAAAAACTTGGATCGCGACAGTCCAACATTTTTACTCAGTACAACACAATTTCTTAACATAACATGGTAACACTCTTTAGCACAATGTGATATCCGCAACTGGTGTAATTATGCCACTCAGTGACTGCAATCATTAATCATTCAACCTTCTAATCAAAGTTCTAAACAGGTGCCGTGTTATATTAAGGAGTTAATTAATACCAAAATGAGCTAAAAACAATGCAAATTGAATTTTCGCTTTTAACTAAACGCGCACAAATTGTCTCTAGTCCTCACCTCGCATAAAATTGACTCCATAATTGGCCCGTGCGACTAATCATAATGGATAATCGAGGATCGAATTTAGCTAATGAAATTATCGCGAATTGCTAAAGTGCACTGAGTTTAACTATCACTAAATTAAATCAGGATAAAAAATTGTTGTGAGGAGAATGCAAAAGGGGTGCGAAGGTAATTTCCGATAGCATAATCGAGTAGGGTCACAAAAAGTGCCGCGTGCCTCAATTACCCGCGGCACATAACCTACATAGTATATCAGCAGCAGCAGTCATCGCTCCGGGCATTGGTTTGCTGCATCTATTCACTCACGTTTCCAGCTAATCTCTTCATAATTTCATTATTCCTTATTTTGACTTCCCTCATGATGTTTATGCATTCCCTCTGTTTCTTACACTAGTAATTCTCATCATTCGTGGTCCCTTACAATTCTATAAAAGACTTTTATGAGGTTCACTTAATCGAGTTTAGGCAGCATTGGCGTGATATAATTGAAAAGAAGTTCAAGTTCATCGAACTTATGGATTTTACCTGTAAGAGTAGCAAAACGTTGATTTTATTTGAATAATTTATATATATTTAATCTTTAAAGATAGCCCAGCTATAAAGTAATCGCATTTTAATAATCAGTTATGAGGACTGCGCTGCCGTCCTTTTTTCATCCAATTATTTAGGTATAATAAGCTTTAAATGTAACAAAATAGTGAGTTAAAGACTAGTATTTAATTTCGGAAGGTAAACCAGACTTGAATCTATGCTAAGAAACTGGCAACGGTCGGATATCTAAAACAACAGGTAAATTGTGGTTTAATGCCAAAATACTTGAGTTAGGTTTCGGTTTAAAAAAATGAATTACATAATTTAATTATGAGAAAAAAGAGCAATTTCCACCTTCCTATGAGATAGAAGTCATCATCCCAGTATTCACTGTTTTATTCTAGACCTTATGCAATAAATCATTACTTTCCTGTTTGGCTTGCGGAGAGGACATTTGTATTTCCACTCTCTGAGCCACGCTCAAGGCCATGTCGTACTGCTCACAGTGTTGAAGTCTAGTCATATTGCCGGTGAAAAAATAAGTTCTCTCTAAGTGAATGTGCTGTGCATTGAGTGTCGTGCTAATATGAGCAATAAATGTTTCACGTGCCTTAAATCTACAAGGAATACCTTCTTCATCTCTTTTACTGAGTGCAACAAGCTCTTTCATGGGCAGTGCCATCCAGTCAGCTGAAGAAGGAAGATATTGCTGGTATCCAGGCAAGCAATCAGAAGTGGAGGTGCTTGGAGTGCCAAAGTTCCCGCAGGCAGGGCCTCAATGCACCGGTGCAACAACTGGATGAAGACGAATGTGCTGCTAAAGGTAAATCTATCGATGATGTGTATTCCCTGGTGAAAGAGATAAAAACTGAACTAAAAGAGATTGAGAAACATCTAGGGAATTCCATTGAAAAGCTTTATGAAAGGTTGGAAGAAAGTGGACTTCCTGAGGCTATACACGTAAGATTTGTCAACCAGACGACGAAAGAAAATCTTCTTGCTAAGCGACGGGTTAAGAGGAATTTTTCCACGAAGCATATTGAATTGAAAGCAACTGAATTACATATTTAAATACCTATAATTGCAAGCACATCATTAGAAATTACTTCAAAAGTATTAAGCCTCAGTAAACCGATCATAAGATGAAAAAGTAAAAAATAAAAAAAATAATTAAATTGAACTAAAGTGCCATAAAATTGTGTCACGTATTTTTCACAACTTTTCCTTAATGAATATACTTTTTTTTGGGAAGTGCTCAAAATTTTCCTCTGATGGACTGATTCACTCTTTGATTCCTCTCTTAAAACATGAAAATTTAGACCTTTCCAACCTCAATATAATTATGTAAGCACGATCGTTTTATTAAGGTGACTCGGTGTCTACATTCCTCCACTAAAATATTTCCAGCATTTATATTCTTTGATGATTTTAAACATGACATAGGGTCTATTAATTTCCTTCTAATTTATTGCCGTGGTTGAAACTTGTCAATGTCGATGAAAATGTAGGATAATTTCCGTATTGAGAACTGAGTCACCATAACATTTCCTCAAAGACGAAGCTATCCCCACAACCTCTCGGTCCCTTCCTTTCTTTCCAGCCTCTGGCAACACCTTCCCTAACCCTGAATACCCGGGCCAGGCCTTGTATGAGCCGCGTAATCCCTACCTCTAGGGTCTCACCGTTTACATCCTGGGGAGATGAGACCCACCGCTAGCACTAATCTCCTTTCGACGGACAAAACCCGACCCTAATTAAGGGCAGCAGGGACGTCTTTATGATAGATTTTCTTTCACTTCCGAAGAACGCTTAGGTGACGTATCTTCGCCTTATGATCTGGAGGAGAAGAAATTTTTCGGCAATCATTTTTGTTTTTAGAATATTTCCACCGTAAAATGACTTACTTGTCATTTATTTCAAATTCTGGCTAATTATACAAAAATGTGACATCAAATTGATACAGACAAAATATTCACCTTTCCACGCCATTTTTCAAATTGAACCTGTAATTACATGTGATAAATGCTAGGATGGGCGAAAAATGGGGGAAAATATTATTTTTCTTCCAAATGTAAATACCTTTTCCGCGAAATACTGTTCATAAGATGAAAAGACTCTGGAAATTGAAAACAATAAAATATTGGCACATTTTCGTGAGCTTATAGCATATAACTGTAATAATTGAAGTAAAATAACGAACATTCAATAGAAATGATACTGCAGCCGGCTCATATGCCTGGAAAAATGTGTCTTTAAACATATATTCGCCGAATAACCTGCATCTTTTTTATCTTAGCTTTTTTATACATATGTCAAGTTGTCAGTGAAAACAATTTTTTAAAAACATATCAAAAATGTTGTGTTGAATTGAGTACTTGTTTTTACTAACAACGTCGCGGTTGAAACTCATTAAAGCCTTATTCGGCGATTCAAGTCTTACTGATATTTTCCCCTCCTACAATTAACCGCTATCAATTTCTCGGACGATAACTTTTACTACGCATTCCCACGATGAGAAGAAATTTCTGAGGAAATTGTCACGACCAACAAAATGGCTTCTGTTTACGACAAAATATTTTAGGCTAATAATTGTTTCCATTCTCCTTATATAATAAACAAAGTAATAACGCTATAATAATATTCGGGAAATCCTCTGCTACACGGGAATATTAAGAGAGTTCTCTTGAATATTTGGGGTACCTACCTGAGAATGCAGATTCTGTTCTTTCGCTGGTGTGTATTTTGATCAGGAAATGGGAATTTTTTCACAAGTCGTTCCATAAACCTCACTATTGTTTTACTTTCTAAAAACAACCATGAATCAATTCGCTTCATTTTACTTCTGCGTTTAATTAAATTTCGTTGATTTATGTGCAACATTTCACCACTTGGAGACATCAGGTAGAAAGAAGAATTTTTTTTTGCAATTTGTCAGATATACATTAGTATTTTGACCGCTAAACATAAGGTACCTGTTTGCTACAGAGCATTATGAATGGCTGATACAGTTTGAATTGGAATCTGAGATCCCTCTTTGGCAGTTTCGTGATGTCGAGTCATTACTCTCTTCCAAGTCGTCGTGAGACTGTAAACACTCTTCCCGACTGAACTTTTTCGTATTCTGCATTATTTCCATGACTTTTGTTATGTCTGGGAAAGTAAACGTTTTCTCTCGCCAGCTCTTCAACGTTATCTCAGTCAATTTTGTGTCCTGTTTTTTGTCAAGTTTTCAATAGCGGTCGAATAGCAACAAGAGTCCTTCAATCTTCAAGCCTCCTCCTTGAAGAGAGGTGAAACGTTTATCTAAGTACATGAAGCAACCAAACACGATGTAATCTGATATTAAAATGAAGCAAATACATAGATTTCGTGGAAACCTAAAGAATAATACAATAATCAATTTTACGTCCTCCATTTCGCCGCTATCCAAGCACGCCACCAGGATTCCGCGATGTGCACCATGGGACAGTGAAGACCGCTTGCTCTCGATGACTGCTATTATGACAGACGTCCCCCTTCATTTCATTTTTCGTGGCGTTCGAAGTTAAGGTAGTTTGAACTATATTTTCACGTAGTCATATTAGAGACCATTGTAAAATTTTATTTTTAAATTCTAGCAACCTTAAGAAGAAAGAATTAAAAATTATAACATAAATCACGCAAAAACCTTGTAATAAATTACTGAAATATTCAGTAATTAACATTAAAGATAGACCCTAAATTTAAAGAATTCCCTAAATGTTAACTCGGCAAATTTTGACTAATTTTTTTCACGTCTTGCTCTGAAAAAATTCTTGACGACCGAAGGTTTTTTTGATGATTCTGTAAAAATTCTGTTAATTTATTAAAAAGTAGCTAGAAAAGCACAAAAAATACACACTGTTAAATTAATGAATATTTAGTCGCCGTTTTATAAAATAAAGTCTCCATCTGGAGTGCATACCCGTACCGTTTTCCATGGGAAATGGATAGTTAGCTGGTTTGGCAAATATTTCGAAAAGGATAATGGTAAGTGGCTGATAATTTTTCATAATTGGAAAGATGAGATATTTTTTTATTTATAATGAGGCCTAATTAATCGAATTTTATTGGAAGTGGAATTTCGCTCAAATAACCTCAGCGGCATAAATCAGGAAACAATGTCGTGCCAGAAAAAAATCAAACTTCGATGGGCGTGAGATAACTCAGGAGGAGACACGGTCGACTCCACCAGGCAGATGGAGACGTGCTACTCTAGATCGAGGGACGGAGAAGAGGAGGAAGGGCCCTTACTCGCCGTCCTCCAATCCCGGATTAAGGCGCTTAAATCGCTCGCTTCCTCCCCATTACCCCGCGTCTTAAGGTTGTAATCAGGGGAGAGAGCCTTAGGGGTGGACGACGCAGTGCTAAGTTGTGCCCACAGAAGAGAGGAACGTTGGGGGAGCGTAATATATATATATATATGGCTATCCACACACAGGAAGCGAACGGCACGATTTCACCATGAGCTGCGAGGTGGGCGTCGGACGATAGTAAACAGCTGAAAGCCCCGCCGAATAGATTTTAGCTGAGGTGCAGGTCAGAAGTATTAAAGGATACGTTTACTCTGTACCGTTTAAGGTTCAGGGGCTTTGCTTACGTTCAATACCGAGGCTATTTTGAATATTCGCAGCAAGATAGGGGCTTCAGGGGGAAAATTATATTCGACAACCAAAATTAATCTGAGGTTCCATACTTTGCAATTGCTTTCTTGAATAAACGTCGATATAATTTCGATCGGGAGTCATTTTTAAAAGTTTAATTCGAATAATCACAGCTAGATGGGGGTTCAGGTGAAACTGAAAGTTATATTTGACAATCGAAATTAGTTTGATGAGCCAGGGGAAAAATACCCAAAAATCACTTTGTGAGGGCAAAAACTGGATTTCGCTCTTTAAAAAAAATGTTTTATATTCCTTCAACCCCATAAAACATATAATAGGAATTTTTAATAGAAATACCAAGAATTTAAAACCTCTTGAATTACGCTTTTGAGATATTCGTACACGCCGTGTATTTATTTCTCCATAATGGTTACATGTGAGCATGTGAACCCGCGCCGATATAAATTTTATGGGATCCGCTATTATTGCAACAACAGCTAGTTGATTTTCATGCCACTCACCTGATGCTTCTTTTTTACTCTCATCCCTAACCTTGTACTTTGCACAAAAGCCACATCACGTCGACCCTCATAAGATACAAAAATTACCCTATTTTCCGTATTCGCACAATTCCAAACAGGAATGAGTGAATTCACTCCTAAAATGTTTAGCTTTTTCCATGAACTTACCTCGAGGAGTGTTTCTGTTCACCTATGGGTTTCAAGACTCCCAAAAATCAACAAAAAATATCAGTTGAAGTTTTGGTGATCTAAAACCTATCAAATTTATTAAAAGAAAAGTGTGGGTTTGAAACACAACTTCGAAAATCTCCTTCTATTTGACGAAACTTTTTTCTAGGTTTTGTCCTCCTTCTAGACTAGGACACAAGAGCTGTGATTATGAGCAATGGGAAATGATGGCTACGCTCAATACACGACATGTATAAAGATGATTGCATGATTGTAATTGGCAATGATTTACGCAGCTCTTTACTCGCTATTTTAGTACCGTCATATCACCATCCCGAAAAACGCTTGAGAAAAAAAACATTGACGTCAATCTGGGTGAGTTAATCGGCTCAGTGTCCTCTAGCGAACGATGGAAACTTGAAAATGATTGGTTTTCCGCAATGGAATTCTACGAGTCAATGTGAACTAATCCCTGGTATCATTTTCCAAATACCACCATTATCCTTTACCTCCCAAAGAGATCATTGAGAGAGAAATCTGAACAATGGGCAACACATTTTCTCCTTAAAGGTGATTGGAGCAATTTTTGTTTATGCACAGATATGCGTGAAAATGTGCCTGATTCCGATGCTATTTGAACAAGTAGCCTTATGACGCATGACATCAATAACGTGATAATTCCATTACATATACCTACTTATACATATAGATTTTCTTCTAAGTGTGTAATAATATATTTCTTACTATTAAAATTTTTTATGTCAAATATGAAGGTGTCATACATATTTAAATATTCGAAAAAAACTTATTTAAACATAATTTCGTCTAAATTTCGAATATTATATTTCACAAATTTAGGCTTGAAAAAATAGAGTTCATTGAAGTGCTCTATTTTGCTGGCAATCACATAAATAAAGGCTTGGCATAGAAAAAAAGACGATAAAAAGATAATTAGTTGAGGGCACGCAGTTATTAAGCAGCGCATTACCTCAAAATGGAGGGGAATAAATGAAATAATCTAGCCTCCTAGTACTTCGGGTAAAATATTATATAATTATCACTTTAAAAATTAGAATGCGATATCTGAGAATAAATATTTAAAAAATCTTCCACAATCGTGGTGTTTGCCATTGTAATTCATTATCAGAGAATATAAAATCTTTAAAAATTAGCTGCATTTACAGATAGTATTTAAGTCAGGCCGTGACACTGCCGCCGACAGCACCCTACACTAGTTCCCACCACTGGGCCCAGCTTCTAATTAAGTATGCTCACGAAAAGCGTGAGAAATTGCACTGGCTGTGATCTTATCATAAACAGGTTTGAAAAAGTTAAAAAGCTTTTATTTTATAAGTCACATCGTGAGAGGCACTCTAAATTAAATAAATAATAGCACTGGAGTATTTTAATGAGGCTTTTGGGTAATTATTAGGGAAAAAGTAATAAGAAAGTAATGTCTTCACATTTTTGTTTGACACACACGAACTAAAAACAAACTGGATAAAAAGAGGAGATTGTTTGGTAGAGAGTAACAAAGGTTCGTGACTTACATTGGCTTTCCTTTGTCGTATGATCTAAGATTTCAATATTATGTAGACATTCTTGACTGGAAACAGGGCCAGTCAATTACTCTGTCAATAAGTCATATACTTAGATTTTTCATATTTAAAATCTTTCCCCCGTCACGGAAACAATTGCCGTTTTCATGGCAAGAAATGTGCAATATATTTGAGATATATACGATCGAGATAAATGACGAATCTCTACACTTAAAATAAGCAGTCTTAGATATTTCTCATTCTATAGAGATAAAATAGCACTCCAACAGTTTATTAAGTACTGCAGCCATTAGTCATGGCTCATTTCGTTTCGAATAACAACTTACAGTGCTAACTAAGCCTAATATGTTATAGTAACCTTATACTTATCATTATACCCTCTATCCCTAAGGGCATATTAGGAAGACTTTTAAAACCAACTAAGCTCAAAATTCGGGTGTTTTTAAATATGAGGGTAAACTTAAAAGTAAGGTCTCCAATTTTTTTTGTCATAGAAAATGACATTTATTTACATTGTTGGATACATCGTTGGAAAGGTCATGGCTTCAGCTATTTTTCGATGTAGTCACCCTGACGCTCGATGATTTTCCTCATCCGCATGATGAACTTTTGAATACCGTCGTCATACCAGCTTCCGTCCGCGTTGCGAAGGCGTTGACCTCATCTTGCACCTTGTCGTCCGTCGCGATCTTCATCCCTCCTAGGTGTTTCTTCAGGGTGAGGAACATGTGAAAATCACTTGGTGCGACGTTGAGGCTGGAGGATGCCCGATCACTTTCCACCCAAACTTCGAGATCAGTTCCTGCGTCTGACTAGCCGTATGCGGTCGCGCGTTGTCGTGATGAAATGAGACCCCCTTCGTCAGCATTCCTGAACGTTTGTTCTTGATGGCGCGCCGAAGCTTTTGTAATGTGTGGCAGTATCTTTCCTTATTGATAGTGGTTCCCCGGGGCATGAAATCCACCAGCAATAATCCTCACCCAGAAGAAACACCTAGGAGGGATGATGATCGCGACGGACGACGAGGTGAAAGAGGAGGTCAACGCCATCGCAACGCGGACGGAAGCTGGTATGACGACGGTATTCAAAAGTTCATCATGCGGATGAGGAAAATCATCGAGCGCCAGGGTGACTACATCGAAAAATAGCTGAAGCCATGACCTTTCCAACGATGTATCCAACAATGTAAATAAATGTAATTTTCTATGACAAAAAAAAATTGGAGACCTTACTTTTAAGTCTGCCCTCGTATCTCGGAGACTAAAATTAGTCTAAATGAAAAGAAGGATTAATCTGTTCTTACGTTCCCAAAAATACCAGGTCACAAAAATCCACATATTTGGATCAGCAGTAAATTTTTAGGCCACTAAGATTCCTGCTGTTAGCATGAACATAGAAAATTATGCCACCTCGTATTTTACGTTTACGCGTGTTTACACTGTGTACGCTAAGGGCATCTAGCGGACCGGGCTAGGACGGTTGCTGATCCGGTGTTTTCTTATTTATAGAATTCACCTTGGCCAACGCTGGAGATTATATGTTGTTTCGCGTTCCGTTTTCTACCCCTTAGTCTAATTATGACTCTGGGGCCGGAAGCTGCCCTCTCCCAAAACCCTTTCACCTATCCTTTTACCTTCCTATTCCCGCAGACCTTCCTAGTCCTCGGTGATGAGCGAAGGCTCGCAGACCGGGGGCGAAGGGTGGACCCCTGCGCGGAAGACCCGCTTATTCACTGTGTACGCTAAGGGCGAATCGCAGAAGATTTTATCCCGAAAAAGTGAAGTTTGAATGATACAATTTCCAAACAACGTACAAAATATTATAGTAAATTTTGTCATCTATTGTTAACGATACCGATGTCGTCATCATTAATATTTTTGTAGTTTAATCGTTGTGGAAGGTAACTACAAAGGCGTTCTCAGAAAATTGTCGACCACCTACTACTATTTTCTCTTAAATGTGGCACCAAGTAGCCGCTCGTTTGACGCAAATCTGTGAAAACATAAAACTAGTTTTTGTCTGCTTTATCAAACTTAAGCAGTTGACCCATTCAAAGATTTTTGATCCACGCAGGATAAGCATAGGTGAACATAAGAGGAATAAAAGGCGTAAGAAGTAGGGTTTTCCTGGGGAGCAGGATCACTTGGAGCGCCCATTCATTTTAATATTAAGACCATAGGAAAAAAACGAGGGCCGCGACTGCACGCGGAAGACTATTTTAACTTGTTCCTCATTGCCCGAGAGCACACACTGCGAGCTCAAAACTTTATCCAGCTATTCTGATTACGCCTCGGAAAAAAAGCTATAAGCTATTCAAGCAGTATTACTTTTTTATTTCCAGGAGGTTTTTAAAGTCTTCAGGTTTTGCAGCACGCCACCTTCTGAATGACTGGAATGAGGAAACTTTGCAGAAAATTTAGCTCACCACTTAGTAACTAACGTGGCGTTAAAAGCATTTAGTCGGGCTTCGGGCGCGAGAGAATTTCCTCGAAAGGTTTGCAGAATTTTCACGGTCCTTCGGAGTATTTATCTATTTAGGAATGCAAATCGTGGCCTTAGACCTTTTCCTCGGCACTTCCCCATAGTGAGGTAAAAAAATTGAGTGTTTTTCTACATGGTGAGCAGTTCGTTTTACAAGGAATGAACATGGAAAGCCTTAATCAACAAGGTTAATGTGATATAATACGGAAAGGTGAGGTATTTTTTGTCTTGATTAAAATGCGATGGAGTTTTGCGTGCAAATACCCGGCAATATATGTAGGTACTATACCTTGCGATTTAACAACATAAAAGTTCCATTTGTGACCTATGGAAATGAAACAAATATTGTTGACGATAAGAATAAACAGTATCATGAAAATTAAAAAAAATACAAACATAAAGAGTGAGACAACATTTCAAAATATAATGACGGAAAAAAATACAGACGGCCATAGGTTAAACAAAAATTGGTAAAAGAGGCTTACATTGAGGCACCGTTGCCAAGCACTTATGAATAAAAAAAGAATCTTGTATATTACTTACAAATATTGCTCTATTCCTATTTCAATTTTTAACTGTTGAGGATTTACGCTATAGTGGAATAATTCGACCTTAATTAAGAGGCTAGAAGTGAAACTGCAATAAGATCTCTAATCCCTAAACTCGAAGGAAATATCTCCCCAGTTTTGAGAGTTTCTTAAGAATGCCAAAGCTTTTTATGGAGCTGGTAATAAAAAAAATATAGCTGAGAAAACATTTTCATTTTGACCAGAAACTACAATCTAAGTTTGGTACTCAACTAGGTTCTAGTGCGTGTATGACTTGGTTACAATGATAAAAAAATGTAAACTTAATTAGATTTTTTTCTCTGAGATGATTCTAATAAATTTGAAGATTTCCTACTTCGCTAAGTGAGGAAATATGACCTTATAGTGTGGCCATCGAGGGACAGCCGACAAGTGGAACACTGAGTATTGATATGACTGACGGTGGAGAATAGGTACACAGTGTTATATATCAATAGACATAAAGAATTAAATTAATATTTCTGAAAATATTAATACCATAATTATAATTATGCAGTAATGATAATTACATGAGATGCACATAGACTTAAAATATTCATGTGGAATTATTGTAATATCCCTTTGGTGACAGCATCGTGAATTAATTCATAACGCTTGTTTATACATACTCACCTGACGAATCAACAGTCGACCCATCCGCGAAGTAGTAAATAATTTATTAATCGCTCTGGATACAGGCCATTAAGAGCAAATAAATACAAACAATTGCATATATACAGAAATTTTCGTATATGACATAATAAAAATAGTCAAATAGTTTATGTTTATATAGATTCCGTTAAAGTTACTACGTATTACATAATTAGAAAAAATCATAAATTTTACTTTTAAAATTTTCAATTGATTTAGTATTTTTAACATGAGTCGGGTGTTGCGTGACGCTAGCCTTTTGCGAGATTACCCCATCAATAAGAAGTGTACCACTTAAACAACTATCAAACCCCGGCTTCCACCTGGAGAAACGTTTAAGTCTACTCTCATAGGATTATTCAGTCATCTTATTCGCGCGGCCATCTGTTCCCTCCTCTTTCAGCTCCAAGGGGGTCCCGCGAGGGATTTATCCCCTTGCGCTTCGACGCCTAATATATTCAAAACAAGGATCCTTTACCCCTTCTACACTGTTTAACCTTGCCCCCCCTCCCATTCCCGGTCGAATTCCAACTCCACCTTCCCCCATTTGAAGTGTCTACACCCCCGCTCCTATATTCCCCACTACCTGCGGCTTACTCAAACAAACACACACGCAACACATAGTGCTGAAGTGTATGCTGCACTATCTACTTCACCCGACGTGCACCCACTCAAGTTGGTTGGAGTGACTTTTGTTTTCAGATTTGCCTGAAAGTTAGCAGAAGTTTTTTTAAAATAAGTGATACCTATAGATAAAAATGAAATAATTGCATCATACCGATTTTTTTTGGAAATTCAACGATGCAAAACAAATACGGCAGAGAAAGCATTTTGATTCTTACCAGAAACGAGATTCAAAGTTTGGTACTCGACTAGGCTCTAGTATGTGCATGACTTGATCACTATGACAAAAAATGTGAGCTTAATTAGTATTCACATAGTCTTTGGCACAAAGCCTTATGAAACATGGCATGTATTTTTCGTAATAATTCGATTACATATGTGTAGATTATCTCCTTTTTTACTAACTCAATCAGATTCTCAACCGTTCCGCCAGTGGAGATATTTGGAACTATCGATGAATTGACTTTTAGGCTCCTGTGATTTCTTGATTTCGTCGGTCTTACACTCTATAGCCTAATAGCATTTCCATTCCATATCGAAAATAACTGATACAAATTTTGCTCTAAACAGCTCATACGTTTATGCTAAGGAAAGGTAATCTTGGTTCATTGAGATTTTAAAATATTTTCAATAAAGCAGAAAAAAGGTTCTAGGTACACATTTAATTTAAGCAGGTACATGTGTTTATGCGGTTTAACTCACCATACATACCTTAGTGAGAACTATACAACAATTAGATTTTATACATTTGCTTTAATTTTAAAATTCTATTACTTCAGCTTTTGGCGTTATTTTTGCAGTCGCTTACTTTCCAGGTCTTCAAGCTTTGTTTTGAATCGTGCAGTCGCGAGAGAACCTTTCATGTGGTAGTTTAATCGAGCTATCAATTCAAATTAGAATTCGATGCATGCATTTTCATTACAACCTCACTGTAATGAAAATGGTCTCATCTCAATGATAATAAAATACTTTTACCATTTACCACAATACTTTTCGAGATATTTGAAAAAGAAATTGATCCATTTTCCGTGGGAATCGGTAAGGGTATGCACTGCAGTGATGTTTTATTTTTGAAATAATGCATTTTTAACGCATATATCTCGTCATAAATTTAACAGCTTGTATGTTTAATCAACTTTTAAAAAATCAATCAATTACCGCAGTAACTTTTAGAGAGCCGTTAAAAAATATTCGGTTTTAATGGTGTTGTCAGCGTACGGCGTAAAGAAATTAGTCAAGTTACCAACTTATACATGTATATTTAGTTAGTTACTGAGAATTTCAGCAATTTAAGACAAGGTTTTTTTCGTTAATAATGTAATAATATTCACTTATTTCTTAATAGAGTTGCTAAAATTTAAAAATAAAATTTGAACATAGAATATAGTCTCTGACATGACTAAGTAAAATTGTCGCTTCAACTACCTTAAACAACAAGGATACGTTTTGAGAGAGAAAGAGAGTGAGAGGAATATGGAGATAGACCTTGTGCGCTTGTGTGGATATACTCCTAGAGAGAGCGTCATTCACACGCTATGTCCGCAAACGTCTGGATATCAAATATTAGCGCACAACGCTGAGTCAAACAATCCCGTGAGAGGATTAGGAGGGGGGCGTACGAGGAGGAGGGTGGCGAGGAGGTAGCAACATCAGCAAAGGAGAAGCCGTCCATGGCGAAGAACGCTTCCGGAAGAGGGAGCAAGGTGTAAGAGAGTGGAGTTGGTTGGATAGGGAGACCGGTTTGAAATCCTTAAGCGCGGATGGTGATAGTCAAGGTTTTGGGGAGAGCGGTGTACATATACAAAGGCAAGGTAAGGTGGTTGGGGCTATCCACCTCTGCACATGAGTCGCTAGCATCTGAGGAGAGTGAATATTCGAGTGAATGTGGGGGAACGGAGAGGGTACGCTAATCTTCCCACCCTTAGCGTTGCCCTACGACTTGTCGAAATTGGATTAAATGCGAGGAAGCGAAACAGATGATGATCTGTTGGCTGAGAGTCGGAGTAAGTGAACTGGAAGGTAAGAGGTAAATACAACTACAGGAGGAGAATAAGGAATTACACTTATCTAAACCTGCGGGGACCTCGGGTAAAGATATAAAGAAGAGGCTGGTGAAGAGTTTATTAGAGAGTGTAGCGATGTATGGAGCAGAAATTAGTTAATTAAAGTAATATTTTTCCTCAATTTTTATTTTTCTAGTTGATTGAGTATTATCTAAGCTGTTATGATTATAATTTGTCCTGACGTCCTATCAAATGATAGTACTCCAAATAAAGACTATCCCTATGGGGTACCTTAAACTACAGTCTATTACTTACGTTAGTTTTAGGTTGCCATATTTACCATGAGTCACTATTATAAGTGGTGAATTTCTGACACTGTTTTAATAATGTAATTTTTTCAATTGGATCAATAAATATTCATCCATTCATTCAAACGTGAGTACTTAGTAAAGAGGACGAGAACAGGCTGCAGGTGTTCGAGATTTTAGGTGTGGTGAAGGATGGAGAAGGTGCGGTGGAAAAGAATGGCTTGATGTGGTGGGTGAGGAGAAGTAAATTTCGGGATGAGATTGATGGGAGGAGGCAAAGTAAGGGTAGGAGGAGGTAATGAGGGGTAAAGGGTTGCATAAGACCGTTATAGAGGGGAGGTCGTTTGGAAAACGGACGACGGAAAATGGACGAGATGAAGAAGGGTAGGACGTATGCTGAGATGAAGAAAAAATATTCCAGGTAGCTCAGGATCTACACATGTAAAAATACGGAGGATTTATATTCACTACCATTTACACCTACCTTAACCGGAATATTACCTTAACAATAGTGGTACGTTTTTGCGTCGTTTTGTCGCTGCATTGTACCTCACACACACCCCGTTTTCATGGCAGTGGCAGAAACTGATGAAGACGTTACCGTGACGCGTTCAGTCTTACCAATTATACCTGTTCATTGAGGAGATAGCATCTTTGTTGTGAAGTTTAGGAGACAAAATGGATCTTCACGAGGAGTGTTGGCGATGAACTGCACCGCCCAAGTTCAACTTTTGCCAAAGATCTGAAGCTGACGACAATTATTTATATGAAAACAACCACGTGACCAACTCATGATGGGCAGAAATCATCGGTCCTCACTCCCTGCCGCAGCTCCTACGACTCAAGCTGTGTCAATAGTTGATAGATGGGCTACACAGCAATATAAAAATTCAAAATTAATCTCGTTAATAGGGATGCGCACAAGAGAAACAACTGCAAAATATTTTGCCTATCCGACTACACCGTGATATTTGATTGGCTGCTGCATGATTAGGTACCCGTGTATAGCTCTCGCAAAGGTTCTCGAGTTGCTCAAGGATGGGGGGCCGAAGTGGAGGGGGTGAAGGGAAAGGACGGAGGGGAAGAGAGGGAGGTAACAATAGAGAGAGAGAGCGAGGCAGGGGAATCAAGCAATTCGCGAAAAAGGCACGAGGCACACACGCAAGGCAAGTGGCGAAAATCACCCTTTCCTGTGAATTAACCACAGACCTTATCTTATGGTCTCATTGTGAGATGAGTGAAAACGGGACGTCAGGCAGTTGTTAGTCATCATAATTCTCGGAGCGCTCGTGTCGGCAGCAATTATAAATGTTTTATTATTGACACTACGCTCTAAACAAACCTTCCTCCAGACTTGTAAGATTTTGAGAGTTCCGTAGCCCATGTCCCAATATTGTTCACAGCGCAGCGCCAGGAACTTTTGCGAGAACTCAACAATCACTCATTGAGTCAACGTTTGATAAGAGTGAGCTCCATTGAGAGTGAACGGTTCATGAACGATCGAACATAATCCAGGTTACACAATTTGCCCCGTGGTTTATCCGGTTCAAAAGAACGAACGAGAAAAAGAGGTTTGGGTGGAGAAGAACTTGATTCTTTAGCGTACCATTTATCACTTTTCCACTAGCATTTGCGTCTATAATTTTCTTTGAAACATAAAGAGATTCACTCTGAAATATATCAATGTTATTAATTCTCCTTAAGAGTTATAATCTTTGTATGCATTTTGTATTTTCCTTGCATTTTCATCCCATCGGTTTGTGGTTGTAAAAGACAGCCTTGTTGCCTTCCCTAATTTCAGTTACCTTTTTCACCCTAGTAATGGAGTTATTCCAAAGAAATCCAGGCTATAACATTTATCCGCGATATTTTACTCATGTTTGATATTAATTTCATTGCATAGAGGTAATAATGTTTTCAGGGAAATTCTAAGCTTGACCTAAGAATTCTTACGAGCACGACGACAGAACGTTCGTCTTCCTTCTAAGAGCGAAAAACAGCGAACGAAATAGATTTGCTACGAACTGAAGTAATCCTGAACATATATTTTCATTTTGATTCGTTGAAACGGAGGCTTGAGAAAGAGGAAGAAGCTGAATTTGAATGAAACATACTAACTTAGTGATTTCACTATTCTATTAAATTTGTGATTTTGACGCGCATATCATCTTCACACCACGAATATGCCGTTTCACGTTGAAACCCCGAGCTGTGTTTTTTAGTACTTTTAGTAATATTTACAGTGAAAGGATGAGAAATGTATGAATATAACTACCATATAATTTCTTCTCCCGTTGAGAATATACGGTAATGTTTGATAGTTATATTATATAGAATGCCTAGGGAAGTAGATCAGTATGGCTACCACTATGGCAGCATACTTCTGTTAATATTAAATCGATGGAGGTAATGTATAAGCAAAAATGATATCTCAAAAAATAAAATACTTTACTTTGTGATGCATGATATATATGACGATAAATAATGTTTTACTGACTTCTCAGCCGAGAGAGGACTTATACGGCTTCGCGTAGAAGGTAGTGGGGTTGGTGTGGAGGTTGAATAGTTTTGTCCCTGAACATATAAGCTGAAGTTATAAAGTGTTATCATTCCAAAGCATAATAAATTGCAGGGATAACCATTCATTTGCCATCTCAGAGAAGAATTGAATATGAATCATGATCCAAAATGAGGTCAACCTTATCGATTTCATACTTTCCCAGTAGGATTCTGGGAATCCACTGAATGTGTTACGAAAGAATATTTTTTTAGTAACCCGATGATATAAGGTAATGTATTTCCAAAAGATTTATGTCATACACATTTCTTTAACTATATAGTCACTGGTTGTGATGCGCTGTTTAACTACATGTAGGTATATCTATTATTTATAAAGGTAAACCTTTAAAGCTAAAGTTACTCCCATAATAACATGCGATATTTGATGCAAAAATAAAGGTTTAGCGATCCTAATAACGGTAATGATATAGATTAAAACACCAAAATTATGGTTTAACGCCAATGATCAGCTCATCGATTTATTCACATCACCGCTTCCGGCCTAACTTCTTGGAAGTATTTCGTGTCCAAACTAAAGAAATCATGCTCTTTTCCAAAGGTTTTTATTTTTACTATATATGCACAGCCTAGAGTGGATGGGGTCACCTTTCCAAGCACCTATAGAGAATGGAAAATACACACAAGAAAGGCTTCTGAAGTCAGGTATATATATACTGAAATGCAATAGGTACAATGCATCATGTGTTGGTCAGGCATATAGAAAATTCATGGTACACTCTAAAAAAAACACGCTAGGTGCTAAAAAATAAAGATTCCACCTCCCTTCTTGCTAAGTACCTTCAGGAGTGCAACCAAAATACTGATTTGTATCAGAAATTTATAAAATCTTCTCTAATGGATTAAACATAGATACTTTCGAGGGAATCGAGGAAAAAAGCATTTGGCAGACCCTCATACGACCATTTGCAATGAGCAATTGCTCCCCCAACCCTCCCCACTTCTCTCCGAAAAACTAACCTTGAAGAAACTATGCCTTTCCGCCATCTGACCGCGTCCGCACTCCCATATATCCCTCAACCTACCCCCTACCATGTCATGACCCACGGTATAACCGCCTCCTCCCAAACTCCCCCCCCCACCTCCACACCAACCGTAATTCCATCCTCCTACACTGAGGGTTTGTATAATTTGCATCTAATGATGCCTTAAGTCGCTGTAGCGAGCTTTAAATAATTAAATAATATTGAATAAAATTCTGTGAAATGTCCAAGATTTTTTTCTATAGTATGGATATCATATATTTATGTATACAGGATGTTTCAGGTAAGTTCTGAATATCTTCAGAAGGTAGTTTACGTGGCTATTTTAAGCATTTTTTGTCCGATGACATCCGTTTCTTATTTACGGAGCTATGGCAAACCACCTTACATTTTTTCTTTAATAACTAAGGTATTTCATCATTTGAAGTAGTATTTTTTGAACGATGCAAACGATAAGGTATAAATTAATATTTGTTTTAACTCACGTTGTCGTGGTCGAACCTTCTAATATAGATGTCCATCTCCAACACATTGATAAAGAGGAGTCTAGATACTTTCAGGCATATCATATTGCGCAAGGTCTAATGATTAGCAGGATTCTAAAATGAATGATTTTAGGCTTTCCCTGAAAATGGTACTGAAGAATTGTTCTCGAACTTCCCATCGGGTCCGTCCAAGAAATTCCTGCCATCTTCATTCATTCCTGTCTTCTATCAAAACGTCGGCCAACATCCAGGGACTAACCTGATGGGAAGCCCGAGAAAGCCCCATTTATTCATTGATATTCTAAAACTTTTAAGGTACATCCTAATGCTCTTTAACGTTAACCGAGGAGGAATGATTACCTGTTATTTAGGAAGACCATAATGCTACGCAACTCAAGGTGGTGACACCTTGACTGCTTTAAATCGGGCGTGCTTAAAATTCAACAAACCTCGCTAGAGTAAGGTACCGAACACATGAGCTAAATTTAGTGCCGTCGTTACACCTCCACACATCACCGTTGCAAAATGCACATATGCAGCGGAATAACGTGGTGACATACGATTATTCGAAGCTAAGGAAATTGGAAAATCTCTATTTCTAAAGAAAAACAGCCAGCGTCTGCCTAAGTATATCACTGCAGTATGGAGATAGGAAGTGCCGGATTTGCACACTTGCAGAACCGTCTCCACAATAATATTTTCCACGCCGTCACGCTCAAAAATATTCCACGGCTCAAATGAGGACGTAAAAGAGATTTCCTCTCGGCTGCGTTAGTCAGTACAGAGGCGCCAGATCACGAATCTTTCCTGCACGTTGACGCTATTAGATGAATAAAACGAGAAAGTCCATAGTTGCAAAGTGTTCACAGTCGCAGTTCGTTTACAAAAATGCGAGAACAGTGATATCAAAGAACAGACAAAGTGTTCGGTGTACGTTCTCTTCGTTATGGTGAGTTTACTTATTCTCTATAAAGTATTCCCTCCATTTTTTGTTAACATATCCGGTTTCGATACAAATCGGTTTTGGATATTCTATTTGGTTGGATTCAAAGTGAAAATTCTCGGTTCGGGCAGCTCTACCGTTTAAGTAACACGCAAATAAGTAAAACGACATATATGATTCATTACAAGTTGAAGTCTTAGACGCGAGGACGGATTCGCACAAAGCTGTTTCCCAATAATGTGAGGACATCCCAGAGGTTCACAGGAGACCGTGTGAGGTCGTGCAAGGAACATATTGTGGGAAAAATTCTAGGATGCCCACATTTATTGTAAAAAAGAAGCCGTGAGCATATCTAAAATACATCGTTTGTTAACAAGGGCTGAAGGCACACGAGAAATTGACATACTCTCATGAAGGACTGCACACTAGTGCGGATCGGAAAGATCTATTTTTCGTAGAGAAACTTGGCCTTCTGGAAAAAGTTGTCAAAGTGACTGAAAATAAGGCCAGAAAAATTTGGGATCTCAAGGTCAACCCAGGACCCTCGCACCGTGGCCATTTATGAGGAGGGGGTCTGAAAATGGAAAAAGTCACGCTTTTAAAGCGGTTCCCCTTGCGTTCCTTCAGATCAAAAATTTCGTCCATTTGGACGTGTCTGCAGCCGTTAAGCCACATCTATTTCGAGTGCGCGTAATCATGGCACGCCACGTAGCGTCGCGACGCGTCGCAGCGACCCGGCAGGAGGCGCGAGCGGCGCGGGCGGTCAGCAGGCCGCTCGCGCCTCCTGCTGGCTGCGTCTGCTGCCCGCTCGCAGCGAATGCAGCAAAACTCAACATGCATGCGTCTTCCGTCGTTGGTCTAACTAATATTAGATAATTAAACATAATGTCCAGGGAATAAGCATTACGGAGGAATTATTTAAAACCAATATAACATTTCTAAATTGCCTCGGGTGGCTTTTGGCGGGTACTCGGCGCTGACAATGTAAACATATTTTGTTGCCTGAGTTTGTTAACCCTGGTAAAACTCCCAATACCCTCGCTGTCCACCCCTTCTCCTCCCTCTCATCGCCTCTCCTTTCTCCCTTCCTTCCCCAACCGCCTTCAAAATATGTAGATATATATTTTCGGTGCTTTGCACCATTTCATTTAGTGGAAAATTGCGCCTTGCAATTTCAGTGAGCATATACAGTGCCTGCAGTTCACTATTAGGCATTCAGTGAAGTCTCTACGTGTTCTCCCTGTTGGCCAGTGCTGTGGTAGTCATTTTTTGTGAGACTTTTTAAATAAGTGCGCCACTCTTAAAGTCAAATCCCTTACTGATTTGAATGTTTTAACTGTGCGATAATTTGGACTTAGAAAATGCCAAAAAAAAGGATGCGTAGTGAGGAAAAATATCCCTTTAAACGAATCCACGCTACCAACTTTTAAAGAAGTGATAAAATATTTTTTTATGCTCGCAACATATTGAGATTAGAAAACGCAAGTCTTGCAGTTTATCAAATAGCTAGTCTAGTGGCGAAAAAAGTGTCCGAACTTAGGAAACGCGCCTCTATTCCAAACATTCCGGAGCGTGGTGTGATTAAAATGATTTTACGGTACCATAAGACGTACTACGGCTTAAGAATAAGTGCAAGCAAGTCTACGAAAGGTGTCAAATTGACAAATCAATAAATAAATTTTTAAATGTATCTCAGAAATTATGTGATATTTGTAATAATTTTCCCCTAAATGAAGTGGCATTTTTAGGGATCAAAGGACAAAACGAAAGATGATATCCGGTGGTTTGGATGCTTCAGAAACTCGGCGATTGAAGAAAAAACTCAGAAGAGAAAGTCGAGTCAAAATCATTCTTTCTTGAAGAGGAAAAAAGTGAACATCAAGAATTTTCTTCCTCAACATCCCGAGAAAATTCAATCGACGATGAATCAGCCGACTGGGATCTCAACGTTCCTCATACGATTAGGGATGAAAATCAACCTGGACCTTCTTCGGGGCAAATGAGTCTTTAATTGTCAACTGTGGCGGAGGTATGTACAAGAACCGGCATGTCTCTCAGAGCAGCAGCAATGAACGCCAGCGCAACTTTAGCCGACGCAAAGCTCATAACTCCGGCAGACACATCAAAGGTAGTGGACTGGAATTACTTACGAAGACAGAAAAAGAAGATATTAGATTCAGTATAAGCAAAGAGAGAATAATCAAAAAGTGCAATTGAAAGGGTTTATTTTGACGGCAGAAAGGATGAAACAATTAAACTGGAGAAAATAGGCAAGAGGAATTATCAACCTAAGGTTAGGGAGGAACATGTCGTGTTAGTCGAATAGCCAGGCTCACACTTTTTGGGGTTAGTCTCCCCCACATGAGGATCTGCAAGAAACATTAAATCTGCAATTCTTGATTTTTACGCAAAAAAAATATTGAACTTTCAAATTTAAAAGTGATTGGACGCGACGGCACCAAAGTGAATACAGGTCAGAAAGGAGGCATCATCCCTTTACTAGAAGCACAGCTCAGACGTCCCTTACAGTGGTCTATTTGCCAATTACACTTGATTGACTTAACGCTGCGGCATTTGGTTGAAAAATTAGATGGGTAAACTAAGGGTCCAAATTTGTTTTCAGAATTTATTGGCTCCACCCTTCAAGACTGCCAGAATCTTGATGTCATACGATTCGAACCAATTCCAACAAAATTTATCCTACGAAGTAGACTTGACATTGCTGAGCACTGACCAGCAGTAACTTTTGGAAATTTCTAATGCAGTTTCGAAAGAAATTTGCTCGGAAAATTTGGCCAGTAAAACTCCAGGGAAAGTGGCTCATTCTCGCTGGGTCACGACGACCAACCGACTACAGAGGCTATGCGTGTCCACTGAAAATCCAAGTGCTAATTTACAAAATCTGGTGTCATTCATTCAAAAAGTATACGCACCTGTCTGGTTTTCAGTGAAGCAAAACTATTGCATACACGACAGTGCTGTAAATTTATGGAAACTAATAAATTGGTCAAGATATTTACCGGAAGGTCTTTAAAAGTCATTGATCCTATTATTATGAGAAATGGGTTTTTCGGACACCTAGAAAATTTACTCCTCTCAATGATTGATGATCATCGAGAGAAAGTGCGAAGAGATGCGTGGAAAAAATATTAGACGCGCGAAGAAATACGCGTGCAATCGAAAATCCAAGAAGTTTTGAATTACTACCAGTTTTTAATTTTAATAATTAAAAACTACACTCTGCTGATCAAATGGGACGAGAACACCGACCCCCCTGCTCTATCGCATACGGCTGAAGAAATTCGAGAATTACTTGAGCAATGCTCAACTTTGGAACTCAATTTTCCCTACCACACGCAAACAGTGGAAAGATTAGTGAAAGAGGTAACCCAAGCTTCATTGGCATCCGCAACAGACGAGGAGAGACAATTAGAAATGCTGAAAAGACTAGAAATCAGAACCAAAATGCCGATCTTCAAAATCAAGTGTCAGTTCATGCAGTGATAGAGTGAGTAAGTTTTACATTTATCTACCTGACTTCAAAAATAAATAAATCGATAATGACCTTAAGTGTTCAATGGAAATAATTTTTAAGGACAAATACTTACACACAGATAAACCGATTGGTCTACAAAATGTTGAAAAAGAATTGTAAAAGTAAGCTAAATCCTACACAATCAGGGAGTTTTTCTTTACTTCCCGAATGATGACGGTGCGTTAAATTAATTACAAATAATTCTTCCGTTATTTTTATTCCATGGACATTATGCTTAATTATCTAATATTAGTTAGGCCAACGACAGAAGACGCATGCATGATGAGTTTTGCTGCATTCGCGGTAAGCGGGCAGCAGATGCGAGCGGGCAGCAGACCCGAGCCGGCAGGAGGCGCGAGCGACCTGCTGACCGTTGCGCTGCGACGCGTCAGAACGCTACGTGGGCATTGCATGAATACGCGCACTCGAAATAGACAATTTATGGCTTAACGGCTGCAGATCTGAAGGAACGCAACTCGTCAAAATCCTTGGGGAACCGCTATAAAAACGTGGCTTTTTCCATTTTCAGACCCCCTCCTCATAAATGACCACGGCGCGAGGGTCTAGGGTTGACCTAGAGGTCCCAAATTTTTCTGGACTTATTTTCAGTCCCTTTGACAACTTTTTCCATAAGGCCAAGTTTCTCCGCGAAAAATCTATTTTTCCGATCCAGTGCAGTGCACACCCTATTCATTCGAAAGACACAATCTTGCAGTTAAAAGAAAATAAATAAAAACGGAGAGAGATCAGTAACTACACTGTAATAACGTATCGAATGATGAAGCAACTGAAAAATACAATTTCCAGCAAATATCAAATCATGTTGAATCACATTGCTGATATAAAAATATGAAGGGTTTTAGAGTTTTTTTTAAGCATTGAACTGGTTGATGAATTGAAATATCTTGGAATTACAATGGACAATAATTTTAAATTTAGCTAACACTGAAGTTAACAGTTAGTAAGTAATGAACAGCTACAAGATACCTTTTATCATAATGTGACAGGGAAATTGGACATAGAGCCTCGTAAAGTTTTATTTTAATGTGGTTGAAAGTGCGTGAAGGCATTGCATTACTCTATGGGCTTATATAAGATTCATTTGCTATTCCAAATCGATCAATTTATCGAACCACATAGTCATAATGACATTTTGTCAAAAACATTACTAACTAAACAAATGAAATCCTCGATATTTTCTTTTGAAAAACTGGTTTAATATATAATCATCTTAGTTCATTATTTTTAAAGTGATACGAAAACATAAAAAACAAGATCGTGATATGGCATAGAGAAAATAAGTATTACGTGGTGCAAAAATATTACTTACTATTGGTAAAACATTTTGAAAGTTGAAATTCCATGTATTTTCAATTAGTTACCATCTATTGTAAAAGAAAAAAATAACGCAAGCAAAAGAAAAGGTGAGAAAAAAGCCAAATAAAAAAATGCAAAGAATATACTTCAAAGAGTGTGCATATTTATAACTAGACTTAAAGGAATGTATTATTTAAATTATTCTTACATATTATGTGAGAATGGTGCGCACTTTTGAAAAGAACTCCGCAAGATTAGCCTAAGGCTCGGGTGGACTAGATTATTGAACCCAACTCAAGATCTTGAAAGATAATGTGATTTATTTATAAAGATGTGAACAAATTTGCATACCTTCATTCTTATATGAGCAATAATGTATTTCTGTAATTTCCATAACCAATTAACATATGTCCAAATTTAAAGAAAGTGGCATAAACAAAGATCATTCTAAAATAGGTGATAATGCATTTCTATAATTTTTGTCACCAATACACGTAATATGTCTGATTTGAAAGAAAGAAGCATAAAAAAATATCGTACAAATGTGCACATATGGAGGAGAATGAGAAGAGGTCACAGATGTCCTGGTAGAAGAGGGATGCCATGCTCTCAAATTTGCAACGTGAAATACGAAGTCGTCGTAGTAATCGTCGAGAACTATATCTGCAGCACGGACGAATTCCTTTAGTCAGAGCTGGAAGAAAAAAATCCCCGCTGGGATGAAAAAGCGTTGTGACTCATGAACCCAGTTTTCAGCCACTATCTCCATGACAAACGAATTAAGGGAGGGGAAAAACATCCTGGCGCTCCGAGCGATACATCATACACACGAAGCCGTTTGCCAGGAGGCGGTGGCGCTTACTGGCGCGCTCGATGTGAAGTCACAATGGGAGACGAAATCTTGAAAACTTGCGCGGGATGGAGTTTAGAGTTGAGGGGGTGGGGGGCGGAATTGAGGCAGTGGGGGCGGGGGAGGAGGGTGGGGAGAGAGAGGGATTTTCGTCGCGGTGGTGGGCGGAGCAAAAATGTTTGCGAGCTTCCATCACGTTTAATCGCTTCCCATTCTGAGGCCATTGTAACCGTTCCGCTACATTGAACCAGGAATCCTGCACGTCCACCTTTCTCGGTTCCTGCCCAAACAGATTCCGAGATCACCCATGAGAGAAGGGGGAAAAAAATCTCGTCACTCCGCCCTCTCTTATATCTCAACTCTTTCCTCAAACATGCAGAGGAGCTAAGTGACGATGCGATGGATCGACTGCGATATTTGCAATTTGCCCGAGATATCCCATTGCGATATTGATCCTCCGCGGGTTTTTGATGTATCGCATTACGCATTAGATGCATTTGGATGTGAGGCAAAACATCCGATGCAATATGATATGTATGCATGCGATGCAATGCGATACATACGATAATATTCGATTAATGTGATACGATTACATAAATAAGACTCAATTCCATTAACGTGTTTCAATCCGGTATATATGTGCAAGCGATGTAATAAGGCATATATGTACTATTCGATATATGCTATGCAATGCGATACATACTATGCTATTTGATATACGTGATACAATGCGGTGTATATGCATGCGAAACACTAAATTTGACGTATGGAATGAAATATATAATGCGGTGCAATGCGATAAAAAGAAGTTATACATGCGATGCGCAGCGATACATCTATTTTAATGCGATGACTGTGATTCAACCCCCTTTGCGATAAAATACGATATGAGATGTTGTATGAAGCTATGCGATATGTATATATATATTTATTTATATATGAGGTTTGATAAATGATAAATGTGATAGAATACGATGTGCGATGTCATGCGATACAATGCTATGTATGCTATTCACCCAATTCGATATATGAAATGAGATGTATCTGGCACGCTCGATGAGAAACGATATATACAATACAATGTGATGCATCTATTACCATGCGATATGTATGATGTTTTTCGATAAATGAGATGTAATGCATTGTATGCGTTGCAATACGATACATGCGTTGAAAACAGCTCGATGTGTTAAATTAGATCTATGTGGGGCATAAAATGTGAAACGATACTAACGATCCAATTCGATACACGCGATCCGTTTGGATATGTTCAATGTAATTGATATAAATCAACTCAACACTACGTAATGTAATAGCAATTCAAAACCTCTTGTATCTTTCACCATGCAAAATTTAAATAATAACACAAAAATTGAAATTTGAACACCGCTCAGTACTGCCTGTATGTAAAAAAACTTTCTAATACTCTCCGTAATCCCTCACCCCTGTTTTAAGAATAAATGAGAAAACAAGACTCAGATATAGACTACTGTCCTCCCTTCACCCCATCCATTTCTTTCCGGAGAGTGCTTAGGAGACGGTTTTTACAAAAATTACTCTGAGACGACCGTTTCTTGTTATTTTTTTCCATCCATTCAACTCGTATTCCGACGACAATCTTTTAAGGATTTCCTCCGTGGGAGATCAGTTGCTCCCTGAGCCATCAAAATCCTCCCCAGGGGACGTGCTCACGTTCGTTATGAGGCTTCCTCCATCTTCGGCGCCCAGAGTGGCAAAATCAATACATGTGGCATGGAAATAGAGCAAACAATTGTGAAGCACAGATTTAAGCTTCGCTATAATGTGTTTCTTCCCAAATATTTCACGTGCTTTCACTCATGAGTCGTCTCATGGTCGGAAAATTAGGCATAACCATGGCAAAAAAATAACAAGCGGTAATTGAGTGAGTATTCTTATGTGAAAGACCAATGCAAAATCTATTATGAGTCATCGGTTGATATTGTCCACAGGACTTTGGTTGGTATCGTAAATTTTTCATGAGAATATTCCGTGCCAAGTTTTTTAATTTTATCTTTGGGCTGTATGTACTTGCTTTAATGATTAAACCTAGGAGAGTTTTAAACACACATTCTAGTTCCTTTTTTATATACGACTGACCTTATGAGAACATATTACCATAGAGTAATCATGTATTACTATAATAATATAACCATACCTACTTCTAATAGAACCATATTACTCTGTGATATTACTTAGATATAGCGACACCAAAACAGCAAGGGAATACAGAAATATTCCGACCCACAGCCCCTCTAAACTTGTGATTGAAGGGTCATCGGATTTTGTTGTCCATAGAAAATGGCCGAAATCAGAATATATTTCTGAGATCTTACATTATTTTTAAAAACCTTCTGATAGCGCTGCTTGATCTAGTTAAATTGATTCACTTACCAGCAATGAATCAGCTTTTATAGACCAGTGAAATCACCTCCTTCATCCCCATATGAATGAAAAACACTACTATAGTAGTGAATAGCATTGCATAGTGCATAGTGCATTTTCCCCATTGTAATCCTTCGATTTTCAAATGCAAGTTTTTTCTATCATTCAAGTCCAGTAAATCTCCACAAAATTCCTTTTTGTTATTACCAGATTGGTGCAAAATTCCACGGAAAAATCATTCTCTGTGACCGGGACCCGATCCTGGATCCCTCGATATCGTACCGAATGCTTTAACCAATCCTCCGTCCCTCTTGATTTTTGCGGCATTTTAAAGGAACCAGATGTAGAAGACTGCCTGACATACAACGTAACGAAGCGGTCCAATGCGTGCGCTTAGCCAAAGTCCGCGAGGTTGAAGACAAACTTTGACAACAATGAGGTGTTCGCTCTTTTTGTCAAATTTTGAGGGTAACGGGACAAGGTATGGCATTACTTCAACCAAGTTACCTGCAAGCGCACAGAGGAGAAATCATCAGACTGGCGTTAAAGGGGTATATAAACAGGATCATGGGATCGGAATGGATGACAAACCCTTGAAAACACGTATCGGCAATGTAAACGGGAGGACAGTTCTTAAATAAGATATTTAACAAGAGAGCACGAAATAAAAAAGTACAAAACCGAACGGACTAAATCTAGAATCAAGTGAAACCATTTTTATATTTACCAATTGCAAAACTGACTGGACCATTAGCATCCCAGACATCAGAACCAGTGCGATCAGTAAGGAAAAAGCAGCATACTGTGGTACTCACCTGTAAAGGAAGAGAACGGTACATTTTAATTAAAATATGCCAGATCATCCCACACACATGAATAAAAGCAGCCCTTTATACATTAAAATTGCATGGTATACTCGGAGCATTATGATTTATTACATACATAATATCATTTAGCCAAAATACAATCTGAGTTTTGTCTTAATAGCCTCAAGGGTTTAGAAGGCTACCTTCATGTCGAAAGAGAGTCTACTTCAGTTGCGGAAAGAATATTTCAACATGCAATAAAAAGAAACTATAAGAATGTTAACCTAAAAATAATTGAGCTTTAATTTTTTATATCCATTTATTATATAAAACAAAAATACGAATAACATTTTAAACGAGTCTAAGAATTCACTATTTGAAAACATTGGCTATGTACGGCCGTGTATAGCCATTAAGTGAAAAAACATCTATTGAAATTCATAGGTAATGATGAAATAAAGATAAATACAGCATAACATCTGTGCAAAAACAGTGAATAGAAACAAGTTTTAGCCATTAAAATTTGTACTTATTCCATAATTACTTAATGCAGTCGGATAAAATATCATATAATATAAGCTAGCATATATTATAAACTGGAGAATATTTTCGAACCATACAAACATCAATAATTCAGCGGGAAGCGTACGCGTGGTCAACGAAGTGATGCGGTTGAGAAAAAAGTCATTTCCTAACAACTGGTACTCGGCTGTAAGGCAACATACACTCCAGTTCCATAAAATGTTGAAAAAGTGTTGTGTTAAATTATAACAAAACTATCCGTTACTTTTTGGTGAGACAGTGTAAATAACGGGAGCATTGAATAGTTGAATTTTATCAGCATGAGTAAAATAAAAAATAAAATTAATATGTTCCTAGATTATCGAATGACTTTTAAAAATAGCTCAATTGTTTATTCATAATGGAATACCTCCAATTAATCCATAATTCTCTTCGCCAACAAAATGTGCATACATCAAAGTGTAACATCATTAAATTATGCATCACTACCTCGCCATTCCCTTTTCTCATAATATGCGCAGGGAACTGAATTACATATACTGGTTTTAGATTCAAACCGCCCAATAAAAAGATAATATGAGGTCGCATATTTAAGTATGAATTTATTATTCATAAACCCAAAAACTTAACACCGCACGCATATTTACCACTAAAGTTTAATAAATTACCAACATTTTTTCTTGAAATGTTCATTTACAACTCAGAGTCAATATCTTGATAAGTGAACATTTTAAAACATCACTAAAATCCCAGAAGGCTCAAATAATTAGCGTGGCTGCATGTCATCTTACATGTGATGCTAATGGAACACATGATATTGAGGCTGCCTTTTTTGTCCAACCCATTCGTTTCGTGAAAATTGCCTCTTAATTTATCTAGTTATCCAAATGATATTATGAAATTACTGGAGGTTGAGTATTTAACATAATGCACGAGCAAAGATCAGCGTACTTATACATAACATCATTTACTTACCTACTCCTAAATTCTAATAATACCTACATCATAAAGATAGTGAAAATTAACAGTTAAAAATGTTGTAATGCAATGAAATAAGTTCACGTTAGTCAGTGAATATTGAAAACAGAATATAAGATACAGGTTTTTCCAGAATTCTGAATATTCCAACTTCGCTAGGTGTTACACCAAAAGAGGGCTAAAATAGTCAAATAGGAGTCTCATTTAGGTTTATTAACTCACTAAAACGTGTTTTAACACAAGAAAAATAAACAAATAAAATGAAATTGGACACAATTTTTAAAAAATAATTAACACGGGACGGTCATTAAGGTTTGCCATGGAAGCTTCAGTGATGCATATGGAACATTTTCAAGCCATTGATCCAGATAATTTCTAGCAGATGATATGGTCGAAAAGCTACTAGTTTCCCAAATAAATATCTAAGCATGATGAGAAAACCACCTTTGTTATTTCCACAAAACTTTATTACGCTTGCACGACGCGCGTTTCACCACACTGTGGCTTACTCATGTGCCACGAGGTCAGGCCTGATATCATCAGTTTTAAATATCTAAACAGTTAACAATAACCCTGTTTCTTAAGTGAGGGACAAAAATTAGCTGTATCAAAATAACAGGTGTAGCAGATGTATCAATATAATAGCAGGTGCATCAAAATAATAGCAGGTGTATCAAAATAATAAAATGAAGTTTTACTCTTTCAAGCGAAGCCATGGGGCTCAAACGTACGACGTTTCCCATCAAAATACCTATTTCTATTTGATATTCATGCAACAGTCTTTGGCTTTAATTTTAGTTTATTATTTAAATTCGTAGTTTAGTGGAAAGTTGCACATTTTAAGAACACATATATAAGTATAGTTGTTACATTACGTTTTGAGAAAAAATACAATGGGAATAACCGTGTTAGTTTTAGAAATTTTCAATGTCACTGATAGCGCACCATAGATGTTTGGAAGAATCATTACGGACCTGTATACAGTTTTCAAACGCACCTCAACGTTAGGTTCTCAACATGCACTAACGCCAACTTCAGAAGACAAAAGTTTCCTATTTTCCAAAATGTGTCAGGTTCTTAATTTGCACTAACATCAACTTGAGAAAGCAAATATTTCATACTTACCTCAAAGAAGGGTAATAACCCTTTAATAATCTTACTAGCATCAACTTGAGAAGGCAAACATTTTCCATATCCTTCGTATTTAAGGATGCATCTATTTTAAACGCGCGATTTCCACCTCCTGCCAGTAATCGCGGATTTAGACTACGGTCGTAATGATTATGCAACAATAGTATCATTGATAAGGCCATTATAGAATTTCTTATGGTGAATATGGGAAATTTATGAAGTGATTACAGAAATCATACAATCACTGTGTACATTTCTATAATATTTTTTCTTAGGGTAAGTATTCAAATAGTCTGTCCGTGGCTTATTATTTGGGTATCCGACAGAGTGACGAGAGATCCAAGCTCGATTATAAAATCTAAGACAGTTTTCATGTGCTGTAAATTATTTATTCATGCAAAATTCACGCTTGAGACCGTTACGCTTGAGACCGATATATTTTACACATAAAGATTACAGATTGAAGAATAAATATACTCCGTCTCGCCTGGGGAAAAATCTTGACGGCACGTAACCGTTATCCATCCACCTCGAAAGACCCATCACGACATGTGGTTAAAAGAGGGGCAAGGCATTGGCCGCAAGGTGGTTTAGACACGCCTACTGCACATTCGTCTCCCTTGCAGTTTCTTTTTTAATTTTTTATTTTTTTAACGCCATAAGTACTTCTCTTGAATGCACAGTACGACAAGGAGAGAAAAGTGAGGACTGCGGAATCTTTGGTGACGGCGGTGGCACGGAATTCTACCGAATCCGTGCGACACAGCGTGTACATACGCGAAGCGACGTCATCAGAGACCCGTGCTGAACGTCATTAATGTCACGACTCGTCGCTATGAAATACGGGACGGGAAAGGGTCGGAATTTCATTGGAATGGAAGCGCGTCACCTCTCTCTTGCGGTCTGGCTGAAGGGTTTCTGTGATAATGTGCGGTGTCGACCGTGCACCATGCGAAATACTTTCGACGTATCGCAATGTGATACTGCGATGCATTACATTCGATCAAGTACGCAAATCTCTTCGCAAGCACAACAGTGCACCTGCTTTCCATTCGTTTTGAAGCCATTTGCTTTCTTACTTTAATCCATGTGTGTCACCAATCTATTTTATGTACCCAGTTTTGACATAATGCATATGCAATTAAGAATAAAATACGATATCCTATGGGAATGTGATAAGGAAGGAAGTTATGCTTAACTACACATGTGATTTGATGCGGTATTGGATTTGAGTAAGAAATGATGCAACTTAATGTAATAAACCATATTCAACTTACTTAAAAAAATAAAGGAGTATGAAGTTATTAACCCTACCATTGGGAAATTCGATACCAGATTCCAATTACAATCTGTGAAAATATCCAAGAAATCATAGCAAAGTTTATTATACAGACACTATTTTATCCATTGAATAGTCCAAATGTTCGTTTTTTAATGCAAAAATGATATTTTAAAACGTTGTTTGGTGTGTTTGGTTTGTATGGTAGCTTTATGGTAATACGTATGCGTATAGATTGTGGCCAAATATGGATGTCAAACTCTGCGGGGAGATGAAGACAAGAAACTGAACTCATTTGAGATATGATACAAAAGACTTCAGCTGAAAATAAAAAAATAGACCGGTAAGATTTCCAAAGGGAAAGTGCGAAGAAACGTGAACCAGAAAGGACGCACGTGGAAATCCGTCGTAAACAGAAGAGTCCAGGTTATTTTTTTAAAATAGCAATCTATGGAGACATCAGGGAATCTTAAATACAATACTGGAGGGGTATCATAGTTGGTCGTTCAATCTTAATATTGGTTGACTCTAGCCCTCTATCCTTCCCTATCTAATGCTAGTTCCCTTACTCCGTCGTAGTTCAGCTTATGTACAAGAAAGAAAGGTACATACTTTTCTATTTATTTTATCTCTGTTTTCATCCCTTGACCTTCATCTTGGGACATTTGCCTCTATTTTTCTTTCAATTATACTCCTCACAAACCTATTGTCTCTCAGGGTGTGCTCAATCCATCTGCTTCTCCTTTTCTGTATAGCATTCCATATGACCAATTCCTCTTCTAATCTTCTGCAAACTTCTCCATTACTTTTTTATTCATCCATTTGATCTTCAGTCCTGCTCCAACGCCATGTTTCGAATGTTTCTAATCTTTTCTGACCTGCTTTTCCAAATGTCCATGTTTATATCCATAGAGTGCATTGCTACACACAAATGTTTTCATGTAACTGTGTCCTCGTTTTTAATCCCATCTTCTTTGTACACAGCAGTTGCCTTTTCGTCATGAACGCTTTCTTAGCTTTGGCTTTCCTACGCTTGATGTGCTTTGTACTTATTTAGTTCCACATGATGGTACTCCTAAGATAGGTGAAGAAAACCACTAGCTCTGATTTATCCTCTCTCTTTGAGTAACTTCTGCATTCAGCTTCTCTCTTCTGGATACTTAGATTTTGGTAATTCCTTATTTATTTTCATTTTATATTCTTGATGAACTTGGTCCATTGTATACAGTGATCTTCGAAGATCATTGAACGCAATGGACAAGACATGTGAATGCTTATTTATCCGGAAAGATGTCATGACTACAATTTGTCGAGTAGATTATGAAAAATGTGGGATACAGAAATTATGAATAGATGAAAATGAAGACGGAGAATCTTGAATAATTGAAAGCGCCTATCATCCAAACTGCTACCAACCTTTTTAACCTTCGTACTTATTGCCAAATTGAGCGCAAGTTAATATTGAGATTGCGACTAAGTGCAATGTGGTATGATAATACACTCGATCTAAATCGAAGAGATTTACCAGCTCTTTTTTGAACTGGTAGAGTTAAGGTGGTTCCACTTTATATGAATTAATGCCATTTCATTCATAATCTGGCTACTTGTAAAAATATTTCCTCTATTTAATGTGAAAAGAATGCTACCTTTCCCCGTTACTATTCTCGCAAATTAATTAAGTCTAACGGAAGAAAGAGAAATACTGGAAAGGTATTATTCCACAAAATATATATGCCATCTTCGCAGAAAACAGTTTTTAATAAGTGAAGATTTCCGAGAAATCGAATAAAAATAAAATTTATGAATCTTACCACCTTGTTTTTTAGCTTTTAGCGAATTACTGCTGTAATTGAAGTCGAAATGCGGTAATTCCATACAAATTGCACTTCAGACAGCTTCTATGGCAGGAAAAACGTTTTCACTAACAATGTATTCGTGGAATAATCTCTATAATTTGTACCTTCATTGCGGTTTTCTATAGATAACGAATTTAATCAGCGAAAGCAGAACTTTCTGAACAAAAATTGACAAAAAATTGGTATTTAGTATAATTTGTTTTGACTCACATAGTCGCGGTGGAACCTCCTTTAAGCTATTTTCAACTATAACGAGTGAAAATATTCATTGAGATGATTCCGAACATCGCAGTAAAAGGATAATATGAATTTAAAAAAACAAAGCTCTTTGCTGTGGGTAGTTGGGTGAACGGTAAGTCAAGAGGGTGGAATGAGGGACAGTTTGGCGCTGAGGGCTGGAAACTGTGGGGTGGCTTGAAGGATAGCCAACCTCCAGAGATGAGGAAAAGGGATAGAACAGAGTTGGGGGTGAGCTGGGGAGAGGGTGTGATGGAGAGATGTATTTCTCAGGGAAAATTGGAGGAGAGAGAGATGAGTCGCATGGGATGGGGTGGGACAGAGATACAAGTTACAGAGATGAGGAAAGTAGGATACTGGAGTTAAGGGAGGGATAGATAAGAACGGCATTAACCCTTTATTGGTCGTCTTCAAGTACATACACATACGGTATATACATCAATATGAAAGTACATATATCATTATGCCTCGAAGTAGTTAAAATAGTTTTTAAAGACTATTTCTGTGTAAATTTTATTTTGTGGATTTTATAAGAGCCCATATTTCTGATAGTCAAGATGATGAAAATCAATTAATAGCTTCTAATTGGACATTTTTGTCCATTCATTGGCCATGCATCAAAGCATGAATAACTATCTTCACAAAATTTAATAATACTTTAAGGCTACGTTGAGCTAAAGAAGAGATCGAAATTGTCACAATGGGGGTCGCCTCGGGTTGAAGTCGCGAAAGATTTTACACACTCGCGGTCATGCCGGGTACAAAAAACGAGGATGACTTTGTAACACTAACGGATGCGTCGCACAGTGGTCCGGAATAGGAAATAGTTGGCCAAAAAAAGAAACTATAGTTCAATTTTGGTCGCGCCCGACCCGTCGGGTCATAAATTGTCTACCGAAGACATAGCTCATTCTTTTTGGAGTAAACCTTAAAGTAGCACCAAATAGGTATTCTCCTATTAAATCTTAATTATTTAGTTAAATTAAAATAAAATTTCAATAAAGAATTAATAATTATATACCTATCATAATATAAATACTTATATACGTAATAATTATAGATTAAATAAAATAAATTAAGATTTATTATTTTTGGAATAATAATCATCAAAATTATCCAAAGCAACCGATTAAAGGGTTCTAGATACTACCCTGCGAGCTGCCGCACGGGCATATGGCAGGGGGTGTTACGACACCAGCTGTGTGAAGGCGTAAAGGAGAATGTTATAGGGGTTATATATTTTTATTGGATCTCAGTTATTATTAGAGTCACTTATTATGCGTGGAAAGAACGAATTTTTTCAACTATTTGTTTGGAAACGTATCTCTCTTATTTTATCTCTTCTGTCGAACCTAGATATAATGTTTGGCGTCAAAATGATATATTCTGTGTCACACAGAAAAACACCTGTTATTAATTTCTCAGGCAATCTACTAGCGTGTAGCCTACGAGTCTCTAGCGGCACCCAACCTAATCCCTCTAAAAGCTGTGAAACGCTCCTTGTTCGCTCGTAGCAGTTTTTATCGAGACGCAAATATTTCCTTAGTATTTTATTTATTTTTCGAATTAAATGTTTGCGTCCAGCATCCTATATTCTCCCGGCGTATTCCACGCGTGGCCTAACCAGGGCGAAGTAGCACCTCTCTTTCACTTTTTCATCCGAGGACCTTTCTACTATACGGTTGATAAATCCGAGGTTCTTTAAGGCTGTGACTCATATTTTAGCATGTTTTTTTCTCTATGATAGGTCTGAAGTTAATGTAATTCCCAGAAATTTTACTTCGTCTGACGAATTTATGTTTGCACCACCCACAGTGTAGACATGGCGTTGGTATGTTGACTTCCGCAAGAAGTGTAGTGAAGTGCATTTACTAAGATTTAGTTAAAGTCCCCACTCCTGGCACCAGCTAACGTTGCTTAGGTAGATGATAAAACTTCGAAGTCTGTATCTTCACCGATTTCGCGCTAGATGACCGCATAGTCTGCAAATAATCTAAGTTTACTGCTTACACGAGAACTCAGGTCATTTATATAAATAATGAATATAAGGGGGCCGATCACACATCCATGTGGGAAACCGGATGTCACTCCAACCATATCAGAGCTAATGCCGGCAATGACTTCTTTTTTCTTGCGATCACTTAGAAATGCACGTATCCAGTTCACTATTTTTAGGTTTTACCCGCATGTTTGTAATTTAAATATAATTTTTTTGTGAGGAACCACGTCAAATTCTTACTTGAATTTTAGGAATAACGCGTCAACCTTTTTTTTTTCAATTCCACTGATTTTAGGATGTCATTGAGGAGGACCGCAAGCTGTGTTTCGCAATCTCTACTTTCCGGAAGCCGTGCTGACTGCCGAGTAAGAAGTTTCGATTGTCCAAGAAGGTCATAATATTACTAAAATTAATGTGTCCCTGAGTCTTGCATAAAGGCGATGATACAGATATAGGTCGTTAATATCCTGGGTCATATCTGTTTCCTTTTTTAAATATTGGCGTGATGCTGTCTACTTTTCTATCTTGCGGTACCTTGCCTTCGGACTGGCTAAATATGATTTATAGGAATGGTGTGATCTGTGGCGCTAACTCCTTGAGCACGCGAGACGGTATTAACACTGGACTGGGGACTTGTTACTTTTTTTCAAACGTAGTTTTTTGTTATTCCATCACGTTGAATAATGATGCCAGCCATCGTCTCATTTATAACCGGAATGTCTGAAACATGAATAGTGTCTTAAAAAGTTTATACACTTTCGAAGTAGTGTAGTATTTTGGCTTTTTCGATACTGTTGGTGGCTACTTTACTGTTTTTATCGAATAAATAATCTACAATTGAAGATTTTCCCTGAATCTCTCACTTACGACCAGAATGACTCGGGGGTTTCATCTAGTAATTCACAAAATCTTAGTTTTTTAAACTCTAGTATTTTATTCTTAAAGTTTCGTAGAGTAGTACGAATTATCTTCTTTGTTTTGAGCGTTGAGCAACGTAAATTTCTCTCGCCGCGAGTTCCATCGTTTTGTTATCTAACTTTATAGAGTTTTTATATTAGTTGTACAATTGTATATGTCTCCTGAAATCCCGCCTTACTTCATGACTATACTGACAAGGTTCTTTAATCTCACATTTGTGTATGTGTGGAATATGTTCATCGATTCCTTTGCGTAGAATTTCCAATAAATATACCCACGATACTTCGGTGCTTTCGTGTTTTATAGTTGCTACAAATTCCGTGAATGAAGTCTCTAGCGTCTCTCGAAATGTCATGATATTTTTCACATATATTCTATAAACATTTATTGAAATATATTTTTAAATAAATATTTTCATAATAATTACTTTACGTTTTGGTTTTGTTGTAGACTCTACTCTTGTTTTAAAAGTCGCAAAAATTACTTTATGTTCACTTGGGGCAAGGGCCTAGTCACATTCACACAACCATTCCCGTAAGATCACCGAAGTTAAGCAAAGTTGGGCCCGGACGGTGCGGTGGTTGGATGGGTGACCATACATACCTGTCCCCTGTCTGCGAGTGTCAGACAGGCATGCGGTTGGCACAATGAACCAAGAAGGTCTAAGAGCCCGGGCTCCTGTCGAAGGCCCCCTATACAAACAATCTATCTATCTTATGATCACTTATGCCTTCGAGGATATCGATGTGTTTAATCATTGAAGGGTTGCTGAAAGTTAAATAACTAATTAGAGGCTAATTGACCTGAGACTCTCTCATGGAAAATTTGAACATTTACAATGAGTTATACATGCGGTAGCAAAATAATCAGCAAATACATCCACATGTGCATGGATACATTTATGGATACACGATCATCATGCAGTTCCCTTACAGGAAACAGAACAGGCCGAAAATGAAGTTGTTCTGATACGGCCAAGAGAGCTTTATGATATGCATGGCATTATACGTAGAAAGCTAGCTCCATTTCAATAATTTATTTCACACTTCCCTACTCTTGCAAACCTCCTTTATTTCTCCCTCGTTCACACAATACTTGGCACGCGTTGGTAAGACTTCAAGTATTCATCATCTAAAAGTATCTCCCACCACATTTACACTATCACCCCATACGGATGACTTCCTCCGTCAACCACTAGCCGTCTTAGAGTGTTCACTTCTTTCTCTTGGAGTATTCACTTCTCTCTCATAAGACTGTTTATTGTTGTATTCTCATCCATTTATTAATGTCCATTCCCGAAGTATACATTGCACATTCTTTCATCATCCACTTATTTTTGGCACTACCCCTCTTGCTTTTACCGCAAAATCTTCTCAGGTAAACAATACCAGGCTGGCGCGGTCGCATGCATTTTTCAAAATATATGTATTATTTAAAAAAAAATTAAATAATTATAACTAACTCAATGAGATTTAAAAGTTATTTTAATTATTAATTAACAATAATTATACCACGCATTAATTTATGTAAAATAATTTACTTTATTCATTACTTTTTGGCTATTTCGCCAATAATTCAACCTGCTTTAGCAAGCCTTTCAACTAGTAAAGAATTAAAAAAAGAAATGGGATAGCAATGTATTTTATGTGTTTGAAGTGATTTCAATGAATAAGTGTCACATCAAAGTACCCGAGGACTACACTAAAACATCGATATCTATATTTATAAAGCACCGAACCTGATATTGGGAGATCCTGACTCGAATCTCGGTCACACGGTGGGAGGTTACAGGATAGGCTATGGAGATTACCCGAATGACTAAGAAGGAATGACATGGTAGGCATCGGAACATTGAAACAGCCAGGGGGGGATCTCGGGATATGGATTCCCCTCTAGAAATTTTAAATTCATTCGAATAAAGAAACTATAGGAAATAGTTACTTTGATATTTTAAAAATAAGAATGTTTAATTTATTTATTCTTTTTCTGCACAACTTTTTACACCAATATGTTCGTTACCTTCAAACATAAAAACCGAGGGTATTGTATTCTTTCATAAATTCGCACAGCAAAAACCTTTAAAAATTAGGCTGCTACACTCCAATTACACTCTAGTTGCCTATACAAACACTTTGCTCCCGCTTTTCAAAAATACCCCCCCCCCCCCTTCTAAGCTTATATTTAACATGGACCCTCCTCCCCCGAAATGAAATCCTGGCTACGTCACTGCATCGGAGGTTACTCGCAATGGCAAGGAAGTTACATGGAGGTAAACTGTGGAGGTTACTCGTTGAACTAAGTATGATTCACGGTAAGTTGCGGAGGTCACGACCTAGGATATGGAGATTACACTTCAGGGCGCGGAGATTACATATTAGACTATGAATGCTCTATCGTAGGCATCGAAGGTTCACAGTACGCTACAAAGATTACAGCCTAGGCTAAGATTACTTGAAAATTTCATGCGACGTAGATTTCAGGGTGACACCGAGGATATAACTCTGAAGTCGAATTACATCTTCTGCGATTTAACAGGCGGCTAAATTAGATAGTGGAGCGGAGACGTTGAAAACAAAGGTGTGGCCGTCGTGGGACGGCTGACAGAAGTGAAACACTGGGTATGACTGGCAGTGGGGAGTAGGTACACAGTGTTATATATAAATAGATATAAATAAATAAAATAATATTTCTGAAATTATGAATACAATAATAATAATAATGATAATAACATGAAATACATATAGACTTAAGAAATATTCTAAGAACTAGATATTCATAAGAAATCACACCATAACCTTATAATGATATCTAGTATTATGAATTAATGCATAGGGTTTTTATGTATGAAAACACACAATGATTCATCAGTCGATCTGTCCAGGAGTCGGATGTTGCTTGACGCCAGGCTTTCGCGGGATTGCCCTTATCCATATGAAGTGTTCCACTTCAAAAATTCCTTCTTCCCTCGTAACATTAATTACTGCAACAAAAACAGTGAGAACCTTCACTCCTTCAATTTTCTCCAAAACTTCCCTCCTTCACGGCTGTTATTACAACACTCCCTATCTCACACTCTTATAGTGGCTCGCCTGTATAGCATGAATATGTAGACTCATTTCCCCATCCTCCATTCATATTGTTTTCATCCTCATCCCTTCCATTTTCCCACCGGATTCAAGTAATAAACGTCCTCGTATGAATCACCGTTGCCAACTGTTGGCAGTTATCAAGACCATCCTTATTTATTAGGGACCTCCCTGCCTGTGCCCTTTCGGAGCTGAATATTATCAGTGGGAAAGGGAAAAAAGTTTTTTTTGCGCAGCTCGGGTGGAGGAGGAAGAGGGTTTTGCGGGGGGTGGTTTTTTTGAAAAGGTGGTTTAGACTGTTAGAGAGAGATGGAAGTTGGTCGTGTGTCACCGCCGTTGAGTATTCGAAGAGAAAAGACACCATTGGTGGAAGGGGACTCTCCGCCTACAGCGTATCTCTCTCTGTCTTTCTGTCTCCGCCGCGGTTTTGCGAAAAGGTGGGAGAATTGCCGGTGGGGTGAGGTGTTTGGGGGAGCAGGAGGAGTTGGTACAGATAAGGCGCGATGACATGGAGAAATGGGGAAGAACCGCGGATGGTGCGGGGGGATTGAGGGGTAGGGTTTGGCGGAGACTTCGCACGATGTATGGCAGGAGGTGTGTGTAGGGAGGGGGAGGGGTGTCGAGTTAAATTCAAATGCGCGGTGGAGGGATGGGGTATGAAGGTTGGCGAGGGGGTGGAATGAGGATTTGGGGTGGGTGGGGAGGAGGTGTTGGGAGGGGGTTGCTCGGCAGTCCATCGATCACAAGAGGAGTGCCTCATCGCGACGCTCGCGCGTCAAGGAAGCTACGCCAGCCGCATCAACTCTTCAACGTTCTTGCGTTTCCTCACCTCTTCCCTCCCTATCTTAGTTGCGTGATAGTTGTAAACTACAAGGATGTAACTGTAGCGGGGAGAATACACTTCCAACTTATGTGACAATAATTTCATCCAAGATACCCTTGTGTATCCTGAAAGTCATCTGAATTGAAAAATCCAGTTTTCGCGTTATGCTTTAATATCAAGAAAGTGTTCGGCAAGGCTCTTCACAAATAAGTAACCATCCAAACTATAGCTTTATCAATGAACCAACAAAAAAGGTTATTCTATACGTGATTTCACACTGAGAGCCAAAAGAACTAAGCAATTGACGGCATAAGCTCCAATATGAGTGGAGTGACATCCGGAGTATCACAAGCAGACACGATAAGCCCCCTGTTATTTCTCATTTATATAAGTGAAATCAACTATATAATAGCTGATAGTAACATTTGAGTGTTTACTTAAGATGCGGTCATCTTCCGAGAAATTACCGCAAATGAGGACCAGTCGTTGGATCTCAGCAACGTTAATTCGTGATGCCTTAAGAGGGACTCTTACTTCAATTTAGTGAAGCATCTCTATAATTTTTAACGAAATTAAACTCATCAACACTATATCTATAAAATGGAAGGGAGTAAACATAAACGTTATAGATATGTCTTTAAGTACTCGGGGGTTGCCATAACTCCAGATTAATTGAGGGCAATACATTTTCGAAACACTTCCGGCGAACGAATATCCCGAATATGTTTGACCCACGATATGCTATAGTTTGCTATAGTTATGTCAGAAACAATACAGAAGAGTTTTTTCACTCTTTCAGCGTGCTTGCATATGTTTCTAAGAATAAGTGCGGCCTTTCTTTTCCATTTTTTCGAGTTTGTGAATGAAATAATTATGTGCTTGGTATGAAGTACATCTGAAGTGAAGTGTTAGAGAGTTGTTGAAGAGTTAGGCGAAGAGTTAGAGTTGAAGAGTTGGTTAGTATTATAAAACCAGGCCTTGGAATGGGTGGGTAGGTTGGACGGGATTATTTTTTGGGAAAAGAAGAAGGGTTGAGAGAAACCTGGCGATGGCTTTATCCTGCTCTAAATGAAAGGTGCCTAGGGGACCACTGTTGACCGGTCCATCCAATGGAAGGATCACTCTACACTCCAAATGGCACCAAAGTAGGGATCGGTATTTAAGCCCTGAAAAATCTCCATCACCACCGGAATGCTAACCCCGACCCTCTAGTTGGGAACCCAATACTTATGTCACCACACCTAACCATTCCCCTCGCAGACAGGAGCAACAGCTATTGGACGAATTGGAGGATCACTCCGTATTTGAGCCAAGATAAACGATGATTAGGGGTGAGATTACGATAGACGTATCCCAACGTGACGGAATAGGGTCAGTGGCGTTCGCGGATCTTGGTGATTGTTATGTAGTGGAACCTATTACGATGGCCAACCGTTGACTGTGTCGTCCACAGAAAATAAGCGAACCTTGTCAAAGTCTTACTTTGCCGTCTTGCCACGTTCCCTGATTCCAATCAGAAGATAGCTTCTTTAAATATTTACCCAGTTCCATTTCCAGATTGTCGAGATTATTTTTTGACTTTACAATAAAACATAATTAACCTTACTGGAACGTTATTTTTCACAATTACTGGAGGGCTATTTATATTTTGTTTTTAAAATATGAAAATAAATAGTCACTTTGCAATCGTTTACAAGTCCGATCGTAAAAACGGTTAACGATCGGTGTTGATACTCCCGACAATCGTAATATACTATCCGCCTTGAGGGTAACACGATGTAAAACTGAACGCAACCGTCCGTTAACGTCACATCAGAAAACCTCGATCGTAATCCAGACCTATCTTCGGTGATCGAACGGAAATTTCATAAAAAAATTTTTTCCGGGACTCTTTCTGGGCCTATTAATCGATGATTCTCGATGTCCACTTCATCTTCACCATGCTTCCGCACCGCATGCTTTACTCATTATAAAAAAACGTTTCTGGCTGGCCTTATAAAAAAGGAGAAATTCTATGATGGCTAACCTATTTTTTAAAAATTAACCCCACTATTTAATCGAAGTTCTCCCCACAAGAGTTAAATCTCTAAATACGTTGTCCAGAATTGATCAGGAATATTTTTCTGTTCCTCAATTTCGTACCTCTACTTTTCAAAAGTGGTTGTTGTTGGATGCTATATCTGGAATAATTTGCCCAAGAATCTAAAATACTCTATTTTTCAATATGTATTTAGGGAAATTTTCAGTCTGTGAATAGATAATACTATGTGTTCCAGCTAGTGTGTTTATAATTACCTAGCTCTTGACTTGCAAATAAATATAGATAGTTTCAGAAAGTTATTCTCAAGAACGTAGGTAATCTGTTGTATTCGTTTACATGCTATCAATTTCTGACTCAGGCCTGAATCTACTTTTTCTGCATTTTCACCGACTTGCATTATTGAGCTTTGATATTAAAATACTCAATACTTTATGTTGGTTCAAAGTGGATGTAATAATCTATGAACAATAAATACATAGATGTCCCACTATCCATAGCCAAAACCTATTCTAACGTTCCCATCCTGGGTAAAATCTTTCTCGCACTGAGGACCCCCCGCCCCGCTGCCGTGGTTCCACTACATACCAAACGTCCACCAAACCCCCCATTTTACACCCTTTCACCCTTTATTCTCTCACTAAAACCCTTGAAAAATAACCCACCCCACCCTTCCCCTTCTTCACTCTCCTTCCAGGTGATGGTTCCTCATATTCAGCACTTTACGAAAAACTCTGATGATTTCACCTTTGCGATGAATCTGGTCCACATCAAATAAAACTATCGTGAAAATTATATAGCTATTAGTGCTATTACACTGTTTTGTGCATAATAAATATTAAAATTTTTAGTATTTTGTTTTTTCAATGATGTTAATGATGCATGTTTAAACTAACAATTGTTTAAGCCAAGCTACAGGTTAATTTTCCAAAAACTTCTTAAAACTGCACGAAATACATTTAGTGTTATTCGGCGAAATTTGGTGGAAGTCTCTATTTTACTGAAAGAAAGAAAAAGTTAGTTTTGTAAAATTTCAAAACAGTTTATTCACACAATACGGCCGGTATAACCCGTTAGGGCATCATCAGGTACAGGAGATTTTACCTGATGATGTCCTAACAGGTAAAAACGGTCGTATGCTGTGTTAATAAACTGATGTGTAATATTAAAAAGATGGTTTTTACTTTCTTTCAATGATTAACGTGCTTAAAGTGGTAGATTTTTCCAGTGTTTACATTATAATTCCACCAAATCGCATTTCCACTGCCTCCAATCTCCTAGCTTCCAATAGTCTTATCTTCACGGAGAACACAAATTAAATGTAACAGTTCTGGGTCACATATGCTAACGGCGCATTCAAGGTGAGGTCTAGTAAAAGGGCAGTAAGATGTCTCTCACACTTTTTCGCCCGATCTTCGTACGAGCAGTTTAAGGGTGGATGGGTAGATGGTTTCAAGGCAGGTAGGGGCTGGAGGAGGGTGTGAAGACAACTCAGGAGTTGAGGGATTTTGTTCTTATTTCACCCATCGCTCTCCTCCACCCTCCCCACCCACACCCTTAAACCCTGCCAGGATCGGCGGTCGTTTTTCTTCAAGGTAAGGATCTCACGTTGGTGGATCAAGGGTTTTTTTCCCTTCGGTAGGTAGAAGCGTTGAGAAGTAGGCGGGGGGAGGGAGGGGAGAAGGGGGGTGGCTGTGGAGAAGTGACGGGACGTCATGGGACGTAGAAGAAGCGGCCTCAGCGTCCTCTGCTTGCATTTGAATTATAAGCAGCATGACGTTAGAGACGTCACTCGCTAATGGAGACATAGACGAATATGGAAAAATTAGCATTGAAAAAATAGATCGACTGAACTAAGATTCAATGTCATCAACATTATAACAATCTTCAACAAAGTCAATACAAGGCATTCAGCACTTTTTAATGTCCCACATCTTCCCTTTAAAAGCATAAGCAATCAAACAACTAATCGAACGACTGCAAAAAGAAAGAAACTTGATTGTAAATGTTTTCAAATCACTTATTATGCCTATCCTAAGAAGAATTCACTAAAATACCGCCATTTATTACCATACAAATGCTAGAAACTTGATTTAAGACGTTTTTAAATCATCGATACTACATTTTTAAGGAATGATTCACCATGCACTCACCAATTATAATCGTAAAATGTGAAAAACATGGTTTTAGTCGTTTTGAAATCACTTCTATATTTTTAAAGAAAAAATCATTAAAATAATACCAATAATTACCTTGAAAATGCTATAAACTAGGTTATCGACTTTTAAAGATCACTGATACTACATTTTTAAAGAAAAATTCACTTCACAACTTTTACCCTACAAATGCGAGAAACTTGATTCATAGAAGATATCACGATATTTTTTCACGCCATACGCTAAAAAACCTTCACAACCAACGGTTTAATTTTCAATTCCGTAAAAATTACTCCTGTGAGTAATTTATGAAAAAATAGTTGGCAAATGATACACATAACGCATTGCTAAATTTCTGACGAGATCTAATCGTTAAAATTCCTCATTTTTTAAACTGAGTCTCTCTGGCGTACTCGTACTATTTCCCATGGAAAATGACTTGCATATTTTTACAAATATTTCTGAAAGTATAAGGGTAAACGTCTTATAATTTAATATTATTGGAACTATGAGATTTTCCTCTGATAATGAGTCCGCTACAGAGATATATCGCTCAAACCATACTAAGACAAAGATTACTCAAGAAATTCAGAATACGAGAATTTGGCCATGGTGATCCAGTAAAAGGATGAGAATTTGTAATGAGGAAGCCCTATTGACACCTACCATGGTATCGTTTTTCTACCCGGGTAAACTTGCATGAGCTAAAAAAGCATGATGTATATTAATTTAACAGTTGTGCTCATCTGTTTGACCATTGCTTGTGTTTTACCTGACAAGAACGGAGGATACACTAGACGCCGGCCCCGGTGGCGGTGGGGTAAAATTCTCGCCTGCTAATCCGAGGGTCGCGGGTTCGAGTCCCGCCTGGGTCGGTATTTCACATGCCCAGGGCATGGGTGTTTCTGTCAAGTTCTGGTAGTTCGGCCTCTGAGAAACCTGAAGACAATCCAATCGGGATCGCAGGGGCATACGGACCACCAGAATCGTCAGCAAACAGATGCAGCATCTCACGACATGTCATGGATTCAAAAGACGTGGAGGCACCCCACCCACCCACACATCCGAGTCATATACAGATCACGATATGTAGGAATACGAGTGTACCACCCGTTGAAATTCTCAGGGGATCTCTTAGTTTTTGCATTGTTATCTATCTTTATGAACTATCACATCAGCTGCATTGGTATTGGCTGCTGTCACTGCAATTGATGAAGCCATTTGAAGACAGTAAAACTAGAGAATATGTTCACCATAGGCTAGAGTATGATTTTTAATCAGTTTCTGCGGCTATGTGTTTAAAATGGAAACAGAAATTTATTGCTGTGTAGGTAATGCTCGTCTTGCAACTATATTCTTGCTAGGTAAAACACAAAAACACACAAACATTTAAACAGAACTTCTGAATGAATACACGTATGATGCTGCAACCTACCGGTTGCACGTGCGAAATACCGCTCTTTTAAATTTACCGCTCATTACTTACGCATCCTGGCGTATGTCGCGACCCCAAAGTCATGATGCACTTAAAAAAACACGGATGTTTACTTTAAACGAATTCAAAGTGGTATAACGGGATTGGTGGTCGTTTTTCTTCAAGGTAGGGATCTCACGTCCGTGGATCAAGAGCCCTTGGTTTCTTTTTTTTTGATGGGTTGGCAGTGTTGATAAGGAGGCTGGGTAGGCTGAAGAGAAGTGACGGGGATGTCTTGACGACGAAGAAAGCAGAGTGAGCTTTCGTTGTCTTTGCGTCAGCTGAGATGGGATCGCCATTATTCAAGAGGGAAACGATGGTACATTCGTAAGAAGCATGAAAGTTAAATAGAAACGACCCTGGGTGCATGATAGCGAAAAAACTGGAGACGTAATAAGATTCAAAGTTACATAACACTACTAAAGAGTAGGTACATGCAGAGAGGCCAAAAGCGAAAATGGTTGTAATATTTTTTGCGCAGTTCTCCATGTAACATATCATCCATTTGATAGCTAGGTAGTGGCGAAAAGTGAGAGAAAATACCTAAATGTAAACAGAAAAGGTCTCTCCAAAGTAATGTTAGAATTATTATTATGTGCACTTGAGTTTCAACTCCTATACAATAAAAACACCTGAACCAATTTTAATGAAATTTTCACTAATATTTAGCTTTTTACTTTCCTCGTTTATTGATTTGAAAGAAAAGTTAATAAACTATTACCTAACTTGTACTATAGCGGTGAGTGTAAAAAAGTGCCCATATTTTCGCCTCTCCCAGCCATTGTGCTACTTTGGGCCACCGTAGAAGCTTACGTACTCACTCAAACTTAAAATATTTAATGGCAAGATAGATTTCAACTGTTACGAGAAATTAAAAAAAAACTTTAAAAGTTTGCAAAAAATATTGTTGCACAAAACGTGAAACGTTTCCTCGTCTGCCTCTTTGTAAGGCGGCTTCTTGCTGATTTTATGTGACAAAAACACGGTGATATCTAATAACCTATATCTTGGATGCAAAGAAAAAGAAATGTTACTTATTTGATAAATATACCTCGAATCTGTGAAAGAAAAAAGATTAATTTTTGTCGGACCTACGGAGATAATATAAACACAACTAAAGATAGATAAAACAGATCACATGAAATCAATACTAAATTCATTCATTCATGTGTACAACTAGAGTACGGTGGTAAATATTAAATTAAATCATGTTTTGCTATGAACACATTAAATTATAAAACATGAGTCCTTGTACAAAAATATATGAATCAATTATAGAGTCATAATAAAGCAATATAAAATTGCAAAACGTCTGATAGTGGAGTAAATTACATCCATAATTTATAAAAACCATCAACTATATTCTCCTGACCAAATAAATATTTATTTTAACAAGAGGTTGAGAAAAACATAAAATCTGATTAAAACACTTCACATTCTTAATTAGAAGTCCCACAATAGTGTTTATCTCTTTTCTACGAATTTATCTTTTTTCTCGTACCCTTGGAGCACCCTGCATACTGGGACTAATTCACTAAATATCTACTTTTTATTCAAACAAGGTGCGAAAAAAACGGTTGAAACTAAACATAAGAAAATGCGAGGCAGCAAATTCTTGGAAAAAATGAAAAATACACGAGAGAAATTTTCATTGTTGTAAAGAAGGATGTAGACCATATTTGATACCCATCTCAATGTATCCCTATCTGTACACTGCCGGGTAACGGCCTGCTACGATGGAAACACCAGTTCTCGATCAGTCACTGAAGTTAAGTATCGGTGGGTTCGGCTCGAGTTTGGAGTGATCCGAGTGCTATTATCCCTGTCTACTGCAAGTGGCAAAGAGTATGTGCGAAATAACCTTGGTCGTCAAAGCACGCAAAACTAAAATACTACTATCACTAAACTGCTCTAGATGGCCGCTAATATTATCGTTAATTTGCGAAAATGAATTTTTGCAATATCCAAATTGCTTTCTGCTAAAGAAGGATTGAGCTTTAAATAATTAATTAAATATTCGCATTGATTATGAAAACCTAATGACTGTGCCTGAGACTTCTTCCTTACATTTCACTAATTTTATATTTCATTTTGTGTTAATTGCATAACTACTTCACGATGAAACTAGTGGAAGTTGTCGAAAACCATGATCAATTAAAACACTTAGTTATCTTACTTATCAAATTTTTGGAAGAGTACTAACGTTTTATTCATCATGAATTTTCAAATGCTGCTTGAAGACCCGAAGGTAGTTTTCGCGAGTAATCCGATGCTGTGGAAAAACTATTTCCATTATTTCATTATTTTGATGTGCTTTCGTGAACAATCTCAAACCGCTGAGTTAATGTGTTTATGAAGCTGAAATTAACTGAATTAACGTTGTTCGAGGAGGGATGCACGTTTCGAAAGTAACAATTTAACCATGCCTGAGAATAAAATAAATTTTCTCCGGGTCAGCGGCGATAGGGAGTTAGCAACCCTAATGAGATGATCCAACTCCCTCAAGTTTCATGCACGCACAAAGATTTCGGCGAGACTATGTAAATGTAATTTCATAGAGTAATATCATTAATATGCGTTCCTCAATTTTTCCGCATCGCCACTAAGTTACCGCAAACATGAGACGACTCGAGCGTGAAACTGAAAAATTACATGCAACTCTTCACAGGGGCGTAATTATCCGAAATTTTTATCAACTATCGCTGGTAGCCTCCTACACTAAAAAATAAAATAATAAAATTCGGATTCTGCTGAAAGGTTAGGAATGATATTATCACACTTATGGCGTGGGATTAGTCAAGTTTTAACGTTTACTTTATCTACTATTAAGGCCGGCCATTTTGCGATAACTTCAGACATTCGAAGCGCTCTATCTTTACCACTTATTAACATAAAAGGCCAACAATTAGCGAAATTTCTGAACATATTATGGTCTAGTTTTTGTAAAAACTCGTGAAAATCTGAGATGGTCGAGCTGAGAGTGTATGACATTTGGTTGAGTTTGCGTGAAACACTGAACCAAATTCGTGATTAAGGAATACATGGCATGTCGGCTGTAGGATAAAGATATTATGGAGCAATGGCATGTTAACGGCTGTGGAATAATGAAGAGCAGTAAGTAAGAGAGGAATTGGTAGGAATGGAATATGCGTATGAATCGACCCGCAGGGAAGAAAGTTGGTGGAATATAGTTCGCAGAAATGTCTAAAACGAAGAGCACTGATGGAAAGAGCACAACCTAGAGGTGAACGAGAAACAACTGCCTAACAGTGGTTCAAAAATAACATATCAAATGATGAGGAATATTTTGCACGTACTCCGAAGTTGGTACCAGCGAAAGTAAAAACGGTTAAGACTAAGATTCAGGTCTAATGGAACCAAGATTGTTCATGGAACCAAGTCATAACTAAAAAAATAGATTAGTGTTTTCCACGGTAAAATTCAATACCGACTATTGATACTAGGAGCAATTAGGAACATTACCAAGGTTCATAAATAACCTTGATAATATCAATGAATTGTTAAAATTATGTTCGGTATTGAATTTGAGTGTTGAAAATACTCAGTTATCTTTTTTCTTCTTCCCTCGATTTTGGCCTTCTAAGGAAAACATAAAATAATCCCATACATTCATTCTCGTTTTTTATTTTCCGTATCTTTTCTTGTTCTCCAATAATTTTTCATCCTCCTGCTTTGTTTTCTCCTCCTCTCTTCCGTCCAGTTGCTATTCCCTCTTCTTTTTCTTCTTTTGTAAACCCTTTGAGATTCGCATCAATATTCTAAATTTAGTATTACCCTGTAATATGTCTTCCTTCCTATCTTTATTTATTCCTGGGACCAACTGGTTTCCATTCTTACTCTTATAAAACATGATTGAAAATTCTTTTCCTACGCCTGCTGTTGCCCATCCTCGTTATGTGGATGGAGATCCCAACTCTCCATTTTCTAATCTCATCTGACTATTTTTTGCATTCTTCTTTCTTTTAGAGGTCATCATCATTTCTGTTCATTAACTCGCCTTTCTCTGTTTTTCGTGATCCTACGATTTTTCTGGCAAATATTCTTTCCTTTTCTACAATCTATTCAACTTTTCCTGATCTCATTGGGAACATGCATCAGTGCCGTAGACACTTTATGGCTCACTTGCTGCATATTAGTGTCTAATTTTGGTTTTAGTGTAGAGATTTTTCTTCTTTTAGGTATCCTTAGTCAGTTGGTGTGCTATTTCCATTTCTCGTGCTCGTGTTTTGCTTGCTTTTTTGTCAAGTCTGTTGATTTGAATTACTCAATCTAGATACTTGGATGTCTTTAAATGTTATTTTTTATTAGACAGTAAAAAAAGGAAAATAATTCTACAATGTGAACTCTCGTGTATCGTTTAAGTAGTGCATTACGGCAAAATTTTCCAACCCTTCCTGCATTTATAAGCGAGTTAGGGAGATACTTCACTCTTCGCTGTAGAACAGTGCCTCCAACACAAGAGTGCAGCTTTCATTGCACCCTTGTGTTAGAGGTTAGCGTCGATTCTTCAAGTGCGTTGCCGTCCGTATTTCATCCAATGCAGCACGATTCGTGTCATCCAATACCACGGCTGGAATACGGCCGGCCGACCCATCGCTTGATTTCTGAGCTGTCCCTGCAGAGTAGGAGTGGACCCATGGCACCAAAAGTCGCGAGGACCCTGTCCCAAAATTACATGACCGAGGACTACCCCTGCGAATAACCCTGCACATCCCTCTCTCCTTCCCCACATCTCGAACCCTGCAAATCCAGAGCGGTCTCGTTCCACTGAGCACGAGTGAATTCGACGCTGCGTTAGTCATTTGAGAGAATTACGTGATGCCCGACGATGAGTTACCGCGCCAGATGAAGCATCATTTTAACCGAGAGAACGATTTTGGTGTGTGTATGTGTAGGTATCCATTAAGCACTTGACCACCCAAAGTTATGCTCATCAAATATTGAGGTCATTATTTTACGCGTCCTCCTTTGGCTTTGAATCATCTCGCGACCTATTTTCGACCGTTCATGCTGAAATGAAGTGGTCATATTTATGAATTGACGCGTCCACATTTGTCACCATGATTCTCCGTGGCGACCTTTCCGAAGATTCCACATTGAACCAACGTATGATACCGTGGTCAGCGTCTTTTACCCCCAGCTAAAAAAGTTATCACCCACAAATAAAAAAATCTCAGGCTTAACTTTGAGGAAACTAAAAATATCTCCTGTGTCTTGTTTTAATCATAATGAAAGAAATATGGAGATTTGGTTAGTGTTTACGAAAGAAACTTAAGCTGTTTTCGACAGCGTTTCGTCAATTTTACTGACTTCCTCGGGGCTAAACAAAATTAAAACGACGTATGAACAATAATAATGGGTATATAATAAAAATGTCAATTCATTGCAGCAGCATACAAAACAAAACGATACATGCATTGACGAAACGTTGACGACAACAGCTTGAGTTTCTTTCATAAACACTAGCCATACTGCCTTCATTATTATTTGTGGAAACTATTCATTTTTGTTAGACAAGAAAAAAAAGTACTTGTATTTACGGTAAAAAAACGTCATAACATTCGTTTTCCTATACATATAACCCATTGCGATACGACTTTTAACATCTTAACTCTCTTGAAATTTGAATGTTTCACGGCTCTTTGTATCTATATCACGTGATATCTTAAGGTGACGTGCAAAGCATGGAAATTACTTCAGAGAATTAGCCTTACTACTCGCTCGCAAGTAATATGAGTTAAAACGGATTTCTATGGCGGAAGGAGTTGATGGGAATAGCAATCGCCATCTTCACGACCACGGTTTGTACTTTTGCGAAAAAAACACAACCTCCTTCTATTTTTCTTACGATTAGAACTCCAATTCTGCGACAACATTATTTTAAATCCAGTGAAATCCTCAATAGGCTGCGAGCTGGGATTACAAATCTAAGTAAAATATTATTTTTTCCGAACATAATGCTAGAACTATAAATATCTATGCTTACATTTTGATATTTGTTGTAGCTTAAGAGTAAGATCTTTGCCTGTTCTTGTCTTGAATAATAAGGTTAAAAATAATAAAAAAATACGGTTTGCATGCGTATTTTTGTTATTTTAATATGCAACACTATTAAATAACATGAATGCCTGCGGAAGACATGGCTTGTGGCGTGGAAACAATGATGCATTCGGAAGCGTTCAAATTTACCGTATCCGTTGTTTATATCCGTCATTGTTATTTTTTTTCAAAATATCTGGACGTGATGTATGAGCAGAAGAATGCCATGCAAGTATCGATACGCATCGAGATATCTCCATAATCGCCACTTCCAAAAATTCAACCTTCATCTGCGAAGCCGCCTTTAAATCTCTATGCCCTATTAAACTATCGAACACGATATCGCGACACGAATTGAATGTTAGAAATATGTTTTCAACCGTGTTTATAGCCTACAATGAACGATACACTGCATTGTATGCGATATGGATTTATTGCCAGAATAAAATATTTCAAAACGCATTTCTATCCTACGATACATAATATATCGTGATATATTTTAAAACGTCTTTAAATCCTACGATATACATTGCATCCTTCGCGACAAAAATTTACAGCCAGAACCAATAGTTTTAAAACACCTTTATATCCTACGATATACGATATAAATCGCATTCTTGGAGACAGGAGTTTACTGCCAGAATGAAATATTTTAAAACGCCCTTATATTCTACATTATACTCTGTTGCATTTAGAATTTATCTACATCGTTGTCAAACCAAAAGTGTGAAACGTTAAATACGATAGCTTAAGTCGTAAACCATATATATACTTATATTAGTATCCATACTTGTATCATTATAATGTTTTAAAAGTTTTATTGTATTATGTATTGTTTTGTTTATTTGATTTCATTGTTCTTATTTCCTTTTTAATATCAATTGGAAGATTAACTATTGCTATAATTTGGCTTTATCACTCAGAATATAATTTTTGGAATGAAGATCTGTGAACGAATATGTATTGCTCGTGAATATTCGATAAAATTAAAATAAAATAAACGGTATGTCTCATTCTTTGCGACAACAATTTACTGCGAAAATTGAATATTTTAAACTCAATATCGCACAGTCCTATCCCTCATTTAAAGCCATTCTTGTGTGCTTGTCTGCCTTGCTTTCGTTTAATGCGAGTGAACTGTTCACCTTCGGAGAATATATAAAGGCCATTTGATGTTCCTCGATTAATTGTCGGAGGCGACGACTATAAGGGATTGGAGCGGTTCGGTAGAAAGCCTTTTCAGACTCATGCTGCGACCTTGATGATAACATGGGGAGGTCTCTGAACGGTTACGTGTTGGTTGGCTTTTGGGCCTTCCGCGTAGTCGAACCGGTGTTGGGAACCCCGCAGGGGCTGGATTTACGACGACCCCGGTAGAGAGAAGGGATGGGAGGGGGGGTAGGAATATTTCCATCTCAAAGGGGGCGAATGGCATGGGTGGAAGGCACGCGAGGAACACACCACACAGTGTCTAACCTTGATGGGAGTTTGAGCCATACCGTCGTCCCGATAAAACCTTGCGGAAGGTAGTTCCCAAACTTCCCCCACCATGGGCACCGCTATACTGCTTTCACCCTTGCCGGCGTCTGTGTCGTTATACAGGAAGCGCCGGCGTAAACTAATAGAGCCCCGCATACAACCACTGAAAGTTTTTGGGAGGATGATTTTTATGTTTTTTTTTCCTTCAGCGATGTTCCATCTTGCTACTTATGTCGATCGAATAACAAAAATAGCTCTGTAAAACAAGGAAAATTTGCAGCTTACAGGAATGAAAGTAATTGGTGAAGGCAGTTGTTAGCGTGGAGAGGATATTCTTTTACAAGGGTTACCCACCAGTAGTGTTATCACCTCATAATTGTATTCATTCGCTTCATACTTCAAGTAAAGAGTCGCTTGCTTATTGGTAGGTGAAAAACGTCTGAAGTGACTTGTGTTGTTGTTAGATGGGAATACACTAATTATATGTTGTACTTAAACAAGTCATTTTAATTAGACCTCACCAGCTGCTAGCCTTAGAAAAGTAATCTTAGCATGTTAATGACTTTGAATTACTTTTTCAATGCCTATTAGTTTCATTTTCCACTTAAATTCAATAACTTTCTTCTAAATCATTCAACTTTTTGAGGATTCTGGAAAGTGCAAATTAAAAATAATCGGCTCGTGTTTAAAAGGGGTTCTGAGTCACACGTCCTCCTTCTAAACGCCACATATCCAAATCGTACTCCATGTACTCAAGTAGATGAGTAAGGCTTTTTACACATTTTGTTTTAATTATATTGTCCTTCTTCCTTATAGTGTGACTGAAGGGTCACTGGAATGTAATATAATTCTTCCCAAACCCTGAGTGTGTGATAGAGCGAGACCTTCGATGGTTACTTTGTTTCATATTCTATAATAGGGGAGTTAGTGAGACACTGATGTAGGGTATTCTGGTTGGTACAGTTTCGTGGTATTATTATTTTAATTTTGGATTATCTTCTCTCCTCCGGTATCAATATAAGATTATGGCTTTGAGCTCACTTCCTTATTCCTTACCAAATATAGTGACATCTTTAGTTGGCCAATAAATAGTGAAGGCTAAGATGTTACTCAAAACCAAGGTCTAAAATTAAGAAAATATACGCTTATAATTTCACATGACTCATCCTTTTAAATATTTCAAAGGTTCTATTTCTCTATGTTCATTAACTTTTCTTTATTCTAATTTCACTCTTTATTGTAATCAACAAGTTGTTGTGCCAGATATCTCTACTTCTTTGAGTATCCCAAAATGTTTTCTCTACTTGTAACATATTTAGTAGCTACACATACACTCCTTTTTCTCCTTAAGCGTATGGTATTTCTTTCACATCTTATATTTTATTTTCTTCTTCTATCCATATCTTAGGCTAGCAAGACAATGGAAAATTACTGCATATAGCGAGATAATTTTTAAACTACTGGCTAATTTAAAAAAATTTATTCATCAGAACGCATAATTTAATGAAGGGTTGACATGATTTAAGCAAATAGTATTTTATTCCAACTTAATTTGATTTAATGGTTACTACTTTCATTGTATAATTTGCAATAAAAAGCTACATTTTCCCCTTGTATAGTTCACAATATAGTGTGATCCCTAATGTGTACTACAGTGTTGAGTGGGAAACTTTTTTCGGTTCTGTAACTTCAAGTACACGGAGAATATAGTAATGGTTGTTCAAAATTCACCTTAGAACCTCAATCCGAAATTTTCATGAACTCTGGCTGGCATTTATAAAATAATCAGTAAAAAATAAGTAAATGTAATTGGTGATCCGTATAATTTGAGGATATATCTACATTTGTTTTCATAACGAAAAAGCCAGCAAAGAGCGTTAAAATAATGGTTATTATTTTTGGAGGTACCGTCGTAAAATTAGTCTTGACATTTAATTTATATTCTGGTTATTTATAGAAAATGTGTTCCTTTTTATTATATACAAAATGTTTTACTTTTCTAAGCTACTATTTTCGAAAATTGACCTAAATATTACATGGCGTCTAATGAAAAAATGAGTGCAACACAGGGAAAAATAATATCTGTTATAAATGTCATTCTCACAGAAAACTGTTTATACGATGCCAAAATTCTCAGAACATGAATTTAAATGAAATATAAGCACCAATCTGTAAATAGTTTTTGTTTTATAAGCGTATCCAGGAACTAAAGCCAAAATGCCTTATTTCAATAGAAATGGCACTGCAGTGGGCTCATGTGGCTGGAAAAAATTGTTCATAAAATTGTAATTGTTTAGTAATCTGCATATTTGTATCTTAATCTTATATCCTAATAGATAGATAAAAGTGAAAGTCATATTTTTTTCAAACTTTCAGCGAAAGGGTGGAATTCGATAAGTTTTTGCTAAACTCAAACAGTCTCGGAGGCACCGAAGGAGTCCCTAAGGTATCCACAGTCAACATCCCGTTCAAAGCACGTTGTGTTCAAAGTTTACGGTAGCCATGTCAATATTACCCTGATAAAGAAGAACGGATTCACACAGCAAATGCACCCTGGGACACGCAAGAGGGTAAGGCACAGATATCGACACAGATCACGCCATGCGTGCCGAGGGTTGAACGTTATAAGTTGATTTTCTCGCCAGATTACAGAAGCAGATCTCCTTATCGCAATGGATCTTCAGGAAGATATCTCCCATAAATTTTGCGTGAACGCACGTCGCAAATTCTCAAGCCCCATGATTTATTTTGCAGGGTCTCCGACGAATCTCTACGAATTCGGGCTGGTTCAAGCATTTAGTTTAGGATTAGGGAGTAAGGTGGAGCTCACCAATGCTTTCAGAAGATGAGCCGTCTCCCGGAATTTTTTTTCGTCTTACGCATGCTGAATAAATATTCTTCATCAGCAGAATACGAAGGTTTTTTTTCCCAGCCATCTCTCCCTTCTTCTTTGCATGTGAAAAGTGAAAGCATCTCAATGGTAGGAACTGGCGGAGATTTCCGGTGATTCCGGAAATTTTTCGGCCTCTTCAATGACTTAGTGAAATCATTCATGAGGCAAGGGAAAATAAGATAGGTGGATCCATGAAGAAAAGCCTCCGAGGAATATATATGGTGATCCTTTGGATCTTAGAGGCGAAGGTTCTTCTCCGAATCCTGCAAATCAAATACTCTTTTTTCCTCTTTGCCCCCTTCCGTGGGAAACATCATTTGAAATCAAAAGAAGGAAAGTCGCATAAAAAATAAAGATTGCGAGCTACGCTCCGGATGCCATTCATTAGAGGGGAAACATTTTCTTCCAAAAGAGACAAGAGGCTAATTTCGGAAGAGCAAGGGTCTCAAAATTGGCAGTATCCGCTCCTGGATATCATTAAGAAGCAGGCTTCCACCGAAAAGGAAACAAATACTTGAGGGTATAATTCTTCCTCTTCGTATGCCAATCCTTTTTTCCCTTCATCTGTGTTAAGCTATTCAAGCCAGTCTCATCCATATAATCCGGTCTTGTGCATCTTCTCTCACTACTGCAATTTATTTCATATTCAAAACCACGACATATCTCCATCTTATCCTGTGTGCGATAAGGTAAAGCATTATAAGATAGATACTGTAAAAGATACAAAAACCAGAATGTGTAAAGTTGCCATCAGACCTACTATCGCATGCACAGCCAAAACAAGACCAGAAACATCTTAAACAATACGGCTAATGGAGACAAAATAGATGAGAGTAATCCGTAAAGGAAAAACCTTATTAGACCATAAAAGAAACAGCGATATAAGAAGAGCATGTCAGATCGAAAATAATGTTGACTGTGTGAGCAAAACAAAGAAATGAATGAAACGACCGTGTTAATAGGATGGATTGCAATAGAAGCGTATAGATTGCTCGAGACAACGTACCACCTGGTAGTTGGTACGTCGACGTTGACGAAGTGCAGGAAGACCAAGAAGTCAACGAAAGAACAACCTAGGCATTGGCGAAGAACAACAGGCGACTATAGGTCATCTAGAAGAAGGAGTAAGAAGAAGATCCTTTGTTCATCATCTCAGGCTATGCAGACCCATTTTTAACATCCTTTCAAGGCGGCATCGAGACGATATTATAAATAGAAACAAAGAAGAAACACTCACAAATGAAGTTCTGATATTTCGGTTGCCGTTCGCAACCTTTTTCACAGAAGGAAGGTAACATACTGGTGGGGTGGCAGGGGACAAGAGGTAGGGTGAGATAGGAGGAGAAGGAGATTTCCGAGATTTCGTCAAAAAACTGAGGGTGTGTAGTATTTATGTTTTTTCAACTATTGATAAAAATTGTTCAATTACTCATATCAGTAATATTTATTGAATATTTTCAATTTTACTTGGTTTTTTAAATGTCTAGCTAATGTTTAACCAAAATATGACGAAGCCCATATTGCGCTAACGTCTACGTTTGTGTGTGGTTTTGCGGGGGAGGATAAAGGATTTAACAGGGAAAGCTAGGGTACGTGTAGAGGGATAGAGTGAAGGGATTCTGAAATCGATTCCCTGTTGGCTGTTCCCGCGCCTTTCCTCGACCTTTTGTGTGAGGGCGACGTGCGGCGACGCCGTGGACTAAAATCTCGGTTTTACCTCGGCGGGTCGAGGTAATCAAGATGTTTGATGCAAGGGAGGGGAGGAAGGTGGGTGGGACAAACACATTTACATTCGCCAAGACTGATATTACTTTCTGAGGCCGTATTTTTCCTCTCTCCCTTGAAAACTCTTTCTGTTCCTGATTTTGCCACCGTCACAGAACAGACAGAAAAGGCAACCCACACTTGGGGAAATTTTGAACGTTTCAATATGAACACATAGTTTTAGAACATAACGTATCTCAAGGCCCAATGACATCAAACACAAGAACGCAACTTTAGAAGATTATATAGCTCTAGGTACGTTCAAATTGAACAAAAGAACATACTTCAATGAGAATGACGTAACTTAAGTTGACGCTGCGATCACCCGCGTCATCTGGACCCTATACGACCGACATATATGGGTACCCAGACTGATGGCCCTTTCACACTGGAGATAAGAATGTATGTAGAAAACTTAACGTAACTTACAGTCCAAATTCACCAGACCACATTAGGCATGATAATGTAACTTAAATGCTATATTTAACTTAAGGTATGTTCGCATTGGGCGTTGAACGCCAAACAAGAGCATAATGTAACTTTAAATTCGTTCATATTGGGCATAAGAACGTAACTTGTGTACATAAAGTACGTGATTTATACACACGCTTCTATTACTTGTGTCTTCCAACAAAATATGATAAAACTTCTTTTATTTAGGCAGACCTTCTATAGAAAATGTACATTCATTGCTGGCGGCAGTGTAAATGAATGATCACATTGATTGATCATTCGCTATATTGTCACCGTTATTGTTGGCATGTTGAAGTATTTGAATATTAAGAATCTAATGAGAGCCATAAAGCACGCTCAATTTCCACATACCTTCGAAAATATGTATACCACAAACATGGATAGAAAAATCTGTGGTAAGATGGCTAAATAAATATGCCATGTTTGGCAAGTTTTACAGAAGAAAAATTTTAAAGTTGATTAGGCTCTGAAAAAATCAGAATCTCAAAGTTTAGATCCTACCTTTTCGTAATACATGTAAAATACAGTTGTTATCATATTTTTTTAACTTTCCAAATCAAACGGTACTAGCACTACGAATCCAACGGTATGCATTACTCAATATCGCAAAAAAACGGACAAATCATTTTTAGCCATCTTACCACAGAAATATAGATGGCATTTTCACATAAATATCAAACCTTGAGATCAATGCAACCTAGCATTGTACAGCCTTCCAGTTGACCTATCTATTCAGAATCAAGGATAAATGAGTGAGACAGAATAGAGTATTTGCGTAAGTGAGGTATTTTGTTGAAGTTTATTATAGCGAGTAGTGTTTGGTTTCGAAATGCCACGTACGAAATACCAAGGTATAATTCCAACTAATTAATTTAATAAATAGCTTTTAACATGCATTGTTTTAGCATCGAAATTGCCTAGGTCTAAACGCCCAACCATTGGTTCTTCGTAGTGTGACGTCATCTCCCATATTAGCAGAAGCGAAATAGCCTAGCTGTGCGTTGAGAGTGAAATAGTATTTGCCTTTTCGAAGTTATTTCGATATTTGCTAATTAATAGCTAAAGTTTCGTCCGCACGCTAAGACTACACAGTCACACAATCTCCAAATCAACAAATGGTCGACTATGGGAGATGACGTCAGAGCCTACAAAACATGGCGGACCAGTGTTTCGGCGCAATAATATTTTATTAGATTTTATTAGCTAATAAAAAATTAACGAAAATCCTCTCGAGCGTCAAAATGAAAATTTAGTGTCTGAAGTATCGATAGATTTTTTAAATGACACTTCCCAGACGTGTGCAAATACTCTATTCGGAGAGTAGTGAATTATTCCTAAAGACAGTTTTCTAGGCTTGATTATTATTGGGGCTACGCCACGCATAAAAGGCGGACGCCTAAGACAGTGTGAGATCACGTTGAGTGAAGTGGGTTTGAGTCATATCTCACTGAATCCGAATGTAATTCAACGGGCAAATGGACGTTATCTCCCTCCTTCCCAACTTCATCGCACGCCTCAATTTCCCGTTTTTCTATCTCGCACTTAATCTGCCTCGTAAACCCGAACCCTGGGAAACTCCTCTCATCTACGCTAGAGCCCCCTATCTTCATCCAAGCGCACTTACTCGATATCTTTTGCGGCGATGGCTCTTCATCCACGCGTTCTCTTAACCTCACCCTCTTAATCTCCTCCCTTCTTTCCTTCCGATAAATGCATTCTCCACCTATGTTCCGACTGTTTCCAGATTTCCATCCTTCTCTAACAACTAGCGATGTGCGATATTGGGAACGTAACGATACTCGGTCTATTGGATATTATGTTTTTGAAGGTCGATTCATCTCGCATTCCGTCCCACTGATTCCATATTTTCCGCTTTTGTAAATCGTGTGTACCTTTCTTCACAAATTAGCAAAGCGCGTAGTCTACTAACTCTTTTCTACATGCTCAGTAAAGATTGACGTATCACTCATGAATATCGCTCATCGTGCTCAAAATCTCGCAATAAAGCACGTATATACTCTTTAACTCTTTCCGCTTTAGGTGGTTTGATTGAGATTCATATTAGAAAAAAAAAGTTTAATTTTTTTATTTCAGCAGCTGCAAGATGAATAAAGTACTTATACATTGTAATATTAATGGGGCGAAAATATTGTTTTCACTGAAATTCTCAGTAATGCACTAAATATTTATGTATAAGTCTATTACCTGACTCATTATTTTCTCGCCGTTCGGTAAAAACGCCTTAAAAACCGAAAATTTAAATCTTGTAAAAATTACCACGGTGAGTAATTGATTTATTTTTTTAAATAATTGAGAAATAAAACAAACTGCACACCGTTAATTTTATGACTAGATCTATGAATTAGAAATTCCTTAGTTTATAAATAAAGGCTCTATGGAGTGGATGGGTACCCATAATATTTCCAAAGTAAAATGGCTGTATATTCTGGCTAATATGTTGAAAAATATTGCTGTAAGTGTCTGATATTTTGGTATCTTTGGAAAGGTTAGATATTTGTCTTTACGATGAAACTAAATGCATTGGATTTTCTGCAAAGTTGTATAACCCTAAAACTATCGTAACCACATGTAAAAACAAGTTTGATATCAAAGTGTCTAATATACATAAATCTCGATAACATGGAATTTCGCGATCGATACAACGACAAATCGCAAATTTCTTCTCTCTCCTTTCGATAAAGGTGGCTTTACACATGGAACTTGCCTTCTATAAAAGTAGAAAGTGTAGCAATATCTCGATTTTTATCGATACTTGCGGGTCATCGTTCTGCTTAAACATTACTTCAGGTTTTTTCCAAAGTAATGAATATGTTTTATTTCGAAAATGTAATCGCCAAATTTCGGCAATCCATATTTTTTGTGCATAATAATGCTCGAGTTTGAAAATGTATTCTTGGGTTTTATGAATTCATACATATTATATTAATATATACATATGCATACGTTCGAAACTCCACAGATGAAAATCATTTGCCTTGACCGGGAATCACACCCGTATTCCTCGATTTCACGCCGACTGCTATACCCAGTTAAGATACCGTGGCGTCCTTCTCCCCAGGTCAGTTTTCGAGAGCTTTAAAGAAAGAAGTCACTCAGGACTACTGGACATTGCTGTCACGAAAACAGTCCAAACCGTGCACTCGTCCGCGAGTTTATTTTTCCTCTGTGAAATTTCGTATTTATGTTCACTTACGGGTGACTCCGAGAAGGTAATTTCGTGACTAGTCCCTGTATCTTCCAAATTTGAAACATAGGCGTAAAAATGGATATTTAATGTTATTCTAGTATGACAGTATTAGTATAGTCCTAGGATCGCATAAAATAACCCAACACATTCATTTTAGTTCCTTATTTCCAACTTCTGTATTAAAATTAAAATTGGAATGAATTAACTACAGTTTTATCCTGTATCGTGTCTTCCACTATCCTTATCTCTTCCGTGTCTTTCTTTATCCATTTATACATGGTGCAAATGTGATGAGTTTAGGTCAATAAAATATATATATATATATATAAATATATAAAAACTTTGTCACGAGTGTGACTAAAATGAAAACACATAAAAAGACACGGGTTGTAAATTTTTCGGTGGATCGCCGCCACCTTCTTCAGCGAAAGGTATAGGAAGAATGATTCTGATGATACAACCCGTGTCTTTTTATGTGTTTTCATTTTAGTCACACTCGTGACAAAGTTTTTATATATTTGTGTTCACGCTCGTGAAAGCTTCCAATGATTATATATATATATATATATTTTTTAACTTTTGCCGACGTTTCAGATTCTTAATTATCCATCTTCAGGGATTTAAAGTTTGGTGCTGTTTTTATTTCAGAACCAAATTTTAAAGCCCTGAAGATGGATAAATAAAAATCCGAAACGTCGGAAAAAGTTAATATATATTATATAATATATAATATTATATAATATTATATATTATATAATTTATTATATAATATATAATAAATATTTCGTTCAAACAGGTGGTGAAAGAAAGAGGATAGGAAACATATAAAATTGGACAACACAATGGTGATGTGGAGATGGAATGATGGCCGATTCCAAGTGAAAAAAATCAAGTCAATAATATTTATATATATATATAATTGTCCTAAACTCATGACATTTGCGCCATATATAAAAAAGAGAGGTCGAGAATAAATACCATTTAATTTATCCATTTAACAATCTGTTATCCACTTTTACTCGGCATGTATTTTATAAAAAAAATTCTTCTCGTGAAAATATATAATTTTAGACATTGGTTCAAGATATATTTTATTGCTTCGTCTCTTGGAGTCCACTCCAAGCTCGAAGAAATAAAAAAACGCCCCCTCGAACAGTTTCAAAGCGTCTTCCCAAGGGATCCTTTCACGGCTACGCGTCTGATGGCGAGATTTCCCGTCGCCGCCGATATCATCTCGGGGACCTTTCCCACGCGCATCCACACCGCTCGGCAAAAGGATGATCTTTGCGATTCATTACCAAGGTAGCTGTAGGGACGGTAGGATTCCCATCGTCCCTCCGGGATAAGCCGGAAAACAGAAGCGAGGGCAACGGGTGGTCAGTCCTCCACTCCCCCAAGCAAAGCTTTAACCACACGCGATAATTCAATCCCAAGATATTTCGCAGAAAGCCCCGTTATTGTTTACCTTATTCAAGGAACTTATTCAGAAAGGGCTAAAAATTGTTGAATGTCGAAAATACCAATGTTGAGACGCCACATCTTTGACTCTACTACGTTTTGAGGTGGTTTACAACATGCTTTAAATGTCATTACATTCACATTTTGGCCACTTATAGTGGACCGTGTCTGCTGTTTTATTCCTAGCTATGTTTCCTAAAGTAAAAACTTGAAATTACGTGATGTTCAATGCGAAATTCGGTGAAACATCGGTAGAAATAATATTTCACTATCGAATATTCATATATTTTCGCGGAAAACTGTGATTTCAATTTGTTTATTTCACATCACCCTGAAAAAAGCCATTATAATATTGTATGAAGCTGAGCGATCAGTCATTAAAGCGTTTTTTTAACGTTTCTCAAAAACGTTTTTTTTTTAAGAATAGCTTATTTTTCAATTGCACTCCTGAGAAATAAAACGTGATAAAGTCATTCTTCCACTTCTGTCAGATGCATTGAATCACTAAATTTAATTGATGTAGTACGTTCAAACGACAGAAATGGTGAGCATTTGCCTTTTAGAGAGGATTGCGTTGTAGATAACGAAAACGACATCGCGAAAAAATGGACTGCAGTCCCGACCCAGGTCTCATACCTGTTTTTGAACGCCATTTTCATACATTGTATTCAATTTTATGTATACATGTATGTTTCCTATTCTCACCGCCGCAGAATGACATATTATTTTTTTGACCAGATCTTGAGGGATGTCCTCCTTTTTCTCTTCTCTTCGCGGCTGCTTGAAACCTCTACCTCCGCAACTTCTCGTCGCATAATTTTATTTTTCTCGTCTCCGTTTGGGAGACCTAAATGAAAAAAGGCAGGACGAGGGAGATCGAGCCTCGTATAAGAAGACCACCAGCGTAGACGTGATTAGAGGACACACACGTGACAGGTCGGGGCATTGGAAGGACTCAGGTCGCGGCAGAGGAGGGACTCGTGGCGAATAAAAACGGATAGGGATTACGTGAAGGAGATGAAACGTGCGTGAGGTGGAGGAGGGAGACAATGAGGGTAAAAAGGGTGCCTGCGGCGATTTAAGGGGACAATCGGAGAGGGGAAATCAGGGTTTATGAAAAAGTGGTAGGATTGAAAGAAGATAGAAAGGTGCAGTCGGGTGCATATATTGTCTAAGGGTGGGCTTACTCATGCAAGTTACTTCCACAAGTTTCTTCTGCAAGAGCTTGCGGGGAATATATTCGGACGAAATATTTTCAGAAGCTCGTAAAGAGCCAGGTTGTTCGCCAATTTTACTGGCAACAAAACGCTTCTGCGATCGACTTTCAAAGGTTCAGCAAGCGGACATTGTTACCATCAGTCACTTGCTGAACCTTTTAAAAGTCTCGGCAAGTCACTCGCAGTCGCATATTGTTTCCAGTGGAGACGACGACCAATCTGGCTATGCACTAACTTCCGAAAATGTTTCCGAAAATCATTCCTGATGATGACGCTGATACGTAGTACCTTAAATAACTCTGATGATAGAGTGCATAGAGTTTAAACTTCTATCTCCAATACATTTTAATTTTTATTTTGGAGCAGCCATTTAAGTCAATCTGCGTTAATTCAATGTAAGGTGATGAATGAATGATAGGCTCCTGGAGCTGAAAAAATGTATTGCATATAATATCAAGTATCGTATCAAGTGTTATTGTGTGACATAACTGCAATACGACCCTCTCAGTTCTTTACTTTTGTACATTGGAACTCTACTTAAGGATATATATTTTGACGGTTGACCAAGGAATTTAAGTAGGCTACACTATTATAGATTAATGTCATAGTTTTCACTTTCTTACCACTTGCAAAAAAAACGTTAAATTTTCCCGATGATATTTCTTTAACTTCAGACTATTTACGACGTTCATTACTTAAATTTATTTTGAAATTTTGAATTTTTTTATTAATTTTTTTTGCGCTTTTACACAAAAATAAACAGAAGTAATACAGGTATTACATATGATGCATATTCCAGGTTGGTGACGTAACCAAAAAACTGATAGCGGGTATTTTTGAATGTGGAATGTTTCGGAAAACATTTAGAAATTTTTCTTATGTTGTGTAATGCTTCACGCAATGTTTTAAAATCATGCTTGATTGGAGAACATTATGTTTAATTTCAATTTATAGCCTTAATTTCCGGTAAATTAAGTTTCACCTACGGCACCCGTAGTGAACTATCGCTACGACCAAACTTCGTTTTACAAATTCACCTACTTAGGACTCCAAATAGGTTTAAGCCAAGCGTCGTGAATCAGGAAATGACGGTCGTGAATGGTATCGTAAAAATACCTGGCCTTCATCATCATTCGCGCTGCACGCTCATGCAAGGCATTAATCAAAGCCGCAGCACTAAACTTGGCAAGGGCTAATCCACGTCGCGTTTTTTTTATTTTCAAAAGCACGTGTGAGAAAGACAGTAGATCGTCCCATGAATCGTTTATTGAAACGGGTATTAAAGGCCCACAGACACAGCTCCCGTTGATGAGTACATGTACAACACATGAATTAATGGATCGTCGATATGTCTAGTGATGGGAATTTCTTAGCACTACCTGGCAGTTGTTCTGTGTCGTGACAGGAATACCATGCAGGAAAGGGGATGAACAGCTTGAAAAATATTGCTCAAAACGTTTAAAACTTTAATTGTTTTCGGGGGGTGTTAGTAAAATAATTTTTGCTAGCATTCGCTCGCCTATTTGTTTACTAAAAGATTTTGTGGTTAAATAATCGTTTAGGAAAAAGCATTTTTCGAAGAAAATATATTATTATTATTACAAGAAATGTATTCCACGGAAAAATATCATAAAGAAAAATTTTTTGGATTTATTTTTTTGCAAAAAGCCAATTAGCCTGCCTATATTTTAATGTTTTTCACAAAATATATCTAATGTTTTTCACCGAAATTGGTATATAATGTATTTTACAAAATTATTGTTGCGATTTTTTTTATTTCGCGAAAAAATGCAACATTAGATAGAACAACGTAAAATGCTTTAGATTTTGGGCATGTAATACTACAAGGGTTAATTGGTATACATTGAAAGCAGTGCAGCATAAATATCCAGGGGAAGAATAAAGATATAAAATATGTTTCCATGGCTAAAAGCAAGCGATTTTTGTCGAGAATGACAGATAGGTACTCTCAAAAAGGAAAAAAATGAAATGATTTTCTTTTGGCCAATCGCTTTTCCGGACAAGATATGTACACCTCACCGATATTCTGGCAAATTCGTTCTCTGCCAGCATCACGCATTCATGTTTCATTCTATTAAATTAAAAAAATATATTTTTTCGCACCCAGGCGAAGAGGAAAAAATGGCCGAAATACTCTGATGTACGTGAAAGTTTACAAGGGGTGATGAATGATTCAATCACTCCGCTAAAAAAACAATGCATTTACGTTATCGGTGCAATTTGTCGCACGTCCGGTACAAGTGCTGGTTCTCCAATTCTCTCGCACCTGAAGGGTTTTCGAAAAACATTTAAAATCGACTCGCAAATGCATTAATGACGTGAATTAAAAAAAAGAAATGAACGCAGTGGGCGAAATAAAGTGTGCACGTTTGAATCGGTTTGAGGATTACAACCAGGGGGTGCTGTAGCGCCGAAAAGATTTGGAGGACACGGACAGGATAGAATATTTGGTCCCTTTTTGGCCAAATCTGTCAAATTAAAATGCATAAATCTTTTGGTGAAGAAGAAAAAATGTAATATCGATAAAATTGTGGAGAGAATTGGAAGGTATATCCTTGAAAATGATAAATCACCTATTTTTTCACGAATAACTTCCGTAGCAAATATATGTATAGATTAATATTTAAGCTATTCAAAATCTAGGCTTCAGTACAAATTACTTGGACGAAAGATCTACCAGCCCTTTTCTGAAATATTTTCAACTATTACCTTAAATAAAAGCACTTTGTTGGAATACGCATTGAGTTCATATTTCATTATTCAACAATTTATCTGAATTTCAACTTGAGTATGGATACTGATATAAAGGAATACATTCACATGCGTCTTTGAATTTTAAGTTTTTCCTTATTTTTAACCGATAGCATTCAACCACGAAGCCAGAGAGATAGATACTACTTTAAATCTGTTTCCGCAATTTCGGTGATTTAATGAAAAAATAGTTAATTATTAGCTACATTTCTCCTAATTTACTAGTGAATACTGGAGACAAGGAAAAAGTACGTGAAAGCATTCGTTGGGGCAGTGGCACTCTGCGAATCAGAAGCAAGGACCATTGGAAAAACTTACCAGAAAAGAATAGAAGCCTTCGAGACATGTTGTTGGAGGAGGATGCTAAAGATCAAATGGACGGATAGGGTGATAAACGAGGAGGTATACAGAAGAATTGGAGAAGAAAGGGCACTGTGGAGCACCATACGACTATGAAGAACACGGTGGGTTGGCCATGCTATGAGACACAACGATTACATAAGACGCATAATGGAGGGAAAACATGAAGGGAAAGTCCTCAGAGGAAGACGAAGAGACATGTACTTGGGGCAAGTCAAGAGGGATACGGGGAAGAAGAACCATAGGGAAGTGTAGGAACTGGCATGGGATAGGGCTGGATGGCTGGAGGGCTGCAGTATACCAATCCTTGGATTGTAATACTAAGATGATGACAGTCTCAAAGCTACAATGTACACCAAAGGCTCATCATTTCTTCAAGAATTTGAATATTGAAGTCAGCGTTCACTGCTTACCTTAGTTTCGAGTTCAACATTTAAGACCGTGAGAAGAAAAATTGAAGGATATAAATTAGTCTTTTCGATCCTTAGTGTTAGTGAAAAAATTAAAAACTGGGAAGATACAAAATTATTTTAAAAGATTTGAACAATGTAAAATTTAACGGAGACATTAAGAAACTGACTTTAATGCAACGACCGAGAGAAAGTTCATTCACATGACAGGTCCTCAAAGAAGCTTTAGATGCTTAACTTAACAATATCTCCCTCAACAACTCACCGTCTCTATTTATGATTCCAAGTCGGTGCGTTTATCGGAGCGTCGCTATGAATAATTCCCTTTTTAGGGCTGCTCCAAGCTCCTTTTGATCGGAATCACTCGGCGAAGTGGAACGAAACCTGGAAATGTTTCCTCCCTATCCTCCCACTTCACTGCGATTTAAACCCCCGGAACGCTTCGATCAACCGGAAAAAGTTTCGCATCCAAATGCCAAGATTGGAACGGTCGAGGAACCAATGACTTAGAACGGGCGAATTAACCTTCCTCTGATGATATACTCAAGGCGGCAGAGGAATACATAAAAAGCATACGTCCTAAGTTTGAGAGGGAGAATGGGAAGAAGGAAGAAGAAAATTTCGCCCCTTGAGTGAATATTGACACAGTATTTTCCGGCAACGTAATGGACAGTTGGCCATGGTTATATGCGTTTGCAATGAGGAATAAGAAAATGTTAGTAAAGGAGTACCACGAGGATGTGTTTCTTCATCTATGACGTTCAAAATTTGCATTGAAAAAGTCACACTTGAAATACAAAACAACGTATATCATACAGACAGCAGTGGTCCATAAAGTTTTGTCCCTCTTATGTGAGAAGTTTCCTTCAGTTAGGTATGTAACATACATATTTATACATACGTTTTGCCTCATGGATGCATCAAAATTTAAGACTACCCCAATGATTTTTTTGATTGAACAAAAATATTCCAATTAAAATTTTCCATGAAACTTAAATGCTATAGTTTAAGACTGTGGAAACGTTTAAAGAGGTATGTAGATTTTAAAAAATCCACCCGAGTACTCCCGTTTTGGAAAAAAAGTAATCCCAAAAGGTTCCAGTGTCCTTTGGTTGAAGTGTCCAAATATGAGAGAAAAGCGAAGTTGCATGCAGCCCGGAACGAAATTGGAGTGCTGTCCATAAATTAGAGGTGTATTTATGTCAGAAGTGTCCGCAATAGTAGTAGTATTTGGCTTACCTCGCTTCGACGGCAAAGGTAATTTAGCATGTATGGTCTGCCGCATGAAAACACGTTTGATGTCGTTTGATAATAATATATAAATATTGCAATATTTTCAGAAAAAAAGTCCTGAGGAATGATTAAAAAATGTTCTGAGGAATGGTTAATAAATGGTCTGGGGAAAAGGTTTGCGTGCGGTGCAAGTTATGGTGAAAATTCACCCATCCCCTGCTGCCACACTCCCTTGAGTAGTAGGCTTGTAGAGCTGGCTCTATGTATATGTAGACGGATCCCTTTCTTCTTGTCCTATCTCCCTTTCGAGTACTACATGACATTACCTGTTCCTAGGGTCCAGCTATGCATGCTCGAACTACACCCGAAAACCCTTTTGCACGTTCGCTTTGATATTCAGGGGATGCAAGGGTTGACGGGGTGCAAGGGGGTGGAGAAGGATGAGACAGGGAGTTGCATTGGGGGTGAAAAAGGAAGATGAGGGGCCCTGCCGCCAGAGGGAAATTTTCGGTCGCGAAATTACCCAATAAACGTTTTACGGATCGAAGCGGACCCAATACGTACGTGGTGGGTATGGGTACCCACCATACATCGCCGCGCCGGTGGAGCGGCAATAACATTTTTTATGGGAAATTATGAAAAATGCAAGAGGAAGGGAGATTGCATACAGGAACACACAGACTAACTCAAGTCTCAAAACCGTGGCTTATGGTGGCTTTAGAGTGACCCCCCTTTTCATAGCTGGTGTCATAACACCCCCTGCAACACGCTTCTGCTGCGGCTCGAAAGGTAGTATGTAGATCTAGAAATGTCATTTTATCCATAATGTAGCAACTCATGGAAAAATATGTGCTTTTCCTGGTCTGGAAAAAATCTACCTTCACACGCAATTATTTTGTCAAACCAAAATTTGAAATTTTGTAATGTAAAATGCGAGAATGTGTAACTAATGCGAAAAATAGTACATTTATATCAAATGTAAATGTCATTTTCGTGAACCACGTAGTCCTTATGCGAACAAAATCTGAAAAACGTGGATGTAATGGCGATCTTGGCGCCTCAGTGGATCTGAATGGACTACTGCCGTAAAACATACGTAGAAACATTTATAATAGGACTGAGATAATGAGATTTCCCCAGAGCTAAAAATATATTACTGTGCTGGAAGAGAAAGAAAAGGAATTATTAAAGTCCCAAAGAGTAGGTGAAAAAAAATACTGAAGGAGCAAAAAAGATTGATATCCAGGTAAGAAATGTGGACACGCGATAAATAAGATCTCTCATGGACGAACCATGGGGAAAAACACGGAACTAAAAAGAAACTACGCTTGAGATAATAAAAATCCTACTTTTTTTAAATTTTGAGTTGTCTTCTACGCTCTAAGAAGTCAAGTCTATGATGATAATACACACTTATTTTCAAATTTAATTTAAAAATTAATAAGGGTTGAGATGGTGATTTAAAAAAAATTAAGAACTCTTGGCCATCTCCCGCGATTTCTTAAGTCAAGAACGGCATTGTTGAAATTAATTCCACCTCCGATTCTATAAAATAAAATTTTCAACGTTGTGCACTCAACAATTCCCAATCAATCTCACATTTAATTAATTTAAAATAGTAATTTGAAAAATATGTTCAAAGTGAATGTGATCACATTAAAGAAACTTGCATCATCATTATCATCACCATCAGCAATCATTGGAGAGTGTGATTTGTAAAATAAAGCTGGTAGGTATATATTACAGGATGTACTACACACGCATAAATAAGATGATATTAAATAATGGTTTGGATAGGCTACATTGACATTAACCATGACAGTGGTTTTTTTGTAATTCTACGGTTCATTATATTTTAAGCTAAATACTTCGTTCCATCATGATTTATTATTTTAACTTCCTTATCTTGCATCAATGTCTTTCTTAATCTTCCTTGTTAATTCTACTCATCCATTTTTTGTACCATTTATATTTTTGGGAGGTTCTAATGCCTCAATCATGAGTCCAATTCCTCTTATTTACAGAGTTTTCATCAAACTCTTCTTCTTATAACTACACTTGAGAGTATCATGCAAACTCATTGAAATTCCATTTTACCCAAATCTTCAATTATTTGTTTTTATTTATTTGAAACTCATCTACATAAAATAGAGGTGCTAATACAACTCTTTGGTAGGCGTTCCCGTGGAAAAAAGCCGCGAATTTTAGTATCTGAGTGGCCCGTTTGGCGTAGTAGCAAATACATTAAAAGGAGATTAGAGTTAGCGAAGGAAGCGTTTATTAATTGGAGAGAGCTGATGACGGGGACCTTGGGTAAGGAAATAAAGAAGAGGCTGGTGAAGAGCTTGATATGGAGTGAAGCGTTGTATGGAGCAGAAAGGTGGACTCTCAGAACAGCGGGTGAGAAAAGGCTACAGGAGATCGAGATGTGGGTGTGGAAAATGAAAGAGAATGCGATGGACGGAAAGGAAGACAAATGATTTAGTGTTTGGCATAGTTGGTGAGGAGAGGAAACATCTGGATGAGATAAGGGGGAAGCAGGGTAGGTGGCTGGAAGCGACAATGAGGGATGAGTTGCTCAAGGCCATGATAGGGGGAAGGATGTTGGGCAAGCAGGGAAGGGGATGAAAGAGGATAAATTTTATGGATGGGATGAAGAAGGGTAGGACGTATGCGGAGACGAAGAAAGAAGTACTAGAGGTAGATAGGGCCCTGCACATGTTAATATTTGGAGGATTTTCTTTGATTTTCAATAAAACCTACCTTTAACCGGTAGATAACGGAATGGAACCGGATACCGGAATGTTACGGTTATATTTCAAAAATATTTTTTACAATGATTTAAGAACTGTTTCGTCCTTTTAGAACTTGATTAAAAAAAAAATTATCTGCAAGAGACATTTTCGTCAACAGACAAGTGACAGATGCTAGGGTGACCACGGTCAACCTATGGACGTCGAGGCCTAAGAATATAGCAATTCTGTTGAATAATAAAAAATTTAACTTAAACAACTGAATCAGTCATTTTACTTCAAAATTGACTATTAAATTATGTAAATAAATGACATTTATATTTGCAATGACAAAGGCGGCAGCGCGCTCACTATCGAGTGTGAATTTGGCGCGACCAACGCTGGGTTGAAGCGGTTCATATAATAAACATACGACGAAGAACACAGGCACATAAAAAACAAGTATACGTAATATCGCCCAACATGGAAAGACAGACGAGAGGTTGAGATAATTTTGTAGAGGGTGGGATAAAACCTTGCAAAGATGTTGGGTGACAGAGAGAAATGTTTGACGTAGTCTGGAAGGGAATTCAGTTAAGGGGAGAGGATAAATACATGTGAGCACTTGTTGAGTGATAGTGTATAAACAGGCGTAAGGAGCAATGTGTGTGTTAGGGTAGGTCGAGTATATATTCTTTAATTGAAAATTGAAAGAAAACGATTAAGTCAATTGATGATCTAATTAAGATTGTAATGAATGCATTTTAAATGTTATAAGACTGTGGTTGTGAAGATTAGAAATAAAAAAGGGAGGACCATACAGCATCACAGGATATATTTCGGAGATAAGGGAATGTGTGATTTTCTATTCAAACAAAGAAATTATTTATATTTTCAAGAAATTTAATATTGGGAGTTTTCCATTCAAGATGTTGAAGTTAGGGCATTATATTCTAGCGATTTTTTTATTTACACTACAAAAATACACAATCCTCGGCGCTACAGCCCTTGCCCTCTGGACAATGTTAGTCCATTCTTCACGATCTTCTGTACGCGTACTCCATATTCTTATTCTCATCTTTCTCACATCGACCTCTATATCATTCAACCATCTTTTCCGTAGTTTTCCTCTCAATAATCTACCACCCGGATGTCCTAGGTATGTCTTTTTTTGCCATCCTATATTCAGGCATTCTCTCATCATACTCAAACCACCTTAGTCTATTTATCTTAACTTCTGAGACTACATTAGCATGACCATATTGTTTCTCCAGTTCTCTGTTCTTCCGTATTTTCCACAGTCAGCCCTCGTTTTCTTCACCAAAAAATTATCTATACATATTTATTTATTTATTTATACAAAGTGATAAGTAATTCAACTTCCTTATTTTATAAAAACCAAGTTTGGATTGCATTACTAAGTTATCGTTACCGCCGGTGAATCTCCTTCCAAAGGTTCGGCGCTATGTGACATCGTTCGTAAAATGGAGCACGACCCTTCAGGCGGTCCATGCGCAAGAGGAACGCTAGTCAAGATACTCAAGAGAGGTTAGAGAAGAAGATGCATAAAGGCCGGAAAAAGTAACCTAGAGTTGGCCCAAATTTTGGATTTGCTTCCCTTTTCAGGAGTCTGTTACGAGTGTCCGAATGTGAATGGAAAGAAAAAGAGAGGTCTCTCCACCCAGGGAGTTAAGAGGCTTCCGAAAATTCGGGAGAGAACTCGAGTAGAGGCGCGAGGCTCTCTTTGTTCAAGGTCCCTATTGTGGGGCAGTGGGCCAAATTCTACTGGGTCGCGGACATGCTGGGAGAAGGTGCCCTTATAAGGCATTTGAGGGTGATATACACAAAAGACAAGAAAGAATGGAAGGAGACCATGCATCCACTCAGATTTTCGTAGGAAATACGAATTTCAGCCGGTGGCAATCAACGTGAAAAAGTAGCCATTCATGAGGTGCATGTGATTCAGATAAAACAAATATATAAATTCTCATAATTCCGTTTCCTTTCGGGGTAGGCACATACTAAATAGCTTAATTCTCGGAGATAGGTTTAGAGAATTGATTGCAATAGTTTCCTCCACACTGCCCTGTCCTTGAAAACATCTTTTTCTTCGGGCACATTCGCGCATTGCTTTATAGACGCTCTCTAATTCCTAAGAATCCTAATATACCTCCTCTATAAAGCATCTTTCATTGCATTCATTCATGTTTTTCTCGGTCTACCTCTTCCTCTAACTCCATTCACTCCATTACCGTATATCTGTTTCGTAATTCAACGGCAATCAATCCTATCAACGTGACCAAACTAACGAAGCACATTATTTTCAAATATGTCCACTGCTGGAGCTTCCAACTCTCCTCGTTCCTTAATGACCCACTCTTTTCTAACCCTAACTTTATTTTTCTTACTACAACAGCTTCTCAGGTTACCTACACCCACTGTATTTAGCCTAGACTTGCGCTTATTCTGGCATACCCATGTTTCACTTCCATGCAATGGAGGAGGGAGAGGTACACTTTTATAATCTGCGAGTTTAGCTTCTGTAGATAAAACACTCATTCATTGAAATAGAGGGCTAAAATATAGTAGTCTAAGATACAGATTCAGGTGACAACATCATCTGCAGTCATAAAAAGCGAAGATTGGTTTGTTATCTCTCTATAGTTTGAAGCTCTCCACATCGCTCTCTTCTCAGTTAACCGTTCCAATTCCTACGCTAGCGCGGGATTGCCATCGACGTTTCCTGACGTGATGGAGGACGTAGGTGGTAACTCCAAACATCATTTTTCCATTTTGATAATTTTACGTGAAGGTTTTGTAAGCAATGAAAATATGGGCGTAATATTGTGTAGATGTAAAAGTTTGTAAAGGTTTTGGCTCTACAAACTTAGCTTGACGATCCCTTCAACTCCTATCAAACAGATGTTTTTGAAAGTGGAATAGAGATTAGCTTTGGGAGAGAGTCATAGCTGATGGAGAAATTTAGGCATTATTGGTTAATTTTTGCAATTAAGCAATGTATGAATGTAATAAAAGCGAAAGGTATGCAAGGATGCTGGAGGAAATATTGAAAGAGTGTCAGTTTTCTAGGCCTTACAACAATAACTACGTTCTTTGGCTTCAACATCATTGAAAGAGATTGACGTGTTATGATATATGGATGTGTTAATATGATTTCTGAATGCAATTCATGTCAAATAAAAAAGTTTATCTGATAGAAGAAACACTGCGAACTAATTCATCAACCAAGTAAATTATCCTGAGGTATACACTGCTGTATCTTTATTAGTCACCAGAAATTACAGTCATTATGATTGAAAAGTCACCCATTGGAATTTAGTTGACCTAATGACCTGGTTAATGTTTTCATAAATGCATTGGAGATAGTCGCTTCGGTGAATAGAGTCCTTTCGTTAGGTCTAAAAAATCCCTACGTTCTTTTCCAGCGGTCACCCAAAGGGATTAAAACGTGGGAAGATTTTCGGGAGAGCAAACAACTGAAGGTGAAGTTCCGGAGTATTCATAACACCTCCTACCAAGCGGAATAGAACGGACCTTTTGGACCGTACACGTCATCGAGTATGGGAACATTGGAACGGAAAACAAACACCGAACGAATGTGAACGTACGTTATGTGTAATGTATATGCATAGGGAAGCCTTCCGAAGGACCGGATCCACCAGGGCGGTGCGAAAAAATATCCTTGCGAGACTCTGTGTGTAAATGCATCCTCACTTGCCCTAGGAAGAGTTCAAATGGGCCATTTCGTTTCGCGCACGAGAACTGGAGGGAATACGAAATATTTTCGGTACAGGCGGGAATCCGTTACCGGGAATTTTCCGTATTTTTCCTTCCTGAATCCCGAGAAACGCTGGTAGGGAACAGAGTAGCACCTATTACTTTTACTATTACATATTAATCGAATATTTATATAAAATAAGATCAGTGGCAATATTCAAAAAGTTAACTTATACATAAAACGCTTTAGAGGGACGTATTTTAACACTTCGCAAGCCGGCATGGTTGCTTTGATTTTGACGTCACTAGGCTGTAAACACAGTACCCTATCAAGTAAAATAATAAATTCTTAAATGTTTCACACGCACGTAGATATGTACGTTCACTACTTATTAATTAGGAGTTTGTCTTCACGCGTTTGATCTTGACTACGTTCAATCCCACCCAATAATATATAAAACTTTTTGTTACATATAAAAGGCTTTAGTAGGACGTATTTTGAAACTGCGATAAAAAAGGCACACCTTCATGTTGGCTTTTGGCTTTGATGTCACAAGGCAGCAAACACCGTAACTTATTAATGAAAACATTTAAACTTCTACATGCTGCACATGCACGCAGACAATTTATATTAACTGGTGTTTACTTACGATTTTACCTTCACACATCTTATCTTGACAGCCAGGGTGGTTCAGTTTGTATAACTCTATAGAAATTAAAAGTTTCTACACGATAGTTTAAAAAAATGCCCATTTGCACCAATGATTCATGAAAATAGAACTTAAAAATATTTCGGGAATTCTCGGGAATTTCCGGGAAATACGATTTCCAAGGTCTCGGTTCCCTCAAGGTTCCAAAAAAATCGGGAATTTGGAAAACCAAGTTGTGGGTGGGGAAGGGGGGAGTGGGAACGGTGCATCCTCACTCGCCTACGAAGAGTTCAAAGAGGCCATTTCGTTTCGCACTAGAAACGGTGCGGGAATACAAAAATTTTCCACCGTCGGGACGTGTGTGGGAATTCGCGTCCACAGACAGACAGACCCAACCATTGCGCGCCGTGGTGAAAGGAGGGAGAATGATAAAATTTTCAAGCCCAGGGACCGAACTCGAGCATTCGTGTTGTCCAGGGTGAATCTCAACAAAGGCGAGATGGGTTCATGTGTACATTCCGATATCTTCATGCAGAATTATTAGCAACAGAAAATCCCAGAACGGAGTGAGAAAATCCTCCGTAAAATACATAAGTGCGTCTGAAATATATACATAATATAAGGAGATATACATATAAATAATAGAACGGTCCAATTAGCAGCATATATGCTGATTCCATAATGATTATACAAATAATTGAAAATAGTAGTTAAAGTAAAATTTAAAAAGCTGGAAAATGTGGCTTGTAAGATGGGATTAATGTTAAATGATAACAAAAAGAAATATCTGCATGATTTATTCAACCAGAGATCAAGATAAATATCGATAATTGCTAAAACTAGACGATAGGGGTTTTGATACCGTGAGATCCTTTAAATGCCTAGGGTCAACGTTAAGCGTGTGTACTGTCATCTCAGATGAAATAACACCAGTAATATCTACAGGTAAATGATGTGTTAATGACCTTAAGGTACAAATAGGTAGTAATTATAATATTCTTCTCAAGCAATCCCCGCTTAAAACCCATGAAAAGGCAATCGCACCAGTTGTGAAATACGTTTGCGAGACGTTAACACAGAAAACAATGAAAGCCTTGAAATCTTTTAGTGAAAATTACTTGAAGAAATCTTTATACCATCAAAGGAGGAAGGAGGTGAATTGATAATTATTATAAATGTAGAATAAAATGATCTGGCAATAGAAGAAACCATTTTCCGCTTCATAAAATCACAAAGAACTCGATGGTTAGGTAACATAACACTTATACAATGATAACATAATTTTTAAAAATTATGAACGAGCACCACATAGAAATAGGCTCAGAGGAAGAGATGGAAAAGTTGGAGAGACCATGAAATTGAGGATTTATATAGAAAGAATACTACTAACTGGTAGGAGATAAAATGCGCTTGAATTGCTGAAAAGGCATTAACACATGGGGGAATGTAGCGCCCAAGAATGAAGAGCAATATGTACAAACATGCGTAAAGCATAAAAGGCTAGATTAATTTACATCATCTGGATTAGTATATTTTCATTTTTATGATTTATGAAGACCAGAAGATGAATCAGAAACGTTAGCCTGTAAATATGGTAGCACTTTGTTAAAAAATACATTCGGAACATGCTATCATATTGCATTGGACACATTTAGGCGATTTAGGCGATACCTATTTTGCGGATTCAAAGCATACGAGCTATGTTTTGATATGCTTTACCATCATCAGGTGGTGAAAATGAAACTGTCGTAGGGATTAAACCTGATGAAAATTTAGTAAATACTTGAACTCGGGTCATCATAAAAGTTTTTTATGTTGCCATATCTGTCAAAGAAAATAAAGTAAAAATAAAGTAAAAATTGAAAAGATATATTTTTAAAAGTCATCCATAATTGGACACATCTTACATTAGAAATTTACATTTGCTTCGTAAAGTGTTGCATAGCTGATGGAAGGACTAGACTGGAAGTCGTTATTGACTCGAAGGCTACACGGTAGGCTTAGCCTGCTTGATATATTCAGATCTGGCGGGTTTGAAATGAAACGAAGGATATTATCTTGACCCTGCACCACCTGCCACCCGCCTCTTGGGTGGCTCACTGGTTAATATGATGATGAAGAAGAAGATTTTGCGATAAAAATCCTCTTGAAAACAATAATGGAATAAAAAGCAAAGTGAAAGAATTCGAGAAACCGAGGAAGTTTCACTATGGAATAAACCAAGAAAGTTATCAAAGACGTCAAAGTGAAGAATTAAGTACGAATTAAACGGTAAAAATGAGCCTTGTGTGTAGAGCTGCTGCAAACCAATATTTAGACTAATGATTTTTAATGAGCTGCTGACAGTAATTATAAATTATTACTAGCGACACTCTCGTTTCAATTCTTTGGAATTACTAGGTCACTACGTCATCTTATGCTGGTAGATGATTCACATTTCGAACACCTACACTTTATTTTATTCCATGTACGGGAGAATGTGAACAAAATATTAATTTGGCTGGTTTGTTCGTTATTTGGGTAGGCGAAAGCCCATATTGTAATATTTTTGTCAGATCGGATAAATGATACAAAAACTATATGCATTTCTCAAGACGCCAAATGGATATAGAGGTCCTTTGCATATAGATAGGCATGAATCTGAAAAATAGACCGTTTTAAATATTTAGGAATAATTTTAGCAAATGAAAATACGGAAGAGCCAGAGATAAAAAAACAGGTTGAACCTCACCAACAGATTTCTACATGAATGCAACCAAATCCTATCTTCTAAATCCCTGTCACACAAAACAAAAATTAGACTTTTTAAAACAATAATTTCCCCAGTACTGCTTAATGGATCCGAAACATGGAAACCGTCAAAGAAGGACGAGAAAAACTAATAGTATTCGAGAATAATATATTGCGGAAAATATATGGACCCACATACGAAGAAGGACAATGAAGAAGAAAGCGCAATAAAGAAATCAGGAATCTATACAAACATAATAAAAAGAGATAAAGTACAGAAGAATCTGGTGGGCTGGACATATTATAAGGAAAGAGGAGGGATGTCTGCTGAAGGAGGTATTGCACGAGATTTCAGAAGGAAGAAGACCCCGGAGAATATCACGTCTGAGAATCGTGGGACCAAGTGAAGAAGGAAATACAAAATATCGGAGGAACAGAAAGAGAGGCATAAGATCGATCCAGTTGGAAGAGATTTGTTAATGAGGCTAAATATCGCCCGAGAAATAGATGGCCCTGAGACTAAGAGTAAGCATAAAAAGGTCTCTTATAGATTGTGGATGAAGTGAAGGGTGAGGTAAGTGAGCCAAGCGTTAAGTGAATGAGATGGCCAGCCTGTAAAGGTGCTCCCAAATTTGCTACACATGTTAGGGACACAATAGCCTCTTAAAATATCGAAAAACCTATGAATGTTAATTTATTTTGGTGAATTTTCACTTCTTGCATAAAATATTTCCAGTTCTTAGTAGCAATACATATTTATCAGTGGGAGTATCCATAGATCTTAGAAAAGAGGGGAGGAAAATTAATTTCGATACTTTTACGATATGCTAAAAAGGGTCTTTTTAGACAGAAATATATGTTGGAAGTTAGTAACATTTTACTGTTTTCATACCTTCTGTCACCTTTAGCCATTAATTAATGCGTCTTTAAATGGCCACTTCTATGACCGGCCGCCTGTAGCTTTTGCCCACGTTTTGAACTGACACCGCAAATTACTACGGATTCCTTCGCAAAACTTTCCAGTTTCCTTTTCTTCTCAGCGGAGGAGAGGTGATATTTTACGAGCCAAATGAATTGCGTAACCACAAGAAACGATTGTGGATGAAGTGAAGGGTGAGGTAAGTGAGCCAAGCGTTAAGTGAATGAGATGGCCAGCCTGTAAAGGTGCTCCCAAAGCAGTGATGAAGTGGGAGCAATGCTCCGTCATTCACGAGGACGTTGAACTGTACGGTCCCTTTGTCACCTTTTTTATGACGTCAGACAAACGTCGACGACTGCTATTACCCTGCTTCCTTAACCCTTCAGAGCGATTCAAACTTTTCCCTGCTTATGCCTCTAATATAAGGTTCCCTAAAACATCTTCCACTGACGTGAAATAAGGCGTAAAAGTATATTTTCCATAAAAAAACAGGTCTCCGGAGTCGGTATTAATGTTATACTATCAGTTTTGTTCTCAGCATTCACCCTTTTTTTTCGTAATGTATGAACTGAATGGCAAAACCATAAGAAACCACGCATTTGAGCATATTTGTTTAGCGGGTCGTTTCATTTTACAAAAGAAGTGGCACATATTCGGCATTTAATTCCATGTGTGGACGTTATGAAATGTTCAGCTTTTATGAATCTTCTCTTTTATCTCTTAAGCAAAAAATCAGCCGTGGAAATTGTTTTCTGTCCTGGAATCAAAGCTGGAAAATTCATACTCTCTGATCAATACGCTGACCTAGAGGTAACTTATTGAGGATATCAAGGAAATACAATTGACCTAAGGCCTAAGATTTTATTACAAAATCTTGTTATTCCGGAAAGTTTCAACACATTCTTTGCTGTTCCCGGTCGGCAATGTAATAATTCATGTATCTACAACACGAATCAAAGTTGAATATTTTTGTAACAAGATTTACACATGTTTTTGCAGTAGTAGTACCTACGAAAATAATATTTACAGACACAAAGCTACTGTTGGAGGAGATGAGAAGGTGCTAACGTATTTCCCACCCTACTCGAATAACTTCCTTTGGTTTATGAAACACTATGGGTTTTACAGAGAGCTTGAGCTTAGAGTTAAATTTAGCTAACGCCCGCACACAATATTAATTGATACAATAGGGAAGGAGAAGGGACAATAAACAATATGGAATGAGATTTTTAGCCAGGGATGATAAATGTAATCTTGCTTCAGCACTGAATCCCGATGGCTTTGATAATAATTGCTATTATTATTAGAGGCGGTCAATCAATAAGATAAGTCTAGATGGATATATGAGTATTTCTTACGTCTATTTACAACCCCAAGCACCTGCTTACATACACAATGTTTTTCATCAGCTCTGCATTCGTCCTACATCTCACCCCACCCAAAAAGCCTTTTCTGCTTCCTCTTCTCCACTGCTAACCTATCACTCTCTCTCTCCTCAATCACGGCCTTCAGAAACGCCTTATCCCGTCATCACTCATTCCGGAAAAACGACTAGAAACTAGTTTCAGATCATCTATGTAAGGCAAAGGTTGTTGAGAAAGGAGAAATTCACAATAAAAATGTTGCCGCAAATGTAAGGCGTTCACTGTATTGAGGTACACATTAATGGAATTTTACTATTATTGCTACTGTTTGTGCCCTCCGTCTTTGGTAACTACTGATGTTTATTTTAAATTAATGGAAAATATTAAGGATTAAACAATTTAAGCTTCATGTGATGAACATTAAGTTGATTGAAGTTAACAACAAGAAAGGATTTTAAAAACTTATTCGGGATGACAAAACTGTGCCGATGTTCGAAGTTTGCTCACTATTAAGGCCGTTTTACACGGTACATTTGTTTGTACAAACTCTTCCGTGAACTCTTGCATGAGGCAAAATGTATCGTGTAAAGCGGCAAATTGTATGAACGCTTGTGCGAATGTCTCAATGCCTGCACGGGAAATAGAACCTGTTCTAATTTCGTTGAGACAAACGTACATTCTCACGTACATTCGTTTGTACAAAATCTTTCATCGTGTAAAGCGGCCTTTAGACGATGTCCGCAAATATAAGTTGTATAATATTCGGAGGAGTACAATAAAAGAAGTTTTACTACGTGGTATGTGGTGGTATATGAGAAACAAAGACGGAAATAGGCTGCAGTCGTTTGAGATGTGAATGTGGAGGAGAATGTGACGGACGGAAAGGATGACAAACGAGGAAGTGTTTGGTATGGAGAGTGAGGAGATTAAGCTTGAGGAGGAGATTAGGAAGATGCAAAGTAGATTAGGATGAAGTAATAGTGTTGCGTATGGTTGCTGAGGGCCGTGATAAAGGGGAGGACGTTGGGTGAGTAGGGATGGTGAAGAAAAAGAATAGTTTTTATGGACGGGATGAAAGGAGGTGGGTACACATTGATGAAGAATGAAAATGTTTAGGTAGACCGGGCCCTGCACATGTAAATATCACATTCAAACCTACCTTAACCGGTAGATTATCTTAGAAACAGTAAAAATGATAACTAAACCAGCTCCACCTTGTGCTTTCCGTCTTGAATCAGCATCAATGCTTTTTCCAGTAAAAGACGTATCATTATGTATTTGGTATTAAAAATGGCCAAAAGTATTAAAATTTAAACTCTTCTAGCTTCCTTTCGTTTAGAAGTGGTACTTTTTTTCTGAGGAAACAACTCTGTGAGGGTATAGAAGTTACTTCATAAAAGAAAGGGTTAAGAGGGCTGGGGAGAAATAAAGGGTAAGAGCGAGGAGGAGTGTGTGGAGAAGGGGTACATTTTTCCCCGAATGCCGGAATCGGATGAGAGGCATGACGTAAAATGTATGCAAATTGGGAAATCGTTCGGGAGTGGATGAGGTCGGTCGGGGTGGGCGGGGGGGGGGAGGATTTTGAAGTGCAGGGGTAGAGGTTCTTGGGGGAGCGGGGATGTGACGACGAGGAGGTCGGTTTATAGGGGTTGAAGCCATGGGGGAGAAAGTAAAGGTTTTTTTTAAGGAAAGTCCTGGAAGTAGAAGAGAGAGAAGAGGAACCAACCACAGGCTCTCTTCAGGCTCAGCCAGCCAGGCAAAAACCCCGAAACTGCTGGAGAGGCAAAGAAGGTCTTTGTGCAGCGTGTGTGCGTGTGGAAGGAAAATGTCTGATAAGGCTGCGGGCTAGGGCTGAGTGATACTCAGATTCCAGCATCGCATCTTCGTATATAGATACATACATTTATTTTGATTTTCAAGTGACGTGACGCATCACCAATCGCATGATGTCGCAATGCCATCATCTGAAGTCATCAATCCGCTGAATTATTTGCCACAAATTTTGAGAATACCGGGACTAGCCTCGGTATAACGTTTTACGGAGTTACCAGCATATGCAAATTAGTGCGATATTCCGCAGAGTTCGTGTCCAGCAGTCCAGAACCACTTCCTATGAAGCCCTTAAAATCCATAGGGGAGGAAGACGCCTCGGTAACTTAAATGGCAAAAGCACTCGGTGCGATACCGAGGGATCCGGGTTCAAATTCCGGTCAATTAAACTGATTTTTTCTCTGTGGAATATCGCACTATTGCTGCAGTTCTCGAGTCTGATCTCCTACCAGCCAACCGCTACATCCCTACATATTTTTATTTCACATAATTTCTAATTTTTCTGATGTTTTTCATTATTGCTATTTCCCTGTCCTTCCCATCCAGTCATTTCCTCTTACATTATAGTTTTCAATGGGCTCTTGTGTCGCAATAAGTGTCCAATAAGCTTATCTCTTCTTTCCCTCAGAGTTTTTATAAAACTTCTTAGGATAATGACTAGATTTCTTCAGATTCTATGCGATACTAGTTCCGAATCGAAGCACTACTGGCAGGCAAAATGGATGCTGTTCTATTTTCCAAAAATTCGGGACCGTGGTTGATAGTGTATCAATTATTACTATCGACTGCCCCTATCGGTCCCTACTGCAATTGAAGTCCATGCTTACGCATAGAAGTACCCTTAGTAAGTGAAGTGCAAGGCTACCACTAGCAAAGTATGTGAAGTTTGGGCCGGGAGGACGAATCGGGACGAAGTATGTGAACTGACCTCCTAAATCACTGTTGATGAATCAATATCGCAATTCGATATTTCGGGAACATCGCATATGTACGACAGTCAATACATCACAACATCGCTCAGCCTTAATAGGAGAACGAGAAAAGGGAGAGGAAGCCTTGATGGTGTGTGTGGGAGGGTAAAAGTAGGAAGAAATCATTTGCTTGCTGGGACAGAGCGGGGATTATTAAGAGGGCGAGAGAATGAAAGGGTCTAGGGAATGCTACGATGAATAAGAAAGAGGGATTGAAAGTGGATCGATAAGGGTTGAGGTAGAGTGAAAAAGAGGGTTGTAGGAATGGCGTAGAGAGAGAAAGAGAGTGAGAGAGAGATAGTGGAGGTTTAGGGAAGAAGGTCGTTGAATTAATTGCGTGGAAGAAAGTGGTGAAGGCCAGGTCCGCCGCGAGAAAATCCCAGCAGCAACGGGGGTGTTTTCCCGAGAAAAGGAGGAATGAATGGGCGAGGTAGGAGAAGCAGGCATGGTCGTGCGTGTTCGTGTTTACTTAGAGAGGGGTGAGGAGGCCAAGAAAGCAAAACATGACCGAGAAATGGGTGTGAGAAGTTGCGTGAATATGTTCTGTAATTTAATGCATTTTGCATTGCGTTTTTGCGGCAGACGGTTCCACTACGTGCAATTCATCTGAGTATTAAAATATAATAAACGACGCCGTATTTGTTGTAGCAACGGAGGCATTATTAACATTATTATTCGCTGCACGTAAATATTCTTCCACGTTTAATTCCTTTATGTGTATCGTTTTATACATAAGTGTTCTCTTGTATGCAGTTCCCTTATGAGAGCTACTTGGAGAATAGACATTGAGGAGTATACCTGTAAATATGCATTGAATTTATCGATTACCCCCCGAAGCAATCTATCATGGGGCCCTTAGGACTCTGGGCCCTTTCTATACTAATTTTCTTTCTACGTGCTATCATGGGCCGGCAGGAAAACTCAAATGCCAGATGCGTGAATATCCTTTGAAATTCAAATCTCTGGTTGTCAAGGAAATATGCTATTGTTGATTTCAGAGAAAAATGTGAGATTTTTCACCTATAAACATACTTTTCAGAGAATTACGAAGCGTAAAAGAAAATCGATTGAAATAATTAAAAACTTCATTTATTCAGCCATCCAATAAAAAAAATTCCAGCCCTCTATCTTGAGTGAAAGTAATTTTTAAAAGCAAAAAATAAAACCACTGCACCAACCCAATGCTTAGCATGGACCAAAAGGGACCCCCAGGGGGGGCCTTTGGGGTCCCTGACAGATTTTTAATATAGCCTATGTTTCATCCCGGTACATTTTCTAACTACATACAAAGTTTCAGCTCAATCGGTTCAGTAGTGTTTGCCTGATTGAGCAACAGACAGACAGACAGACACCATTCAATTTTTATATATTAGTGTGATGATATGATAATATTCCATTTTTTCAGTAAATAACAACAAACGAATTGGCACGCTGAACCAGCTCTAAAAACCTCACCATTGATGCGACATTTTTATCCTCACATTCCTTTTAATCCACTCCATTTCTTGGGTGTCATCATGATATTTTATTTTTATTCAACGTTAATGCTTAGTGATTGCGATGTATCGAATGCCATATATTTTACATTGCAATACTGATTCTCTAAAGTCAGCAATATCTACACTTGCGATAACATACGATATGCACTATATTTCTCTAAGCGGTATAGTTCGATGCAAGATGTCATCATGAGATATCACGTGTTATCTATAACTGTACGGTAACCTGCAAGAAATCGCAAACGTTTATCGCAGGGTGGAAGTGTTCTTCTGGCATAAACCACCCTGGAGCCTTAGAAAACCACCAAGTTTTTTGGGAAAAAATGACCACCCGCTGAAACTAAAATTAAGGAGGCAAAAAACGAATGCTCCTTCTTAAATCGTGGGGTCCTGGAATGGAATGAATTACCAGAAGAACTCACAAAACCTTTACCAAGAAATGTAAATATTTTTAAAAAATTGTTACTAATAAGAAACAAGAAGAGTGTCTGATGTTGTATGTAGGTATATGTATTTTTTAAACCTCATTATTAATTTTGTTTCAACCGAAACTAATGATATATTGCCACCAGACAATGTCTAATTGCAGTATCAGTGTAATAAATAAATAAAACCAACTACGGTGTGTTTTTCACGAGTGATGCACTTAAAAGCATGCATATAATAGTAACTTGCTCGCATTATTTTATTCCATGCATGTATATCAAGCCCATTTAAGCAGTAAATCCATATATTAATTAATAATTATAATTGGAGCCTTGAAAAATGAAGAATAAATGCTGATGCACGCTGCAAGAAGTGGTAGGGTACAAATTTACATTGATACAGAAACCTTACTTACCAGTCTATTTGAAATCCAACCAGATACTTAAACACGGACAATTCAACCTGTAATAATCAGCCGAAAAATTAAATTTAAAAAGTTCGTTCGTTGGTCTAATTGCCTTACTTCCTCATGATGCAATGGAACATAATATTTCGAGGTTAGCAAAACAATTTTTGCCTCGTCAGGAATTTAAAAAAAATGTTGCAGATACTGTCTTGGATGTAATGCTATGTGCGTTATAAAATCATACGAAATGCGTTACATCGCGTCTTCTTGAGTCGCGAAATACAGTTGTTTATTCAGTGTTTAAATATTAATATCAAAAAGCCATACTAAACAGGTAACGGAATGTGGGAAAAAGAGTTTGTGTCATAAGAGCGAAAAAAAATCCTGAACCCTGAGAGATGAACGATTTACGGTCTCGGAGGAAACAAAGTAGAATGGAGGAGAATGCTAGCCACAAAAGCGTGTGCGGAACCGGCGAAAAAGGAAAATCTGATGTTTTTCATGAGTTCCAGACCAAACTCTCACCTTGTTCTCCAAACTAATTTTTACGGAGCTGCATTGAATAGACAAACGAATCAACAAGCGAATTTTAGGAATGTCTTAGGACGAAAAAGTGTAAGAGATGTTATTTAGTTCCAGTTAAGCCACATTTCGAATACACCACGAGAATTTGGGACACTGAACCGATATATTTTATTTGCTTAGTAAACAAAATGCAGAAAGGATATGATTTAGCAGATCAAAACAAGAGAAAAAATCAATTGCACATGAATCCGAAAACGCACCGTTACCCAGTATCTGCCTGTATGCGTTTTTCACTGAAACCGCACTAAATAAAAATATATTTAAGAAAAGACTAGAAATGTAATATAGCTGTTAATGGAAATTTTTAAAACTAGCCTGCGATGTTTAATTATTTTCTGATACACCGTTTCAAAATGGCGGCCAATCAAACTTTTTAATCTCTAATATCTTTGCAAACAGAAGTTGTACTAAAGAGGGCAAATATGAAAAAGTTGCGCATTTTATTTATAAATAAAATGGTATCAATAACATTTGTATTCCTGCTACGACAATGAAATGGCCAGCAGATTTTCAAACCATTGCCAAAGAGTTTAATGAACACGTCCAACAATAAAATAATTGCATCAATAAAATTTTCATATCTACTACAACAAGGAAAATAGTTTTAAATAGTTTTTTATTTAGTGTAGTTTCAGTGAAAAACGTATATAGACAAATAGCTGGGTAACGGTGTGTTTTCGGACACATGTCCAATTGAATTATTTTCTTATTTTGATCTGTTAAGTCATATCCTTAAGTATTACAGAGTCATTGAGAATCTGTATATGACTCTGATGAAGTCAACTACTTGGGCTTAACCGTAGCTTCAGAACTAATGTGGGGGAACACACCCGAAACATTTGCGTCTCTGCATCAAAGAAAGTAGGTTTTATCAAGAGAACAGTGGGAAGGTTCTCCGATGAACGAGTGAATTAAAGCTCTCGTTATTAATTTTACTCTGCTCTGGTTAAGCCACATTTTAAAAACGCCGCGAGCCACCCTGTATCGATCTATTTAATTTGCGAAATAAATGTAGCGGCAAAACGTACGATTTGATTAAAATTGTTAGGAGTGAGCATAGAGTCAAACGCAGCTGATGATTAACTGTAAATACAAACTAAGGCCCTTATAAGGAAAACACAAAAAAATTCGTGCAAATCTGAGATAGTAAGGGCAACTCGTACGTGATTTCACATGGAATGACCCATGCATAAAATAAATTTGCAACATTTATTTAATTGGCGGTTATTTAATAAATTAATAAATAAACAAACATTATGAAATGAACAGGACACCATGTTGATAGCGTGGAATTTTCTTTGAGTAAAATCAGGTTTTCAAAACATTTTTGCGAGAAATGGATGATTCTCCGTACACCGGTGTAGGAATGACCTTAATAAAATTATTCAAATCGCCCTACGCTAATTCCCATCTCCATAGAACATAAAACATTGAGAACAAAAAAAAACTCAAGCCATTCCGTCTCTTCTCCGAGTTCAGACGACGCAGTAAATAGCATCAAAATCCCACGTTCCCAGTTTCCGCATCAATGGAGATGACTTTTTATGTATTTATTATTGTTTTTTCTGTTCCTAATCGTAACGCTCCGATGGCTAGCGTTATATGCAAGAGAATGAAAAAGTCAGAAAGGAAGGAAATGTGTTCCGAGCTAGGTAAAGCTTAATATATTCCATGAATGTATTCCAAAAAATATACAGACCTCAGAATCTAATCTCCGCCCGTGTACAAGCAGAGCAATATTAGCCGTCAAAATAATAATAAAATAATACATAATGAATAAAACAAGAAAGCCGTCAATTCATTTTATTATATTTTGAGATTACGGCTGCATGTATATATGTAATTTTTTTATTTTTAATATGACAATGAGCCAGGATATACAAAGGGTGGTAGCTAAGGGTTACAGAGCAAAGAGTGGGTGGGATTAAGGTTGTTGGGGTTCAAAAATATCTTTTACCAGAGTAGAAGGAGGTGCTAAAGGATCTGGGTTGTATTGAGAAGTGTATTATAACTAATCTTTTATCAATCCCACTAACCTTTTTCATTCTCATTTACAAATAAATCACAAAGCAATAATATATTTTTTTAGAAAAAATAGAGGAATGAACGGTTTGGCAAGATAGTGCCTGGGGATTAAAGATAAAGGAGACAGCTGAATTTGAAAAATGGAAATCAACTTGAATTCAGATATAGCGCGGGAGAAACACATACGAAACATTTGCACCACTACATTAAAGAAAGTAGGATCTATCGAGTGTATAGTAGGAAGATTCTCCGATGAAAAAATAAATGAGATAATGTGACGTTAACTTTGCTCTGGGTTTTCTGCATATCAAATACGCCGTGAGAATTTGGGATCCTGATTAGAGAGATATAATTCGCGAAGTAAATAAAATACAAAGGAAATCTGTGCGCTTTGTTAAAAACTGTTACGAGTGAACATAAGTGCCACACAGCTGATGGAAGAACAAGCCAGGAAGCCGTTAGAAACTCAGAAGCTACACATTAGGCTTAGATGTCTATAATTCTTCAGACCAGGTGAGTTTCAGTGCGGTACGGATGATATTATTTTGACACTGCACTGAATCTCTAGAACTGATAGAAGTGACAAAATAAGAGAGATTCAGTACTCACGTAACTGATAGGTACAAAATAGGTACATCTTTCTACGCACCATTACTGATTATAACAAAAACAGCGTGACATTAACATCTGAAACAGTTAAATTACCATTCACTTCTGTCTTCTTCCCCATCCTTTTCCCTGATCCCCTCCTCTTTCATGGCTCTAGAGAGTAATCACTCCCTCTAGTTCGGAAGATGGTGGTTGTGCCGCCGAAAGTTGAAAAAAAGCAGACGTGGGAGTTTCTTTTTCTGTGTGAATTCTAGCTTGTCACACCTGTGACGCCTTAGTGGATATATATACATTGATGTGTATATATATCCACTATATACACCACGTGTGATTTTTCATCGATTGAAAAAAAAAATATATACATATATATATATACTTATATATATCTCATTTAAATATTATTATATATATTTACTTATATTTATTAAAATTTTATTTTTGCCATTGACCTTTGATTTTACAAGAATATTAAAATATAAAACATTCAACAATTAACATAAATGTTTTACATGTAATGCCAATTATGTGGAAAGTATGGCCAACCGTTTTAGTACTATTAATAAAGTACTAGTTTAGTACTATTATAAAAATATAGCTCAGAATTTTCAAAATATATTGTTTCCATTTCATTGCTATAAAATACAACATTACTTGTAGAACCTTATAAACCAGAGAGCGTATATGAAGCAGTGCATGAATGTAACAGAAGAAAAGGAGATTTGCAAGGGTATGGCAGTATGGAGGATACTATAAAAGCGGAGTCAGCTTTACAAGCCTATTATTACGGAGAATTACATTTAATAACTGTCCTTACACCGAACAGAACGGTGTATTGGGCCTGAATGTATGCTTCATTTGGGTTTTAGTTTCGGTTTTCTTAGTAATTTTTATAATTTTGGTTGCTTTTACTATTATATGTGTCTAATTGGATGTTTGTACTAACATTGTTCGTATTTTGGTTTTAAATTTTCAAGGTTTTCATAGTTTGACTTATATAAACGCTCCTTACTCCTTTAAGCACAAAATGCATAAACATTTTTGGAATTTAACATGCCTGATGGTTTGCAGCGTACAGTATTGTTTGCTTACTTTGCTGGAAGCTTTAGAATGGGAATGTTTAGGGTATAAGGAAATGAATTGAGGGAAGGAAATTTAGGAAACTATATTCCTTATAGTATGTTCTGCTTTTGATAAGTTATTTATTTAAAATATTCTTTGAATTTTAGCTATAGCTTTCCTCAATTATATTATTTTTCTATTTAAGCGTGTATTCTTTAAGCTGTTAACATTATTTTTGTGGCCAGACGTCCTGTTAACTGATACTAATAATGCTAATGGAAAGTTTTGAATGCTAATATTAAGTGTTAAATGATGGTTCCCTAAACACATGCTAGCCCAATGGGGTACTTAAAGCTCCAGAATATTAAATTGTCCCATTCACCATGCGTCTCTTTGTTTTTTTATTTGTGGTGAATTTGTGACACTTTAATTTATACAGTGATGCTTGTTATAATATCAATATTGAAACAGTAAATATTCATTTATGCCTTCAAATACTGTCGGTAACTGGTTTTTATTATTTTCATAAACTGAGAATGAATTATAAACTACTTTCAAGGAGCAAAATCCATAATTTCTCAACCTATTTGAGTTTTACTGCTCTTCGGCACTATGACCCCTACCTTTCTATAGGTAGATAAGGGCCAGGTAAAATTAAAACAAATTACAGCAGATATGGCTGTTGATCATCTTTTTTAGAGATACGACCACCTCGGAAAATCTGGTAGCATCTCTGTTCTCTTACATCTAGTACAAAAATGACTCATGGATATTCCAAACCAAGAGAATTAAATATATATATTACTGAGTTGAATTTAATTTTTTTAAATATAATCTTCCGAGACACTTTAGGTTTGCAATGCAAACTTAAGCCCCGGATTTATGATTAATTAAATGCGAAGCCGCTTGTGGATTTTAATCTGGTATGAAATAATACATCGTGTCTCACAACATTCGTATATGTCAGGACAGTTGGAAACGGCAGATATTTCATTTCCTGCCATTCCATACGTATGACGTCATTCAGCCATATCTCCAAACCGGAGGTAAACTCAGAAAGATATTGCATCAATGAGCGACTTAACTAGGACGATGCTTCTTGATTGAGGATGCTTCACCGCATGAAAGCTGTAATTCCAATAGGAATTTTATTAAAAATTAGAATCCTTTTTCATAACATTTCCATACTGCAAGGACCATAAATTAATTAGGTCTTAACGATGAGAAATGTAAATTCGTAAATACTGGTGACCAAAACTTTTTTTTATTTTGAAAGACAAAGACTTATTTGTTTTTCCCATTCCTATTTCCTATTGTATCACCAATTCACGTGTTTGCTAACGAAACAATTGCATGGCGTATTTTACGCGGTTTTACATCCTCCTTACAACACTATCAAGGATCGTGATACATAACTACATCCAGTCAAAACCGAGATACTCTTGCAAATAAAACAAATGCATCGTTATTATCTTTGATGGTATTTATGCGTCATTAGTGGAAGTATAAAAAGAGAAAAATACGTGAAATAAAGCATGATCGATCATCTATTACCAGTGGCACTTCTCGTTGATATTTCTTAATAGCATTACGTTTTCTTAGCATCAATTATTTTCGCTGGAGCTCTTTTTTTTGAGCGAATATGTATTTTAAAATGAAACCAACTAATTTAGTACCAGGTCATAAACGGCCATGTATCTTTTTAGTTTGAATCATTGAAGGGGAGGGAAAAGGGAAGAGGACGGGGAAAAGGAACCTTAATTTAATTACCATGCTCTCAAAAATAATAAATTTACATTTGCTTACATTTTTATCAATTCTATTATTCAATCACTCAGCTGTCATTTAACCTACATTAGTCTGAAGGACTTAAAGCACTTTTTCTTATTCAGTTTTCCTGTGCAATGATGCAGTCTTCCACTGATTGTCTTATGTGAGAACTAGTGTTACCCGTGGGATCATTTTTCGACTAAAAAAAACGGTCCAAGACGCTGCCTTGTAGAACTGCTACCTCAGCCTTCCAAAAAAATGGAAGGAAACACAAGATTTGCAGATAAAGGTATCTAGTTTACTCACCTAGGTCGCTAGATACTAGTCCTAACAGTCCCTGGCCAAGCGCTCCTGAATGGCACGTTAGTAACTATGTTTATGTGGATGCAGATGAAGAGAGTGTATTGCGGGAAATAGCTCCGACCCTTTCCTACCCCTTTTGGCTGCCGCATTGCCCCAGTGTATGTGAGTGAATGGGATAAGATGGGGGTATAGAGTGGATTGGTAAACGGTCGATCAGGGTGAGGGGAAAAATTTGAATTTGTCAATCCGTTGACCCGATGAAAAATCAAGATATGGAATCTTCGCGCCCTAATGGATGTTAAAAATGGAAATAGTCACGCCAGAGAGCGTTTGAATCGGCGTGGGAGATCTATTTTTCACATCCTTGGAATTCAACAGCAAGGGAGAGAGAGAGAGCGAAGACCGAACGAGTTAAAGATTTTCCTCGTGCGGTTGACTTAAATAAAAAAAAGTTTGACAAATGATCACAGCCCTCCCGGCTTTCTCAAACCATTGACTACACAATAACGGATTTGGGAAAAAAAAGTAATGAAATGTGGCTTCAGAATATCGTAAGAGAAAGACCTCTCTATCTGTTTATACGTAAAAAGGATACTGGCCGCTCCCATGTTTTGGCGAATCACTCACAGAACACTTTCCTGTCCCGTCTGCCATAAAAATATGTATGTATAAGGAATTGGGTGTGCCAGGAGAATATCTGAGCCAATGGAGATGTAGGGGTTTGAGCCAATGGCCTATGCCAATTGGCAGGCAAACCCCAACACAGTTCCATCATGTGGGAGGTCTTTTCATGATGCAGTACTTGTATGACACAAAAGCATGCAGGGAATAAATGCTTGATGTTGCCATCTATGAGGAGAGACCATTATTGTGAAGTGATCTGGCCGAATGAGTTTGTCTCCAGAAAGGATATTTTGTAGGGTAAAGTTTTTTAAAAATCGTCATTGGCACGAGGCACCATGAATGAGGAACATGCAGCGAATTTATGTATCACATTTGAATTGGTGCACAATATAACAGATTTTTCTGAAAATGAAAATATTTAACCATGTAATAAACCAGTACATGAGTCAGCCTCGGTATTCAATAATTATTTTTGAAAAAAGCATGGGGTCATTCCACGTCAAGTGGTCTAGTTTCAGAGAAGTGCCCCGCTCGACCGTCTCGGATTTTAATGAAATTTTGTGTGAATAGTTATACATATCTTTAATGAAAATGTATTCAATTTTAGGTCCATTAGTAAAATACTTTTGGAGATATAGCCGTTTGTGTGACCCCATGTCACGACCACCTGCCACAGGAATGTGAAATTTTCGCAACTTTGAGATGTAATATCTCTGTAGCCTTATTGCCTGAACCAATGATATGTATCTATCATAGTACAATTTTTAGTTCTCTGTGAAATGAAAATGATTATAGCATTGATAGCACTACATATAGCACTACTGAGTAGATAAAATGCAGCAAAATCGGCCTCTGAAATTCTCCAAAAAAATATCAAACTTTAGCGTGCTCTGTCTCTTTCAAAAATTGTTCAATGGATATCAAATACCATTTACAATATTTCCATGTTTGTGAGTTTTTGATAGCGTAGTTTCAAACACCTAGCTTTTTTCCTTAGTTTACAAATCAAGTTCACGACTTTTGTAAAAAGGTCAAAAATAGGGTGTTTTCAACCCGCTTCTGCAAAAAACTACCTTCTACAAATTCCGTTAAGCCTATCTCATCAGATAGAGCACATTTTTAAACCTCTAGAAAAGTGAATTTAATTAGCTAACGCGGACACACCATGGCGTGGCAACGAGGTCCGTGGGTGAAATACCATCAGCCTTCATCAGCGCCACGCAACGACGAACTCATGTAACTACACGCGTGGGGTGAGACGATAGCTATCCTACGAGCGCTAATTTTCGCAATGTCGCCGAAACAATGTAATTTAGAAGTCATCGCCACTGGAAACGGCTTAAATATCAACAGGAAGTTCTGCCACTTCGGAGTTCGTATCTGTTATTTAACAGGTTCATATTGACACACCGATATTGTATTGCGTTAGTCCATAGTGACATTGTCACTACCAATCCAAGTACTTGAACTGGTAACCCCATCACCACAGGAGTCGCGCCCGATATCCGTGAAATAGCCACGGGTGGGTCTCTTATTCAGGTTCCTAAGCATGTAATTTTGTGTCTTCCTAGAGGTTTCATAGCTCCTTGCGGTTGTACGTCCTAATTTAAAGATATTTATCTAATTTCGCTGGAAATGGTTATCAAAGTCATGATTAAAGTTTGATCAACTGTCTAAATTCGTTTTTTTCTTCTCTTTATATTAACTTATCATTTTAGACGACACAGTCTCATCAAATTCAAATTTTCTTCCGGATGTCGTCTCGGAAGGAACAGGGAGCATGCTGACGAGGTGTTGATCCGAAACCCAGCAGGGGTACTATCTTCTTTCGTGCCAATAAAATGATTCAGCAGGACCTCGAGAGTGCATAAATGTTATCAATGCATCATTTTGGGCACTTGTTACTTCAACAACAATGCTGATCCACCATTCACTCTCGTAGATGCAGGAAACATAGCAACCGGGGAATATTTTACGTAATTTCAATTGATGCTCTCTAGTTTCAGAAAATGTTCTGCCTTTTTTCCATCTTTGTTCTTGGAACTTTTTACTTGAGTAATTGAACTAAAGTACAAATTGAAGATAGTAATAAGTTCCAAGAACAAAGATGGAAAAAAGGCATAACAAATTCTGAAACTAGAGAGCATCAGCAATTTATTCCGTGCAATTCACACTCAATTCGAGTCAGTAAAGTGTCAAAAGACTACATAAATTTCATCGGTAACCTATGTCACTCACCCAGTGTCTTTGAGTGTTTTTTCACACCATACGGTGATAAGACTTTCACAACAGATCTGTCAAAATACCACGGTAATTCATTATATTTTATAAATAGTTGAGAAAACATAAAAACTATACACTTATTTTTTAGACGAAATCAAGGTGTAGTGAATTCATAATTCTTTCAATATTCTTTGGCGAGCATAGCCGTAATCTATCCCATGCAAAACAACATATATTTTCAGGGAAATTGCTGGATGAGCAATCAGGCAAGGCGTTTTTATTTTGATGTCTTTAGAAAAATGTGTTTTTTTACTTTAAATGAGGTCAAATTCATCAAACTCTAATAGATGTGATAACTAGCTCTAACTTATCTAATTATAGCACGTTATGACTAGACTTTTCGGAGCGGAATTTGAAATTAAAACGAAATTGCATTAAAATAACTTATTTTAGAATTTCGGACCCGACACCTTGATATTTGTTAGCAACAACAATAATAATTTAAAAACCACGATACTTTTCCATAGTAAGAAGATTTTTAAATGCACATAGATGCACATAGATACAAACAGTAGATGAATGTAACCCAGCCTTCAGGCTGAGAAGTGAAAAATTCTAAAATTATAATAATAAAGGTATTATTTCACGTTAAGAATAAAATATGTAGTTATGTAATGGAAATTTTACGAAATATATGTCATGAGTTAAAAGACTACGTATTAAAATAGCAATACATTGCAAAAAAAACAAATTGGTGTGATCCAAACTTTTTCTCAGTTATCCATATATATCACTAATGAGAACACGTATTCAAAGCTTTACGCAAATATTTTCGTAAACAAAAACCTTTAAAATCACCTCAATACCCGTTAATACAACACGTAGTGATATGGCAGCAAAACAGATTTATGAGAATTTAGACGAACAATGTTACGCATGTCGCACATTTTTATTACTTTATCATGAAAAAGTAGTGATTTACATAAATTACACATTGAATGGTAAGGGTGTCAAATATCCTGAATTCATTTTCACTTTAATTCTGTTAGGGATACTTTATAAAAGGAAATTACTTGCACAATCTGATCCACGCATGGATGTTCATTGAAAATTGCATCGTGTAAAGTGGTGAATTGCTAGAATTAATGCGCAAATGCATAAATGAAAGATGGTAAAATAGCCCCCGTTTTAATTCCGTGCCAGCATTCTCGCAATTTCTGTATATCAAATTACGCAATTAGTTACCTCGTGTAAAACAGCCGTTATATTAATTATTGAACGTGAGGTGTAAGACCTTCGGGTCTTGTATCTACATTCATATTTGCGCAAATAACTGCATAATATATTTTGAAGTTTTAGATGGACTTCAAGATAGGTGCTACCCGAGTTAAGCCCCTCCTACAGCATTAAAAATCAGTATAACACAAAGTAATAAAGAAAAAATACGCTAAAAATAAAAACACGCACAAAACATTATTATAATACTTTTATGAGAACGTGTATCTTATTTTACTATTTTTGTGAACCCCAATCCTTTTTCCCATTTAAATACCCTAATATTTTCCTTCCCATATACCCTTTTTCATTTTTTTATGCTAAAACACTTTAGACGATTCATCTTCATGACCACTTTTTTATTATGTATTTTTTTTTCTTCTTTCAGGAGATAAAGTTCTATAGACCTTTATCTCCTGAAAGAAGATAAAAATACAAAATACTATAGGTTTAAGGCTCCAGGGACAAAAAATATCTTTTGTTAGGTGTTAACCTTGTCTTAGGAACTGAGACATAAGCTTCTTTTGAATATGAAATTAATAATGACACACTTGTAATCAAGCTTATAAATATTGGCCATAGCCGATATTTAGGTGGCCGGTCGGTTTACCAGAACCGTTCGAGTGCTGCATCCGAGTGTGCGTACCAGTTAACAGACAGATGTATTGGAGCCGCAAAATATTGAAGGTGGATTGCCGTACAGTGTACGGCGATCTGCGAGGAAGGAAATTAAATATCTCGTAACTTAATATGGATGAATAGAGCACATATGAAAAAAAAACTCGGAATGAAAAAATAAGACGGGGAATCTTCTCACTTCTTCTCATCAGCCATTACGCCGCCAATGCTTTCTAATTCTCACCACGCCAAGCACCACCCGCTGAAATGTATCGCCTGATATATCGCCCAATATATTGCCATATATATCTCCATATGTTTCGCTCGATATCCGGTATCCGATATTGCGTAGAAAAACTGGTACGGACCTAATAACTGGTAATTATCACCTGACATGTAATACACAACGGCAAAATTTACGAGGAAATGAGAAATTAGGAATCGAATATCGGACAAAAGGGACCGTGATACAGAAATGGGAAGGTGAGACAAAGCAGGGAAAAAGTATGAAGGGATGATAAAGAGAGGAATAGAGAGGAAGGGATGTTTTGGTTGGATGCGGAGGAGAATAATACGTGGAGTGGGGCGGAGCACGTATGTGTTTTGTTTCCGGTGCGTGCTCGCGATGGGAATAGATGAGTTCCCCGAGAGTTCAAGAGCTGCGGTGGACTCGGGGTTTTGAGTTTGAAATGGGAGACTCGCTCGGGAAGGGGTTTTGGATGGAGAGGGACCAAGGGAAGAGGGGCTGAGAGGAGAAAACGATATCGGTGTGGAAGAGGGTATGGGTTGGTTGAAGGGGATGGGAGTCGAGAGAATTGTGTTTTCGAAATGTGGGTGGGGTCAGAATACCATCGGCGGAATGTATTCATTTTCTTCGTGGACGCGTGGAAGAGCATCGATAGTTGCGATCCACTGACACATCGATAGTTCGCGGTGAAAACACCGATGTGCCGCATTGATATGAATTTAATCCCTGACGTCTAGTTAAAATGCCAGTGGGGTTCGAATGCAATCAGCGCTACAGATTCTTTTGCATCGTGGGCGAGTGGAAGAGCCTTGGTCTGCGATATGTAGGCACATCGATAAATGATCGCTGTCAAAAACATCGATATATCGCATTGATATCAATTAAATTCCCGATGTTGCATAGAAATGTGGGTGGGGTCGGAATATTATTGGCGGTATGGGCACTTTTTCTTCGTGGGCGAATGGAATAACCTTAATATTCACTTATCAATAGATCGTTCTGAAAACATCGATGTACCGAATTGGTATTAATTTAATTATCAATGTTGTGTTCACAACATTGATAATTTAATGTGTGTATGGGACCGGAATACCTTCTGCGGTATGGCTTAATTTTTCTTCGCGGATATGTGAAGTGCTTTGATATGCAACATATTTACACATCGACAGATGATCTCTGTCTTAACGACAGATGAAAAACTTCCAACGAAATAACAAATCATAATTTTCATCGATACATTGCAATAATACTAATTTTATTCCCGATTTCGTGTTGAAAATTGGGTGGGATCGGAATACCATCAGTGGTATTGCCTTGATATGCTATATATATCGACACATCGGTAGATGTTCGTTGTCAAAAGCATCGATGTATCACTAACGTATTCGTTTTTTAGAAATGTGGGTGAGGTCGGTGTATTAGTTGCGCTATGACCTCTTTTTCTTTGAGGGCGAGTGGTTTAGCCTTCATATGCGATATATCGACACTTATATAGATCACTGTTATGATATCGATGCATCACATTAATGTTAAATTTTTTCTCGATTTTTAAAATTGTTTTCATTTGGATTATCTTGGGAAGTGTGTTTTCCCGAAAAAAGGAAAATTCGTCCATTTAAAGCGGTTCAACCGTAAAATAACTAAAATGTCATTTTACTTGCAGAAAAATTTATTCCCTATTGATATGAACAATAAAATGTTTCGTTCCATTACTCTAAAAACAAAATACTTGAAGTTTCCCACTAATAATTTATAAGTATTAGTGGAAAGGGAAAATTGTTTACTTTTATCATTATTGAAAACAGATAATTATATTGTAATAGATAATGTCCCTCCCGATCCGTGTTTCGAGCGGAAATGTAGCGAAGATCGTTATACTTCATTGAATAATTTCCCTCTCGATCGCTGTGTTTTGATTAAAAATTGAGCAAAGATCGTTATGCTTCGATGCTAAAAATTTCCATTTCAATCTTTGTTTTGATAGAAGTTTGATCAAAGATCGTTAAGTTCCGATGAAAAAATTTCCCTTTCAATCGTTATGTTTCGATAGAAAATTGTAAAATGATCGTTATGCTTCGACGGGAGAATGTTCCCTTCGATTGGAAGCGGAAAAGGGATCGTCCGATTGGCGGATGGAGTCGAAATAAAGCCCGTTTGTGTCGCGGGGATAGGGGGAGGAATCATTGAGGGCAATGGGATTGGTAGTTGGAGAAGTACGGGAATGGGGAGGGAGGGGAACGATGAGGGGAGGTAATGGGATGAGATGAGAGAGGAAGGGGTGCAAAGGAGTAGGAGAGAGAGAACCGGGGTCCGCGCGCACGTCAACCGATCGGGTCGTAAACATAAAGAGGCCGGCGTTAATTAAGGCTTGCACACCCCACTCTTCGAACGCCCACCACCCACATCCACCACCCTGTTAGCAGATGGCGTACTATTATCGGGGCGGGATTTTGATGACGGTAGAGAGAGAGGAGGACCTCTTTAAGAGGAGTGAAGCGGTGGGGGTCGGAGGGGGGAGGAGCAGGGTCGCTTATCAGTAGTGGGGTGGGGTCATAAGGGGGTATGGGTCGGACCAGGCATGGGGGGAGGTGGTAGGGGTTTGTATGTGTGTTTCCGAGAGCGGGGACCATTTAATATATTCACGGCTGCTCGTGACGGGTCGGGGACACACTTCCCCGCTGAAGGGGGGAATGAAGGGACAGTGTGAGCGAGGGGGGAGAGACTGGATATATGTACAGGGGGAGCAGGGTAAGGCGAAGGACTTCGAGTGGAGAGAGCACGGGGTCAGTCGGGCGGGGGTGTCAGAGTAGGGGAGCTCTAGACAGTGTTGCCACCCCGGCGACTTCGTTGCAGAGGATCGGGTTGGTGCAGATACGATGTATACCTTAGCATTGAAAACTCAAGTCCTCCGTCACATATCAGGTTGGTAAGGTTGCTTGAATAGCGTTCAGGGGGTCAATTTTGTCCCCCGTGATACTTAACTATTAGCGATTAAACAATTATATCGCATGATTACGTCGAGTCAGGTATATTTGAAGGAGCACTGTATTGCGTGATCTACATATATACCGCTCAAGTACGGATAATTCCAAAGAAACATCTTTTCTTCTGACGGGATTTGAACATGGCCCTTCTGGAAGGTAGTAAAAAATATAGAAATTTCGGAGATTTCAGATTTAATTTAAATTTCAAATAATTCTGTTTTGTAACGATTCTTATCACCTGTCACTTTTTTATATGTGATTAGCCTTAGACAACTCAATATCCATTAAGAACATTATAAATGATGTTGTATTTAAGCGGAGGACAAGGGAATGGTTGATACTTGAAAATTACTAGGGATATTTATATTGAGTATGATATATGGGTGAATTAATAAGGTAACAGTGAGTGTGTACTGGCAATGTGAATATGGGTATGTCGTAAATATGTGGATTTTTTGGACTTGAAATTTTTTTTTATTTAAATTTAACTGTATCTGCATTTTGGAATAGCTTTATGCTTAATAAACGCTATTATTATAATTAATGTTGACCCATCACTCGAATATACTGTTTTTTGTTCAGCAAAATCGTCCTAAACTAATTTGATACTTTTAAGGACTTCCTGAAAGACATGCTATTTTTATCAACATCGTTTCAGACTCATTTGTAAATGGTAACAGCATAAGATATGATAATATGTGGAAAATGACAACATTGGATAGGATTAGACTCGTCTTAGTTCTTAAGTTTTCGTGAAGGCTTCCGCGGAGTTTTGTTGATGAAGAGAATGGTTTTTCGGGTTTCCATCCGCGTTTATCCATTTTTGGTGGACAATATTTCTCCAGCGTTTCAGCTAGCTTCCTCAGGTCCGTACGACCTGAGGAAGCTAGCTGGAACGCTGGCCCGAAAACCCGAAAAATCATTCTCTTAAGTATTAGTTCTCTTATAAAATCTGGTACTTCTGCGCTTTGACTGCGTAGAATAGGCGTAAAGGAGATTATTTTACGTAAAATAAGACCTAATTTCCTTTTTTCAGTTCAAAAATAAATCTATGTCCTATAATTCTCTCCGGTTTACTTTCTAAATATATAACTTTAGGATCCTTCAGTCAAAAAGTCCCTAAAAATATTGAACAGTTCACAACACTGCGATTATTTCTGTTCTCTAATTCTCTCCGGTTTACTTTCTAAATATATAACTTTAGGATGCTTCTGTCAAAAGGTTCCTAAAAATATTGAACCGTTGACAAAACCTGCGATTATTTCTGGATTTAGTCCACTCTGCCAGGTTTGAGCCATCTTCACCTTTCATGCTAGTTAAGTGAACTCTTTATATATCTTATCTTATTTCATTTGTTAATTATTTGTCATACTGTTACTAATATTTGAATGAAATTAACATTCTAAATAAACTAATGATGACGTTACAAGGCATAATAGCGAAATTCAGTGACCAGGGGCGCGATCACGGTTTTCTATAATACGTGCACTCGCGTTATCATTTTTTTCAATAGTAGTCACGGGACGAAAACGTGATAGTCATTTTTCTAGTTTTTTCAGGTGCTTAAAAAAATTAGTTTTAATAGGTGGAGTTCGTTCTTAGTGCAGCAACTGTGAGCATAGCCCTTCTAGAGCGGTTTGGGTTTTAGATAACGATGACCACTTTGTGAAAGAAAGCACGAAGCTGCACGCTTCGTTGACAACTACATACGCTACGAGCAAACAAAAAAGTCACACGGCTGATGGAAGGAATAGGCTGGGAGCCACTACAGACTCTGCGGCTACACACTAGGCTTATACTTATTACTTGAAATATTCCGATCTGGCGAGTATCAGGGCGACAAGGAGGAACATATTTTGACCCTGCCCTACACCTATATAACTGATAGGAGCGACAAACTTGGAGATAAGCACTGCAGATATGAGGGGTACAAGAATTCCTTCATTCAACGCAGCGTTAATGATTAAAACAAAAACAGCATGGCACTAATATAAGATATTTTTTACATACTGCTGTCCTTCCCTCGCCATATATTTAACCACTCCTCCCTCACTCCTCTTCGGTGGCTCGCTGGGAAGTATGTAGATTTAGAAGAAGGAACCACGATTACACTCCTGCTGTTGCAATTCACCCTCTTTTTCGAAAAGTGTATCAATGAAAGTGGGGAGGAGCGGCAAGAGAAAAGTAGATATTCTGACTGTTTGCGGCTACTAAAGATACGCTGATGATTTTTGAAGAGTTGATGATACGAAGGGAGAACCGACAAGATAGTAAACTCGGCGATTTCGTCGCAGGATTCGGCGTCGAAACTTTCTCAATCCCCTCCTCCCCACTTTCCCTTCCCTCGTTCCACTTTCCCCTTCCCCTCACACGCATTCCCCACACCTCCCCTTTTCCCACACATATCGAAGCACTACGTCATCCAAGTCGAATGAATGACATGTGGCCTCGCAATGAATTGCCCGGCGTTCCCGGCGTTCACGGAATTCAGCTCCCTCTGGAATCGCAACGGCAAAATAATAAATGCCCATGGGGACAAATGCGAAACGCTTATGCCATTGACACAATGACATCTCTCCGGCGCATTTCGGTCAATGGCTATTTTGACTCAAACCATTTTTCAAAGTGCTCAAATCGAAAAAAATGTTTTTAAAGCGAGTCACGCCGTAAATACGGTGACATGAGAGCACGGATTAATTAGGCGGGCGTGCATCCCGAGATTTATTTAATTTTTTTCAAACAAATTGTTAGCGCGTACTTAGTTACGAGATATTGCAATTTAGAAAACTAGAATTTAAAGTTTTGTAAAATGTTATCAATAAGAATGCATTTTAACGGAGATATTCATATATGTCTGGAAATTCCATAAAACAATATTTACTGTTAAATTAAAAAAAATAAGGTCCTCTTATGCATTCATTTATACTTTCGATACCGTTTCTTCTCATAATAGATAGTCCAAATAGGTCTCACAGGTACAATACTGGCACACAATAGGTAATCACATACAGGTGATAGCGCTGGAAAACTGCATATATTTGTTGATTTATTCCACTCTGCCATATTTCAGCGTAAAAATTAAGCTCTTGTAACCCAAAGTTTTACAAAGTGTAACACTCCAATATTGAGTAAGATTTTAAAATAATAATTATTATTACGAAATTGAAAATTCTCCGAGTTAAAAAAAAACAACTGTCAATTTGCTAAACAACGACACTATGGTCATTTTAGATCTCACTAAAATAGAAAATTGCAATATCTTTCTTTTTTTTTAACATCCGTAGTAGGCAGAACTACCCAATAGGTCCCAATTTCTACCACACTGCTCTATCCTTTTATAAGCCTTTCCTTTTCGCGGAATTCATGCATTGTCTTTTGTTAGGACGTTAGAGATAATACTGCCTGACTGACTGACCATGGTGAAATAAAAATGTTTCTAAAATTTGATTTAAACACCTGATAATGTTGCCTTGCGACGAAAACCTGAGAGCGCAAAAGTATAATAATGCTGGTAAAGTCATGGCCATTATTTTCTGGTTTGTCTGTAAAAGCACTCAAAATTCTAGAAGGCAACGCCAGAGGCCGTTTCTGTTTCCAAATATTGGTTCATACATATATAATTCATCCCCTAATAGTCATTGATTGCCAGCTCTTGAATTAGTCTCCGATTACAATCAGTATTTAACATCACATCTGTTACAAGAATTCTATTAGTGTACTAGCTGCGCCCTGCATGCGTTGCAATGCCACCTTTTTCTTTCGAAGTAGGCACACATATACAAAGCAGACACATTTGCACGTTCAAAGTTAATTAAAGAAAATTATATTATGTGTATTAAAATAGAGTTGAAAAATATATTCGAGTGATTTAGGATATACAATAGTTTAGGTCTTACCGCCCTCTGCAAAATCAAATAAATATTTCGGCTGTCCCATTCGTGAGCATGCAACATATAATTGACCGCGAGAAAAGCATGGGGTTTCCAGATTTAATCCACATACTTGAAGCGATTGACCTTGTTTATTGTAATTGAGAATGCAAAGCGAACGGGGAACTGTAGTCCATTGAAATCAAATGGCATGTCGGTGGGAATGATGGGAATACGTGGAATAAGCAAATCTTCACTTTTTAACTTGCTATTCAGAATTGACGCTCAGATGACGTTTGGCAGCAGTTGTTTGACAGTGAGCCTGGTTCCATTGAACAATCGTGGTGCATTAATGTTGCGAAAAAGAACTATAGGTGTGCCGAGATTGAGTGACAATTTGTGCGGTGATACACCAGAAAGATCCAACGAATTTAAAAACTCAATTGGATTATAAAAATCTCGTCCGCATTCATGACGCTGTCAATCGATTTGTAGGTGAAGATTCACCCGAAATTTGTTCGTAGATGGCGTAGTTGATTGCATTGACGTCGGTGTTTTTTGCTGCCAAAATAACACGTTTGCAAAGCTATAGGTGATATTTTTAATTGGTAACAATTTGCGGAAAAACTTTCTGAATTAATTGTTCGATTGATGGAACAATGAAAAAAAAGTTCAATGGATTAGAAATATATTTTTGTTGGCATCAACTGGTACTTATACATTACCAATGTCCAATATCTGTTTTGAAAATATGGTTGACACATTGCGATGCAGATTTACGCGCATATTGGTCGTTGACGTGAGTTTCTGGACTTCGCCAAAGATGCGACGCTTTGAGGCAAGCGTTGAGTTCATCAGCTGGTGTTGAATTTGGTATTACTGGTGTGTCCCACACGTGAGCATGCAACATATAATTGGCTGTGTGAAAAGAACGGAGTTTCCAGGTTTAATCCACACACTTGAAGCGATTGACCTTGTTGATTGTCATTGAGATTGCAAGGATTAACGAGGAACTATAGTCTTTGGCTAAAGCTATCAAATAAGTGACTGAACCTGGCCTTTAAATACAGCAAGAGTGAATAGCAATTCATGAAATCGCTCTTAAATGGATATTCACGCCTCGTTGCCAAGGAAACTTTGTATTGTTGAAAAGGGAGAAAAATGGATGAATTTCAAGATACAAACGCAATATTTGGACTAAACAAAGCGTATAAGAAAACTGAATAAAAGAATTAAAAACTACATTCCTTCTGTGCTGAATAATACAAATTTACATCCAATATCTTGAGTGCAAGTTTTTTGAAAAGGCAAATAAAGAAACACCTGCACCGAAGTCAATGCATTTCTTATAGGAGTAAAATTAACAATATTGGGGTAAAAACAACCCCAAAATTTGCCATTTTTATAATTCATAAACCTTTCTACATCTACATCTACAAAATACCCTGCAAGCCACCTCAGGGGTGTGTGGCAGGGGGTGAGTAATCACAAAAAAAATATCAGAAGCTGTGGAACATAGGCGCCATTAACGCGGGAAGACATCCAGTCCAGTGACATGAAAATGCACTGACAACCGTGACATATTCTTTGCCTTATTAGCAACGAGCATAAATAATAGCACTAGAGTTGACAACCATACTGTTAATGTACTCAGTAAAAAATCCGGCAATATTACCCAGTATCTATGGGCACGCGAACAACAACTCACCAAATTTTCATCGCAATCGTACGAATGACATTGGCGAGCATAAAGAATGAACAAAACAAACATTTTTTTATATATAAGACTAGCGGGAGGTACCCGTTGAAATGCAACGGGTGTGAAAAACATTGAACGCATTTTATAAGAAAACTACAAATCCTTTAGAATACTGACATCGTAGTCATTTGAGGAGTTCGTCACCTATATTTTATGTTGTGTTCGTTGTAGTAGATACGTTGACCGTTTTCCACGTGCACGGGGAGATGGGTGATTGTTGGTCCTCTTTCATGCATGGGAAAACCTAAAATAGGCCCTGAAGAATCATTACTACTTAAATAGCACCTAGGTTGATAGATGGTCACCTCGTCCATCCAGTTCTCTTGAGCCGTCTTTTGAGTGGATAACACCATGATGGCTACCCTTGTGTACATAAATATATTTGCATTCAATGACTCAGTTAAGTTGCGTAATTCAACATCGATATGTGCGTTGGATATCTTAATCAGGATCGGAGAGTCGGTTACAATCCATCGGTTAACAGCATCAAAAGGAGCATTTGCAGAAGCCATGTTTATTTGACCTTTGAATCCTCCATCACCCGGACTGAGCCTTCGGTACAGCCATAATAATTGGTTTCGGTTGCTAAATAAAAACATCTATGGTGATTCTTAGTGCACTTTCCGATTTTCATTCACGGATATCGTTCATTGCGCAGAATATCCGTTCTTTCGGGTAAGAAGCATATAGTAACGTCATAATTTACGCCATCTTAATACAGATTGAAGTTTCTGAACAGATGGGTCTCTATTTGAACCAGATTTATAGCTGGTTACCCGTCCGTAGGTTGGGTTAGGATGAAATGTGTGCGGTTCTTAGCGTAACCCGAGAAACACCACGGGGAGATGATCATGAGATCGCTGGTGGGCATGTCTTTGAGCATCCAAGTCTAATCTTTGTCGTTTTTCTTGCAAGGACTCATTTTCTCGCAAAGAACAAATTCCTCTTGCTCTAGAAGATTTATTCGAAAGTTTAATCTTTTTTCTTTTAGGCATGTTGATGGATATATTTTTAAGTCCAAGGAAGGGAAACGCAGCGGCGAGTGAGAATATTGAAAAGGCAACGCGATGATTGAGTGAATGTATGTTAACTGCACTTTAACACTTTTGAACATATTCAAATAGCTCGTAACGTTTATGAAGTGGGAATTTGTCTAAAAAACTGTTCGCAATCGTTATCAAATTCAACGGGTGTGAAAAAAAGTGAACGTATTTAATAAGAAAACCTCTAAGCCTGAAGAATACTGTCAGCGTAGTCATTTGAGGAGTTCTTAACCTAGTATGATACTCGTTGGCATTCCTTCGTTCGTTTCTATGATGTGGTAATTCGTCTAAAAACAGTTCGCAGTCGAAATGAGTGACAGATGGTTCCACAACGTGTAATACATCTGAGTATTAAACGATAATAAACAACAGCGTGTTTGTTGCAGCAACAGAGGCATTATTACAATTACTATTCGCTGCACGTAAATATTCTTGCAGGTTTAATTCCTTTATGTGTATCGTTGACTACGTATGTGTTCTCTCATATGCATGCAGTGCCCCAATGAGAGTTACTTTGAGAATAGACATTGAAGAGTATAATTGTTGTAAATATGCATTGAATTTATCGATTACCCCCAGAAGCAATCTATCTCTCTTGCTCTTGGTACTCTGGGCCCTTCTCATACAGATTTTCTTTCTACGTGCTATCATGGTCCTGCAGAAAAACTTAAATGCTAGAAGCGTGTATAAGTATACCTTTGAAAATCAAATCTCTGGTTGTCAAGGAAATATGCTATTGTTGATTTCAGAGAAAAATGTGAGATGTTTCAGCAAAACACATGTTTTACAGCAAATTACGAAGCGTAATAGAAAATCGATTGAATGAATTATAAACTTTAATTATTCAGCCATCCGTTAAGAAAACTTTCAGGCCTCTATCTTGATTGAAAGTAATTTTAAAAAGCAAAAAATGAAACCACTGCACCGAACCCAATTCTTAGCATGGACCACCAGGGGGAGCCTTTGGGGTCCCTGAGAGATTTTTAATATAGCCTATGTTACATCCAGATACATTTTCTCCCTACATACCAAATTTCAGCTTAGTCGGTTCTGTAGGTTTTGCGTGATTGAACAACAGACAGATAGACACCATTCAATTTTTATACATAAGTGTGATAACAATGCAAAGTTCGTTTGTAATATTTTGGATATGTTTGAGTATCTGGAAAACCTAGTTATTTCTGTACATTTTCACACACGCGTTTGTTTTCCAATGTATTTAGCAAAAGTGTTGCCTTTTTTGGAATTTTCATGAAGTAGTCGTATACAATTGCGTAAAATTCTTTCCACATGCCAATAACTTTATTGCCGAAGAATCTTTAGCAACACATTCATCCAACTAGTATCCGGTATCCTGTAAAGTATATCTTTATCAAATCATTATCTTAATTTTAAATAAAATGTTTGTTTACTTGGGAAGATGACTTGAATGCGGTGCTTTGCATCATTGACGACAGGTTGATAGGTTGGTAATGGAAAGGTGGATAACCTAGTGTCGGGATTAGCCTTCTCTTAGAGAAAGACGTCTAGGAGACCGGAATGAGAGTTTGGGTGGAGATTGATAGATCCATTGATAAATCAATTTCACTGCAGAAAGTTTAACCCAGGCCCATGGAATGGGAAGCCAGTATCCTATCCACCAAACCAACTCCATCCCCTTAATTCTTGGGAAATATTGAACTCTATGTGATCAATACAACGGAGCAGATTTTTTAAAATATTCGCCACTATGTTAAAAAAAAACATCAAAGGAGCAGCAAAAATTCTAGGAGAGGTGATATCATGAAATTATGTTCCACCAAAGTGGTCGCATCTTGCAGCGTGTTTGAAGGGTCAGCTCGTGGATTTTCGGGAGTAGGTATAAAGGCGGTGTATGCACAAAATGGAACCAAAATGTTGCGTGCGTTATTCGCAGATGGCGCAGCGAGCGAGGCGATGTACGGAATAAGGGCCTGACCTAAAAACAGCTGTCGAGTGTTCCCCGAAAGATACTGCGGGCAGCATGCTGACGCTAGCCTTTCCGTGTTGGACCTTCAAGCATGCATTCGAAGCCCAAACTCAAGGACATTGTACAAATGGATCTTGTCCTGCATCTTCCGACCGCGACAACATGCCCCCTCCCTTTTTTCTTGAGAAGTAGGGGGAAGGGATAAAATATAAGATAACTGCAATGGAGATGCCCTGGGATAGAAATATTGATTCCCTTCAATGACAATGTTCCTTCTGCGGTATGTATATTATTAACAGCGTATTTCCGCCGTTCTAATTATGCGTAACAACAACCAATCACGTGAACCATGGATAGACGAGGATCCCCATGCATAGTGGCCGTATCTCTGAGCGTAATTTAATACGGACCTGATGATCCTGACTGCAACGCCAGAAAAATCTTAGTACTAGCATTCGCATCATGTTAACCGTGAATTTGCACCATGTATTATTAATCTGTATTCAAATGTTTTCATACAACATGTCTTTTATTTGAGAAATCAATACTCTACTTAAAGTATGGGGAGGGATCCAAAATTCTATGTTCTGTTACCTTTACCTTATCTACTAATAGCTTCAATATTTTATAACACTGAAATGCTAAGAAACGCTAACTCCGATGTTCTTTCACGGAACCTCTACATGGAGTAATTTATGAAAGTCAATTATTAATATTTGGAATATATTTATGTTCTTTCATGCTATAAAATATTTTACGAACAAAATTGTTTTCGTCACCAGCAGTCATCAATCTGAAAATTGATTTGCATAAGTTTACCACTGAACTCTCCGCTCAGTATTCCAATTTATTCCAAAATAAGTCTTCATTTTAAGATCCCCAAAGAACTCCATTACAATTATTTCTATTGATTTCTCTTTCCAATGCTGTTTTGAATGGGTGGTTTTTACTAAACATTAGTCCAATAAACTTGCTTGCTTCTTTCTTTTGCTGATTTTTCAAAATAACTCCTCTCTCCAACTCTTCGTAGGACTACTTCATCACCAATTCTCTCCGTCCATTTTATCTTCACCATTCTTCAAGAACACCAGATATGTTGTCAACACTCTTTACTCTACAAGTGTTATTGCTCAGGGTTCATAGCCTTATAAAGAGCTAGCTCAAAATATACGATTTAAAAAATAGGCGCTTCCTGAGTTCCAAGCTTCTGTTGCTGGCTGATAGAAAAATCCCGTTCCTGTACACTCCATTCTTAAAATTATTTCCATATATATTATTTCAACGAAATAAACTTTCCAATTTATATGTACTTCAACCATTAATTTTAGGCTGCATGGGAGCTGTCTTTTCCACGGATGGCCCGCAGTCATTTTTCTTCTTCTCGCACTGTTCTTCTTTGGACCAAGTTCATCTTATCCTTCCCTCATTCTTCTTACTCGGTCTCCCGTCGCCTTCTCTCATCAATTTTCCTGAGCTTCTCCTTCATCCAGGATTTTTCCTCACATAGCTTCCTGCCTCCATCACCTGCTATCCTTTGCATTCCGTTTTTTATATGTCCGTCTTTTCTGGTGAGCATGTACTATCTGTTCCGCCAAGTAACAAAGAAAATAGAACCCTGCCGTAGCAATTGTTTTATTACCGTGAATTTTAGCGTACTCATGCTCATCTCAAAGATATTCATTTTTGTAAGTAAACATGAGATTTAAACATAGTGATGATTACGTGAGACACTTCGTCTAGCATTCTTTGGAGATTTTTTTCACGATAAAACAAGGAGAAATAAACGTTGCAGTGCCATATTAAATGATTTTATTAGACTGGTATTATTAAAACAATGGAAGTGCCTTTGAAAATATTATTCATCCTTGCTGAAACGAAGCTTTTTATATCTGAAATGACGGTAAATACATTGAAATTGATAGAATTAATATTGTGTGGAACTTTTTCATGCCATGCATTCGCAGCACGGTGATTGTAGCCAAGATATTGAAAATTATCACCTGATTTTTCTTTGCATATCCTTGATATCCTTTTCATTTATGCAACAAAAATTACCTAGTCTAACATGTATGTGATTCCTTAGCAAAGTACTTCTAAAATTTCCAAATGAATCGACTTCATCTTCGGTCATTGGGTAACATTTCTTCAGCAAAAACTAAATTAACAACGGAATGTGGTACAGTTCATGGTGCACGAGAGTGTGTTGTTTTAAATATTGAAAGATTGATGTTTTTAATTTAGATTAAAATAAAAAAAATTAGATTAAAGAAAGGTGGATTGATTTTTTCCGTTGATTACATGGAATGCATTGAAAAGCGAAGTAAGTATGCTCTACCATCGATAAAACTTACAGGAACTAACCGTCTGCCATACACAAAACCCGAAATTTCAGTTAATGTAAAATTAACCAAAACTCTACGTCATCGTGCGTTTAACGTTAACCAGGTGTTAAAAAACGGGCCCAAGTGAAATATACCTTTAAAAGTGATAATTGGAAGTTAAATAAGGAAGATTTTCATCAAATTTAAATTCAAATTGTATGGATTTTGAGGATACCAGGACAAATAACGGTATTAACTTTACGGAGTCACCCGCAAGTGCACAAAAGTGCGACATTTCACAGAGAAAAATCATTCGCCTTAACCGGGACACGAACTCGGATCCCTCCATATCGCGCTGAATGCTTTAGCTAGTTAAGCTAGATAATTAAGCTAGCTTAGCTAGTTTCGCCAGTTAGGACGCCTCGGTAGCTTAGCTCCGAGTTCAAGTCCCTGTAAAGGCGAATGATTTTTCATCTGTGGGGTTTCACACTTGATATTGATATTTTACAATCAGATTGGTAGACAGGCGGACTTTCAGACTGATGGAAAGAAAGACAGACAGACAGATGGAGTAAAATTAATTTATAATGTGCATAGATCGATATGAAAATGGAGACGAAAATACAGAATAAATATATTTTTAGGTTGCTAGGGATCCAAAGGCTTGTTGCAAACTTAGGGAAATGGACCAACCGGACAAAAAAAACTGAGAACCACTGGGCTAAATGCAATCCACTGACATCTTCAGCTGATGGAGCTGTAACCCGGGGGTGGGGGTTGGTACGGTTGTGGCAGGCGATGAGGGATGTAGGTATTTGTTGCCCCTGCCAACCCGCCACCCTCTGAATGAATATCATCCGCAGTTTATTTTTTGGAAGAAAAGAAAATCATACTAAACTATGACTTTTTTGTTAATAGAGATATTGTACATGAACTAAAGATCTGCAAGAGGCAAATTGTGTAACGGGATAATTGTTAATGAGATAAATAATAAAATTGTGTGATTATATAAAAACTGGATATGTGAACCAGGTTGATGGTAAGGAAATGCCCGGGTGGGTGGTGGTGGGTATGATGGTGGCAGGTGAAGAAGGGTGTAGGTTTATGTTGCCCCGGCCTATCCACCACCCCAAGGGTATATACCAGACCTGATCTGTATTATGGGAGAGTGTACATACCATTCATTGTATCTTATTGTTGTTGAACCTAGAGTCCTTTGGACTAGGTTCTAATAAACACATTATTCTATTCTATTCTGTTCTATTCTATTCTATCTTCACTCCTTAGCCAAATTTTCTGAATCAGAAGCTACAGTGGCAGGAGGAAAAGGAATTTTTCCGGAGTATGGGTGTTTTTGGAGGAAAGAGGGGGAGTAGAGACTGCCGGGAGAAAATCTGGAAAGTTTCGTGGCCAATCATTGGCGTCGCCAATCAAAGTTGCGCTCACTGCCCGGTATAGCGACCCACTTCATTGCGGACGTCCCTGGCCCGGCCTCTTGCGGTTTTGCTTATTATTCCGGAGGAGGAGAGAGTTAGAGAAAGAGGACACTGCGATTCATAAATTTGTTTTGGCAACACACACACACACAAACGCTCCGGCTCGGGAGTCTGCGGGTCTGTTGCCAAAGGGTGAGAGGAGGAGCAGAACGGATGATGGGTCGTTGGTTTGGGGGTGGTAGCGGGGGCGGGCGGGGGCGGTTTTGCGGCGTGGGTGGCGCGGCGTCCGGGGGTGGAGTGGGCCGGGCCTGGGGCGGAATGTGAGCGTGTGGCAGGGGGTGTTTAAAAAGGGGGTGGGGAAAGTCTAGAGAATGCCTGAGAGTTATTGTTCAATGGATGGACTGCGATATTTGATATCGGATTTTGGATAACGACACTGAGCCTTCATGAATTGGAAGCAAAGTGTTGCAATATCATACGAAGTTTCTGGGAAAAAACTGTTCATTGACAAATCGCGGAGGGTGCTATCTGATTACGTTGCGGTTTTGGGGGATTTTTGAGAGATATTTCTATAAGTTCACTACAAAACTTGACATGTATCGAGTATTGAATAACAATATTGCGGTAAATCGTGTTGTGATATCATGTGATGTTTCTGAGCCCAAACTGATCATATTGAAATATCGCAGAGGCCTAAGGGAGAGTTTTGAGAATACCGCAGGGATATTGAGAATAACTGAATGCGATACTCGATATTCACTAGGCATTGAAGAGCCTTCTGGATGTGCGATGAATCGTGTATCGATATAATGAGATGTTGCTTGGCAAAAATGATCATTACAGTATCGCTGAGGATTAAGGGGGACTTTGGAGAATACCTGAGAGATATTGCGATGGATCGAATGCAATACTCGATATTCATCGGCTATAAAAAAATTAATTTGAGCCTCCTGGTTTGAAAAAGAATCGTGTAGCCATATTATGAGATGTTTCCGGGAAAAAACTTGTGCACTGTAATATCGCAGGGGCAAAAGTGGAATATCTAGCCAGGGTTATAAGGACATGTGCCCACAGTAGGCCTCAGGAAAACTGAGACGCATCGATTGAGATACTCATGATGTATTGGAACAACTAAAGAATATCACTTATTCGATAGCCCAAAAATATCTCATACGACCACTACCGGGCTATGCGAATCATGAAATGCATTAATAACATAATTCGTATGCATTGATATTATAAGCCGCACCACATTTGGAATGTGACAACTTAATGCATACTCTGAGAATTAAATATAAAATAAAATTTGAAAATGCTTATTTTTTCTCAATTGATCGTTTTCCACAGTAAATAATCTAGCTATAAAACGAAAACAATTGGTACTTCTCATAAGCAATCCGACAACTAGGATGCCGTATCATGTTTAAAGTCAACAGCATTAGATTGTGCATTTCATTAACGAAAACTTCGTATTTAATTTATGTACACGTAATTATTTATATACACTAGTTGAGAAGCATGCTGAAACAGGCTAATTTATTGGCGAAGTAGACAACTAGTAAAGTAAATAATCAAATTGAAATGAATGCGTAATTTTCATTTTTAATGAAAACAATATATGTAACTATCGTAAACATCTAAATATCAGAGATTTATTTGTACACAACAGTTTGGCGAAGCAGACGGAGCTGCTAGTAGGCAGTTTCCTTAGACTGCATTTTGAAAAATGCATACGCTCGCACCATGCGTCAGTTAGTTAAGAACTTGTATGGGAGCTGGCTTGCCATCTATTGCCGCACATCTGAATCGCCAAGCACAAAACGTACGCACGCGTAGCCTTATATATGATCAAATATTGAAAAATAAAAACACATTGAGCTTCTGAGAAAACAATAAAGCAGATTAAACTGAGCCATACTTTAGATACCGAATAAAGAAAGTAATGGAAAACAAAAATTGGAATATATATTGAGGCATTCCAATTATATCAGTCAAACTTATCACCGCAAACAGAACATACATAAAATTAAATGATGAATAGTGTTTCTCATAGATGCCTCAAAGGTGCTTTAAATATAAGCGAAAACTATAAATATAGAAGAAATACACTGAAAAAATCCTCTATCCAAAGGGTATAAACGCCTATGGAGATAAAAAGTAATTTACAGTGAGGCCTCTCATAAACTCAATCACTGGGATTATTCCAAGAATCATATGGAAAAAATACTGAACCTCGGAATTACCCAATGCATAATTTATAAAATATAAAAAGTACCACTTTAAACATATTTGAAATATTAGAAAATTTTTGGATAGTCAACTTATAACTTGGATAAGTTCGCTGTTGCTTCAAAACAACATCAATATATAGGAGATAAATAAATAATGAACAGGTATAATAATTAAATATTGGTTACGATTAAAAATAATCTAGAAGTGCTCTGCGTTTCAAATATCAAACAAATCATTCACAAATATACGACAATATCTCCACGTACTTCACAATATTATCACAACCCCGCTTAAAGTAATATTACGGCTTTTAGCAACCCTTAGGCCCTCATGACCTCTTCCAACCAACTACTTTGCCTCCCCCTAATCTCCTCCAAAAGGTTCCTCTCCTCGCCCACCTAGCACGTCCTTGAAGGAAGAGAATAGGTTTTATAGATGGTACAAAGAGAGGTAGGACGTATCCTGAGATGAAGTAAGAAATGTTGTACGCAGATAGGCCATCGCACATGCAAAAATCTAGAAGATTTTTACTCACCTACTCATCTACATCTATATCTACATACTACCCCGCAAGCCACCTCGATAGGCGTGTGGTGGGGGATGTTAGGACACCAGCCGTTTACATATAAAAAGGAAACGCTCAAATGAAATTACGCCTAGCATTTATTATAGTCCCTTATTGTTCGGGGGAAAAACGAATTCCCATACCTATCCGTTCGGCAAAATATCTCTCTTAATTTATCGTTTCTGTCGGACCTGAAAATATAGTGGGGTTCTAATATCATGTTCTCCGTGTCGCTCTGAAAGATATCTATTCTCAAGTGTTCAAGCAATCTAAGCCTAGCGCGCAGCCTCCGAGTCTCTAGCGGCTCCCAGCCTAATTCGTTTAACATCTGTGTAACGCTATCTGTACGCCCGTAGCAGTTTTTGACGAATCGCGCAGCTTTCCTTTGTATTTTACTAAGTTCCCGGATTAAGTCTTTCTGCACCGGATCCCATATGCTCGCTGCATATTCAAGGTGTGGCCGGACGAGTGTGAAATAACACCTCTCTTTTACTTTTTCATCCGAAAATCTTCCCACAATACGCTTGACGAATCCTAGCTTCTTCAGAGCTCTGCCACAAATATTTCTTATATGTGCTCCCCACGATAGGTCCGAAGTTATCGTAACTCCGAGATACTTCACTTCATCTGTCGCCTTTATGTTAACACCATCCACAGCATATACATGGGAATAGTTGGACGACCTCTGCAAGAAATGCTCCGCCGTGCATTTGCTCAGATTAAGTTCAAGTTCCCACTCTTGGCTCCACACATGAACGTTGTTTAAATCCGATGACAGAGTTTCAAAGTCAGAGAGATCACTAATTTCACGATAGATGACAGCGTCGTCGGCAAATAGACGTATTTTACTGCTAATTCGAGAGCATACATCATTTATGTATATAATGAACAAAAGGGGGCCGATCACGCTTCCTTGCGGGACACCTGATGTCACTTTAACTACATCAGAGCTAATTCCGTCAAGAACTACCTTTTGCTTACGATCACTCAGAAAGTCGCGTATCCAGTTTACTACTGTTTCGTTTAGACTGCATGACTGAAATTTGTATATAAGTTTGTTATGAGGTACCGTGTCGAAAGCTTTCTTAAAATCTAGAAATAATGCGTCAACTTGTCTTTTCGATTCACCAGATTTGAGAACGTCATGAAGAAAGAGCGTGAGTTGTGTTTCGCATGATCTACCTTTCCGGAAGCCGTGCTGAGAGCCATGGAGGAGCCATACTCATACGCAATCTGACGTTATGACATCATCTGACGATAGTATGCAAAAATTGTAATATCACGTCTATTCTGATACGAAATTAAGAACGAGAATCGATGCCAGTATTCAAATATCCCGGAGGATTAGACATTCGCGGTATGAGAATGGGGTGGTTTTGAAGCGGGAGTAAGGGAGGATGGGTAAGGGATGTGGGAGATTGAAGAAGGGGTGGGTTTGTTGGTGTTGTAGTTTCAGATGGGGTTGGTTCTCTGGGAAAGAGATGAATCCCCCACAGAGTAGATGAGTGATGTGTGGGTTAGTCGCAGTATGAAGGGAGGATGTTCGGGGAAGAGGAGAGGTCCCGTACTCGAATAAACCGATGCCTTGCTATTTATGCAAAGCATGCGCCGCTTAAAGGCTGACTGTGTGAATATGAGATGAGAGAGGGTGGGCGTGGGTCGAAGAATGCCTACTGTGATGTCTCCGTTAAATATGTAAATTCTGCATCAAATACACTCTGGCGAGCGCATACACATTTCTATGGTTGGGAAGGGCTTGTGGTGGTGGGAGGATATATACCGTGCGTGCTCCATGGTACGTATATTGGGCCCGTTTCCCTTTCATAACGGTTTAAACCAATAAGTTGGATTATCCGCGTGGGGGCCCCGATAGCATGCGGAAACAAGGCATCAACTCGATCAGCTGGGAAGAGAAAGTGATCCGTGTTCGGCTTATGATGGCGGAAGCTGGCGATATAGCGAGGGCGTGTGTGACTCGGCAGCCAATGAAGCCTCTCTAATTGTTTTAAATAATTAATAACGAAAACATTTGCGTCACACAGGAGAGTGGATACTAATTCTGGGGCTACGAAAGAGCTTACATGCGTGCATACTCATTACACAGTTCGATATCTAAGAAGACGTGATCAAAATGCGTAATTAACAATAATTACAGGACTTTGAAGATCTGTCCTATTCTATATTGCATACATTGCCAGTCCATCCTGCGATATATAAGTCAATACTACCACAATTTATTCTCAACGTGTTATTTGAATATACATTCATCTTTTTAGCAGACGATAGCTCTCGGTTAAAATTGTTTATTTTGACTTGGGAATGTATCTTTGTCTTTGAATGTAGGTATTATTTGTTTTTACCAAGTAGGTACACGCTTTTAACACGTATTGTTTTGTAAACTGTTGTAAATAAGTTTTCTACCTATTGTATCTTATTGTGGAATTTCAACGATTGGTTAACTTTATTCCTGATAGTGAATTTTTCACGTTCATTCGACAAATGAGAGCGTTTTTTTATTTCCACTTCATTTGTGGATGCATTTTCTTCACCAAAAAAACGGGGCTCAAAAGGTCAAGGGTCTCGTACGGGGCGGATTTTCGCTGCAACACGGGACCTTCTACCAAACCCATCAATGACTCTTCGATTACTTAGGTCAGTCGTCAAAAGTGCCACGTCTGGACGTCGAACTGAATCAATCCATCACCCGTTAACCTTTACCGGTGTCATGCCGTCTTACACGAAATGTTATGCTTATGCGTTATGATTTGCTTTACCACTATGCATGACACTGTCTTATGAGGAAGTTAAAATAAAATGCTTCGAGGAAACAGAAAGTTTTTCAAAACAAATGGAAGATTTGGTTTGGGAACCTCTTGAGAATAGATGATTACACACGAAGCGGAGGTTAGTAGGAATTCCTGGATTGCTTAAGTCTTACGTTAAGACGAAAGATATCGGAAGCATTTTATTTACTCTAGTTCGCCGCTCCCTTCGAAACACAACGGCGTACATGCTTTTCATTCGTTTCAGACCCTGTGCAATTCTAGAAGGTGCACTTACAGATCGGCGGCAGAGTTCGTGCGCCCTAAATAACAAAAGAACTTTGACAATAGTATCGTCTATTTAATGTGCTGATAGTTAATATATGTGTTAAAAAAACGAAAAATTAAAGTTTTTAATTACCCTGCGGTGAAAAGTAGGCCGCGTATGACCACTATGCTTTTATAAACTGTGATAACCTCACTAATTTCATCTCATTTCCCATTAGTCGAGAACATTAGCCTTTGAAATAGTGTTTTCGTTTTCTGAGTTCATCTTAATCATATTTTATATTAGTGTTGATCTCCATTACGTGCACTGTGCATATAATTCAGCAAAAGGCATTCCTCAAGTTAAGTCTGGAAAATATACAATTACATTTTTTAGGCTGGCTCCACTCATTACATCTGAGTCTTTATTTTTGCATTAAGTATAACATGCATGTGATAGAGGTATCATGCATCACATTTTATCGCAGTTATGTCGGATACCGATTTGAATTTTTTAATTTGTAACATCTTATTTTTAACTAATTTGTAACGACTAAATTGCATCATGCTGCAAAGCTTATTTTAATGGTATTGTATGCAGCACAATTCATGAATATCGGACATTGTAATGGATTTATCGAGATATCGTTCAAGCTGAATCTTATCCTTCTTCCTTCTCATCACGCAGGCCTTTTTCTAAATAAAAAATCCTCACCTGATCCTTCTTGTAGTTTTATTGTTTTTTTTTTGCATTCGATTTCGCCATTATCCAGGCCGAGTGCCATTGATTTTTATCTTCCAAATATTCCGAATATACCCACACACATGTTACTAAATCTTCCCATTCTCCAAGTAAAGCTCTATTTCTGTTCCTTTTTTTTCGGCTACAGAGTGCCAGCGAAGCTAGCTGAGAGATTAATCCTATCGAAATTCGATACTGCGGAAAACTGGCGAAAAAAATATTTTTTTTTAAATCCGCACCGAATCAAGTTTTCCTCACGTGCATTGGGGAATAAATTCACAGACATCCGGTGAGAATCGAAGTTGTAACTGTGAATGTATGTGCCCTAAGCCCAATCTTAGCGATTAAAAAGGGAAACAAGCTGAGCAAAAATAAAACCGTAACCATTGGAAGATAAAGAGAAGAAGAAACTGCAGGTGAAAAAACGTTGAGATGGAATAATTTTAACGCAAGTCCACCACCCAACAATTTTTCCTCATCTATGATGCTAGCTTAGAGATTTAAATTCCTTTTATAAATATATTTGTAGAAAAAATTACCACTTGAGAATTACCAAATAATGGTTACTTATGGGTTAAACTACCATAATTTAAAAAGGCATAACTTGAAATGAAAACCCGTACACGACAAAGAAGGTGAAATTTGCAATGAAAAAAATCATGACTTAACTAGGATTTGAACCCGGATCCCTTATTTAATGGTCAGACCAGACAACGTAATTTCGTTTGTTGTTAATTTTTGTAACTCGCGCGATCAGAATATCTCAAAATAACCAAAATGGCAAAATAACCCGTCGTTCTAATGTTAAATGTATTTTTTTTTGCAAAAATGACATTTGTAATAGATAAAGGACTACTGTTTCTTCCCATTCTGCACTCTTTCTCACATTGAACTGCATGTATTTTCTAGTTCAATTTGCTAATAATGTAGAGTGGATAGGCTAGATGTTTCAATCGAACAGGGATCACTTTTTCTAAAAAGAGCAAGAATATAAATGAGAAAAATTTAAGTGATTTTACACTAGAACTACCTTATGTCGAGTTGTACTGATATCACTGAAGCCCGAAATCTTTCTATCGTCACAGCCATGAAACTACTAACACAAGGTAGGTCGTTGCGCATCGCTTGGGTCAAATGCTTAGACGTAGGTTTGGTTACGTCAAGAGCTACGTGTATCTGATACTTGTGTGGCATTTGGATACAACAGCAATGTGAGGAAATATATGAGGGATGAATCTTTTTAGATTTTCCACAGTTACCTCTGTACGGGCGAAGCGGGTCCATATCTGCCGGAGACAAGACAACTTTTACGTTGAAAATTGTGAGATGTTCAACTTTCATTTGTAAATAAATCGTTGCTATGGTTATTTCCGCTGTAATCGAGATTGTTCTCTCATACTTCACTTTTAGTAATTATCAACCAATATTAAGTAATTTGCCAATCAAATATGTTCCGTATCAGTACTTAAAGATGCAAATATCTACTTGATTCCATTCTGCCATTGCTAAAAAAAAAAATTATCGGAGCGTTCATCCATTATTCCTGTGCTAATTCTTGAGTCGTCTGCTGCGCATGTCATACGGATGATGTGATGAGCAGATCTGACTCATTATGACGACGGGAACGTCTTGCCTTGTTTTGATAGTACCATAATTACAGATTTTCAGTATGAATCGTAACTTTACCTCTAAATTGAGGGGTCCCTAAGCCAAAGACAATGATCAAAATCAGTAGTAAAATTGGAACGAGGAAGTACTGAAGAGGAGAGGGAAGTGGAGAAGAAAATAAAATACTGCAGAGTTGGAAGAACGTTGAGGTATTTACGTAGCTACGAATGCTCAACCAAGGAGAGCACATAATGTCTCTCTTTATATGCAGAGGGAAAAATGCTACGTAGATTCGAACAAAATCACTCAAAATCAAAGGGAGACGTGATTCTAGAAATAATTTTATAAATAATTGAAGCTCTTGCAAAAAAAAACCTGGTAAATGCTTATGGTTTGCTAAAACTTTGGTCTATAATAAATTATCACATCGATAAATACTAATATATCGTTTTCATTAAAAAAAAGCTAGTCAGGTTCCTAATCCCTTTTCGATCCATCGACCTCTCAAAAGTGCATTCATACGAAGTCTTCATTTCTTTTAACTAACAAGTCAAATCCTGTCAACGAGTCGAGTAACTAAAGTCTTGTGAGTGCAACGTTGACGGTCACTCGGCATGTTTAATTTATTATTAATACCTAATTTTAATTAATATTGTATCATTATAAATAAAGCATGTTGTGTATTTATGAGTATGAACCATAAATTCCAGGGGTTAAGTTTTTCTTGATCTCCTGTTTCAATAAAGGTGTATCTTATCGGGATATACTTGGTCATGGTATTTTTAATAAAGAAGTGCCTACACAAGAAACTTATAAAACATAATCATAGAGCCCTGAGGAATAAGTTTTCAAAACGTGGGTAATGGATTTAAAATAAAAAATCAAGACATATTCTGAAAGGTTAAAAACTAATTTAAATTTGATCTAACAAACCGAGTAATCAATGTCATATTTTTCAATAGTTTTGGCCACATAAAAACTAAAGAAACCTAGTCTTAGCCTAATACTATGGACCAGACTACAAGCAGTAGGAAAAAAAGTATGTGGAATGGAAATAAATAAAAAGTGAACACACTTAGAGTCACGGTTATATCCTTAAAGCGATGCGTAGCTGATTTGTTTAGCGTCCCGGCTCATCATCGAGATCTTAAAATTAAATGAACAGCTTCAAGTCACCGAAGGGTAGAAGATGTGAACCATTACACAGACCGATGTGAACAGGTGACACACATTTCCTTGATTATATATTCTTTTAGGAAACCCTGATTGCAACGATGTCACGAAAAAGAAATAATGACGAAGGTTGCTCGTTCCGCACAGGGGGTCTGCAGTCTCTCGCGTTCGACGATCGACAAACACGACGGACAGTGAACACGAAGTGAACGTCGGGAAAGTGTTGTAGGAACGTGATGCACATGGCGGTGAACGTCGGATAATATTGGTGCGTAGAGATGTCATGCACTTATGGAGGATGCACGTGAATGGGTGTGATGCTTGCATGATAAACGACATCCGGGAAGAGGAGATTTGAATCAATGGGAATATGACGTTGCGGAAGAGTGATAAGAATATTGATGAAGGTCAATCTAACGGAGACATTTTTGGATGAAATCACTGTCTCATGATTTTTCACAAATTGTGATACTCATATTGAAACTGTGTGCCATTGTTAAATACTAAAATAATCGAATTGAATTCAGTTTTTGACAAAGTCATGGTCATTTTTTTAAGTTTCAAAAAGCACACTGATTTTTCCAACGATCAGAAGGGGGAAAAAATATTAAAAATCCTCTGAGAGGCCAACAAACCAGCCTCTTAAGACCGTTACCGATGCTTATTTCAGTATAGAAAATCGAACTCAACTCAGCATTCTTAAAATCGTACCGTGTAAAAGGTGTGATCACACCCGATTATGGAATTGAATTTGATTGCCATTACGAAAATGAGAAAGAAGTGCGATACCTATTTTCCACCCAATTCTTGGAACCAACGACCAATTAGAGGCAAGCAGGCGAGTCGATCGTTTCAAGAGAATACCGGTGGCGTCGCTGGAATCTACCAAAATAACAAGACCAAAATAATCTCTCGAGGACTTGCTCAGAGTTGTTGAAAACTATAAAATTATTTCGCGATTCCATGATTCCGCTAGAATGTGCCGAAACGATATGGCGCAGTTTATTTACGTTTCGTAGTTCAGCGAATGCCCTGACCATGAATATACATGGCCCTGACAACGCCTCTGCGTACTGAAATCAGTGTCGTGTAAACACAGGTTCCGAGGCATCGCATTCGATTTAAGTCCCGACGTATCCATGGTGCCGCCTTAGGTTCCGAGTTTTCGGCGCTAATTTAATTACTGGATTCAGTGCTTACCTAAGAATCGTGGAAAACGGCCTTTACAAAACAATAACATACCCCGTCCAAATAATTCAAAGCAGAATGGGCTGCTATATAAGCAGAACAGAGAAGACTTCATCATAACCCGAGTAGGAATTACATGTATTAGTTAATTGAAACTAATTAAATCTTATCATTTTACTAGATTAATGATTTAATTTTATATAATTGAGTAATTGATTATAAATTCATAAAAAGTTTTAGCCTATGTAAAATTTCCAGATTAACAAAGACATAGAGCAGTTTAGTTTTAAGAGCTCACGTATTCGTTATTACTAAACTATGATTAACATAAGGCTAACTTAGAAAATTAAGAAAACAGATACAGGAAGTGATTTTCGAGGAGGAGATAGGAAGGAATATTTGAAGCAAGAAACAAGTGGTAACTTGATATGATAACTGCAGCAAACCAATATTTGGATCAATGACTGCTGATGATATATTAATAATGCCACTACATAAGTATGGAATTATACATAAGTATACCATAGGTGAAATAGGAATGAGTGGAATTTTATTTTAAATTAAGACATTAATTTTAGTAAAAGGTACATTAAGGCGTAGTGAATTAATAAGGAAACTTTTTTAATGATAAAGAAAAGCTGACGTTGTTTTAGCATCGATAATACATAGTATGAAGATCAAACGCAAATATGAAATGCTTGTTAAATTTTTATATATTGGTTTGTTTTCAGATAGCCTAGCTTTTTACATTTTCTGCTAAATGTTTTTCCTTACTCATATGCTAACTAGCAGCAACGAAATGTCTTGAATGCTGAAAGACCTTCCGAAAAATTTGTATATCTATGCAGTCGCATAATCAAGTAAAATTTGCAGTTCCTATGATTTCTATAGCAAAGAGTGACGTTCAATGACTTGTGGAAATTCAACCATTCGCTTCGGAAGTGGCTTGTATAGGACAGTGTATACTTATATTATAATTTTAATTTATCGCACATACTTGGAGGCAATTACAATATCCCGTATACAATTCCATGCCATTCCTGCTGAGGGCAGTGCAGAAAGATTTTCAACTGATATTTGCTCGTGATTATGACATAAGTACCTGACATTTATGACGTTAAATAAGGCAAATGAAATCTAGAAAATTATCATAGCATAAGAAGATTTCAAAACCTATGCACATAAATGGTAACTAATGGCTTAGAAAACTCAAATGATAATTTATAATGGTTGGAATTAGAGTAGTACTGATAATATTTAGTATATAGCTATACGTATGACAACATTATAAATTTAATTAGCCGTATAATTATTTAGGTGATCAAATTGCTCGGAATATCATTGCATGTACTCTCATAGCTCGGTTCAACTTTCCTGACCTGGATTTTTCTTGAGATCTTTCTTTCTCTAAACTTTGCCATCAGGATTAAAAAAAAATAAATCCAAATATTTCAGATAAAATATATTTTCTCCAATGCTATGACGCTAGGTGACTAATGGTATCACTATGCAAATCATATGAGCTATGGCAACCAAGAAGATTATTGATTACTGCTGGAATCACCGGGTCAAAAAGAGTTAATCGTAGATCATTTTAGGATCGATGACTGCGTGTGTGATGATGATGAAGATATTGGACTGGCAACGACAGCGGGGTGGAGTTTTGAGAATCTTTGGCGGTCGAGAGGCCTGGAACGTTTGTTTGTGGGTGTCGCAGCGCGGGGAATTCTGGGTATTCGATCGCCCCGGGGGTGACAATTCATCCGGGGAGAGACAAGTGCGCTTCGCAGCCGACCTTGAATAAAATGTGAAAAGCCCACCCTTCCCACCCTTTTAGCCCATCTCTTCCGCCATCTAGGATCATGCGCGCGAAATGCCCGACCGGCCATATTATTCTTCTCTTTCCACACCCCCGTGTCAAGGTCGCTTCCCTGCTTGACACCAGAGCGGCTGAGCGTCCCTCGTAATGAAACGCGCTGCAAAACTGTCAATAAAAATATTATTTTGTCGGGAGGCGGGATGAGGAATGGGATGAGCTGAAGATGGAGGGATGGATGTGGAGATTAAAAGGCATGCGAATGCCGGAAGGAAAGCTGAAGGAAGTACGTGGGGCATGAGTATATATTGGGAAAGCAATCTAGTGTTATTTATCTATTCAAAACATTGCCAATGGAGAGCACATCGGGTGGCAACGATAATAATAAGTTTATTTTTATTTGGTCTATTTATATAAAATTTATACTAATTAATGCTAATATCTCGAAGGCGATATTATTAACGGAGAAAACGGGTGAACCGATGCAATTATTTTTGGTGTTGTTTTTTTTAGTACAGCATCACATATCCCGTATAGCACAGGGTCAGATTTTATACTCACTCGTTGTTTTGACAAAATGTCACGTAAGGCTAAACCTAATATATTTCAGGCATAAATGTGGGACTCGATGTGTGTCACCCATGCATATTGAGTGTATGAATTTGAGTATAAATTGAATGTAAAAAATGGGCTTGCACAGAACAACTTCCATTTTATCATGAACTATATTACCAATACTGATTCATAAAATTTTATCCAATATTTGTGCATGATTATATATGCGAATACACGCGTTTACGCATGAAATATCGACTGATAGATTGAATATAACACCACTTTTCCACCGGTTTGACAAGCGTAGGATCAGTTTTTCTACGAGATAAGTCACGTGTAACACTCGGCCTTCAAACTAATTTGGTATGATTTATGCTTTTTGGAAATATCTCGAAAAATCCCCAATTCACGTTTTCGACCCAGATAAACTATAAATTGAAAAAAATAAGCACGTATTAGCTCAAATTCATGAGCTCCATGCTCAATTTGCTTAGTTATCACGTAGCTACCGTCAACTATGAAGCACTTTAGTGCATGTGTTTATATTTTGTAAGCAGTAAAAGGCTCAGACTGTTGACGGTGACATAATATAATAAAATGGTATTTAAATAAAATATGTACAAATAAGATATCCATGACTGGGTGTTTATGCTTTTGACGGATTATCAGTCTAGTTAATAGTAATAAGTTGGAATTTATCAGACATTAAGGACGAAAATACCTCTAATTGCATGATTATCGTTAGAAACTTGTTATTAGCCTCCTCCAAAATAATTAAATATGAAAACTAATGCCTAATTATAAAAATAAAATGCATATAAAATAAAAAAAACTGTGTTACTAATATTTAACGACATCCCTCTATAAATGACCATTTACGTTTGAGATAGTTCTGAAAAAGTTCCTCAGGTAAACTGTTCACCTTTTCAATTCCTCTATTTTGAAAATGAAAAGCACGTTTTGTCCTATGTAACCTATATGTAATCGTGTGAGAATGATTGTTTTTTACCGTTTAACTTGGTTTTTCCATTCTGTAACTATAATCTGGCCAGCATTTAGGGAAGTTTTAAGTAGTATGTGCAACATGTAAAGTAATGAGTGATTGTCTAGTTTATCGAAAAACGCAGTGTAAAAATATGTTCACCAACCGACTTAAGTCGGCAGTCACACCTGGTTGTATAAATAAGTGTAAGGCTAAGTGCAGTGGGAACGGAGTACCTGTGAAGTTTTCGCCATAAAGGTAGGATGGATAGGGTTTGGAATCAGTGAGCATGTAGAATGTTGATTGGATGCCTCGGTAAGGAATCCATATCTATATTGAAAGAGCGTACTTAATTAGTTTGACCAAGTTGAGAGAATACATCGCAGCGAATAACGAAAGGGATTTAAAATATTGAAGCGAATGATATGAGGATAAGGGGTTTACGATATCATGGGAAAATGTGGTGGCTCTTAAGTGGAGGAATATAAGGATTATTAAGAATACCTAAGAGAGCCAGAGTGAAGTAATGCATGAGTGTAACAGAAGCGAAAGAGATATGCAAAGAAATGGGCGGTGTGGAGGAAGTTATTAGACGAGAGCCAGTTTGCTAGGCCTAACCGCGAAATTAAGTTCATTTCCTCTGTCTACGCCGAAATGGCGTAATGGTCACATATGAAAGTACGACCTAAAACGGTAAGGTACCCTTCGAAACGAGCTTGGTCATCAGACTCCGTGACAGTGCTACAAAATGTGCACAATTTAATGAGAGGATGGACCTTCAAAACGGGTGAATATTAAAGCTCACCAAACGTTAAAAAAAGGCCTCTTTTTTAGTCGAGGGAGGGCAGAGTAATTAGACCCCAAAAAGGAATTAGGGAGCGGGACAGAAGGGAGTATGTATGTGTGTGGCGAGAATCCAAGGCATTGGAATTAGCACGTCTCTCTTTTGACACGGAGGGCCACAATGGGATAGCCACGGTTTTCGCCACCCATATCACGCACGTAGCGTTGCCGCGAAGCTGGCTCTCTCAACTCCAATGGTATGCAATTACTTCGCGGAATTCGGTCGCGACGAAAACTTTGACCATCGGCCGACGTAGTCGAAAGGTATGCTCCGTACTATCTCAACAATCCGATCAACATTTTAACGTCAGCAATATGCCAAAGGTCAAGTGAAAGGTCATGGACTCATAAAATCGTTGCACCTCCCAATTCTGCACCCTGGACTGCTTTAAAAGACGTAGTTTTCCTTGCGTGAATATGTACCTACCACACTCACCGGCGTTTATTTTGTGTGAGTAGCGTAATAAACTTTGCATAAATATCACCTACCTTGCATCATTAAAGATTATGTATTCATATTTCAAAACCGTTCGTTGTAATGGCTTCAATTCAGTTCCATAAAGAAGTGTGCCACACTTGATCATCTATTTTAAGATAAAAAAATCGTTAATATCTTTTATATTTGCGGAAATTTGACATCGTAATGGAGTTTCGACTGTTTAAATGCTCATCCAGTAATCATGTAAGTGGAATTTCATGATCCTCCGCCAGATAAACTCATGACTCGTGATGCATATCTGAAAATGGTAGGAACGCAGATATATTTGAAATGCTTGAATTTAAAGTTTTCACTCAGCTCTGGCAGCGACTGAGAAAGACGTTGGCCTTCACCCATTAAAAGAGTTTTGTGTCCTCGAATTATGAATGCAGCGCGTGATAGTGGGGATAATTTCGTCAACATGACTCTGAGTAATTAACTTTCATAGCAGCCGAGTAGGGCACCGGGGAAACCATTCTTGGCTGCAGTATTCGTTTTTCGAGTAAAGAGTAGGATTTTATAAAGACTTTCAAGAAGTTTAGGCATTAAAATTCATGAACTTCACCGTCTTTGCGATACACGTCAATATTTTACTCACACAAAAATTTAACGACTAAGTGACGATTTTTCTTCTGACGCGCGTTAGAGTTCAATAGACTTAATTTTGCTCCCTCTGCAAGTATAGATTAAAGTATTGAGGGAGAGAGTTGAACTTACGAATTTAGAGCTCAAAAAATAGTCAGAAATACTTAAAAACAGAAGAAATCGCTGTAGATTATGCAAAAGTGCACAATCTGCGATTACTGTGTGCAAATAAAAATGTACGTGTTAAGGTATTTTACGTGTTCACATACTTAGAAGTCTCTCGAGCTAATGTGAGGTGTGGAGACCATACTGAGTTTTATTTATTTATTTACCTTTTATGTTATAAAGTCTCAGGTAAAGCTGAATCAGTTTATTTCAAATTAAATATAGCGAGCTTTTAATGGAAAGCAATTACAATAGTAGCAGTAATACGAAGTGTTTAATTAAAATAAAGTAAAAGGAATAACAAGTAATCAGAATAAGCTTAGTAAAACTAAGTACCTAAATATATGTTTTATTTATACGTGCATTTGGCTATTTCCCCTCGTTCCAGGATTCACAATAAAGAATATTTCCTTCCATCAATAACTTAAGCATTCTGCCAGTCGCCATTTGCGTAACATACCCTTAACCCAGTTATTTTCTGGCGTTACTCCACCATTCTACTTCTATTCCATTGGTAGGTATTCACTCTCAATCGCTGGTATTCAGGGTTTATGTATGAGTTTTTCTTCTTGTTATATTCAAATCTTCAAGATAATTGATGCTCATCGACTTCTCTTTAGCCTTATATGGTATCGCGCAAAGCCCTTGACCCAGTTGTTCTGGCGTCTCTCCATCAATCTCGTTTTCATTTCCAATGAAAGGCATTCAGGGCTAATTTATTTGCCTTATTTGTGTTATATATTCGTGCCATAAAATATGCTCCTCTCTTCTAAAACCTAATTTCACACATTACACAATGTAAAATATAATATTGCTTAAGGAATATATTTTCTACGAATTTCACTTTGGAAACAAGTCATGTCAAGTGAATAGAAAATTCTACGCTATAAAGTTGAGTTTATTCTGGCAAGTTTATTGCGCAAGGTACTTACAACAAGCGACTTTTTATATTGATTCCACGTGTAAGCTCTGAAAGTTCGCTTGCGGAACTTTCAGAAAGTTTCTGGCAAGTCGCTTACGGCATCATATTGCGGCCAATATTAACAGAAACCAATCTGCACTAATTTGTGATCAAAATCTCGTCAGGGTAAAATTCTCCGCAAGCTCTTGCATAAGAAACTTAAGGATGTAACTTGCCAGGTAAACTCACCTTGACAATACCTCAGGAATTTTGGTTTTCCAAATTTTCTATGCATCACAGGACCCTTAAAGAAAATATGAATTAAAGATTTGCTGCAACTGCAGCAATAACCACAGCTTAATAGCATTGTAATGTTCCGAGAGGTCACCTACGTAAAAGTATTGAGGGAATTTGCCAACAGGATTGAGTCAGTAATCCTCCACACAATCAGTTTGCAGTACGTTTGTAGCAGTAAACATTTTAAATTAATTTAACTAAACATATAAACAAATATTGCAATATTCTTTGTTTGTCTACATTAATGCTCGTGTTAACAAATGTAAACAATGGCAAAATTCAATATATTAGTTAATGAATACCATTAAAAAGCTGAATATTTTAATGTTATAAACCCAAGCACAACATTAAGCAGTCATTATTTTTCGTTTCATGAACACCGTTTCAAAGCAAATGACTTTCGATGTAAACATAATAATAATACTATGTACTCCATATGCTCTAAAAGGATTAAGAAATACTTAGAATATTCAAGACACTTTACCGAATAAGCATAAAAGCTATGATTTTTTAGGCTAGTTTTTTTAAGCCACTATTGTTGTAGCTCATTCAGCCTACGTACCTAAGCGGCATCAACGATGGGAAGATTAACTTTTGTATACTTTGACAAATCGCTGTTTTGGCACTCCACGAATAACCACAGATTAACTAAACTACTAACGAAAATGATTCATTCTTACTTGCTTTTAAATCAATCCGCTCCCTCCAGCATCAAATTCGTGATGTCTCGATCACATCAAAAAATAAGCGAACGTTTTCATTTCTTGACGTTTTCTTTCTTTCAAATATTTTGGAGAATTTAACTTATTTACTCTCAATCTTTTCTGTCTAGGATATAAATACATAGACATTTTTTTTCTAATGTCTCTCAGGAAATACATTCATTTAAATTAAAATCGGAGCTTGAGGAGAACTGCCCATTACAAGGACTCAAAACGGAGTAACCATCAATGAACAACGGAGGCATTGCCTCATCATCTGGTTGGAATATTTCCACTTGTATCGTCATCCATTTCAGACCAACCAAAATGGAAATGAAGGAATTATACGACAATGGGAACCAAATCAAGCACTGCATTGTTCTTTTACCTCGTATTCCATTAATTTTGCAGACTGGGCCCCTTACCCTCACTCCCCAAACGCTTTTCAGAGAAAATGACCATTGAAATTAGTTCTAACGCATTATCACCGAGGTATATTGGTTCAGAAATGCTCCACCAGCGTCGCAGAACTCGTCTACCACCACCTCGTTCCGACGACAATTTGAACTATCTAAATAATGAATATCATTCCTCGTTTTTAATAGCGTTGCTTATTCTATGGCGACCGTAATTAACGAAAAGAACTGAGTCGTTAAGTGAAATTTATCTCCCACCCAGCACAATGAAAGGATACGCACCGCTCTATATTCCCCTCTTTCTCCCCCCCCCATTACCTAGAAATCCCTTAACTGCACCCCTTCCCTTCCCTTAATGTCCTCGCTCTCACCCCTTAACCCTGTCCCCCCCCCAGCACGCTAGTCATATGCCCGGAACAACCCCAACACTCTCTTCTCATCGCCTTATTCAACATGCCATCCGTACCCCTAGGCTCTGCTCCCATATATCCACCAGTCTCAAGACTAGTGAGAGTTTTGTCTATGTATATGCTGATGTTTTGCATATGCTGATTTGAATGAAAATTTTCATATATGTATTCTTACTAGTAGTGATATCAACGGATAAAAGTGAACAGAAATGCTTTTAACCGAATTTGTTTTCGGTCATTTTAATTCCATTTTCACACGTAGCCTTGAGGCACGTGAGTTACATTTCGTAATACCTCACGTTAAAAATGTATAGATTTTCTCCAAGCAAATAATAATATTTTTCATACTGTTATAATGGCCGCATTACAAACATCAAAGTGTGATGCCAGGTCAAAATTTCTAAAAAATCATACATATTTAACTTTAATTTTCACATAAATTTTGAATACCGCGTCGAAAACTATCAAAAGATCATTTTATAACATGCTTTTAATAAGGCGAAAATTTAATATAATATTCTCATTCATTTCCATTACTTCACTTGCAGGGAACTTCACCGATTAAACAGATGTGCTTAAGGGAAATACGGTCCAATAATTTTTTCGATATACCTACCTTCTTCAAAAATCATCACAAATGTGCACTCATCGACCGCTCAAGCCAACTTAATGACGCCCGTGACGAAATGTCTTCTCCAGGGCTGTGCCGTATTCAAATTTCTGAATCACATTGAGATGCATTACATTTTTACTGATGCAATAAAAAAAATCTCGTCTCAATACCCAAAAAATAAAGTTCCTCTGATATCCGATGGTTTTCCTCCCTTTTTTGTCCTATCGGGATTCTCTACGATCTTCAATAAATGTTGTATCCGTTGATACATTTCCTCGAATCGTATTGCAAGGCTGACAGCATGGTTTCAGAATAGGCAATTCTGATAGCTTCTGAATTAAATTTACCAAGCTCTGGAAAAAAACTATATCTTTGTGGGTATTTTCTATGACTTGAGAATAGAAGTAGATGTTCTAAAGAATGATTAACTAACAGAAAATCTGAATTTTTTATTTAATTTAATTTTAAGCTTATTACGTGCAGGTAGAAGGGTGGCACGGCTTCGGTTATCCTTTTAGTATCGTAAAGAGAATTTTACCTAGCATAAAAGTTAAATAACATTTAAATCAAAGTAACATTACTTAAATTTAGGCTTTGGATTTAACAGACTTATTAAGAAAATGCAGCATAGTTTCTTTTCTTAAATACATTCACATAAGCACTTGCTGGAAAGGGATCAAAAAGCTCTCCTGGTAATGTTTTATTCTCTTATAGTTCTGTTCATAAATGAATATTTCTTAGCACACGTTTTTTGCATTGTCTGTTTGATTTGGAAATGGTCGTCCTTTCTCATGAACGATACTTCCGTTATTTTTCTCGTGTAGTTTCCCCCATGCTTCCTCTTTATTTACTATTTTAAACATTCCACACAACCTTTACTTTCTCCTCCTTTCTTACACACTCTCCCAGCCCAGAATTCACAGCATCTCCTTCACACGCTCTTTACTTTTAAGTCTTTTCAATACGTATCTCGCCGCCTTTCTTTATACTTTTTCTAAACTTCTTTGAAACCCCTCTTCATGAGGGTTCCATACTATTGCTTTGATTGGCGAACTATTTCTTTGTAGCCTTTCTCTATGGTGGCTACATTACTTCCTTTCAAATTTCTTGTCACCCAATGCAACACATTGGGTGCATATTTCAACTGTAGTCCCCATTATATTTTTTTATTTTTTTGATGTGTGATTAAATGAATACAAACCTTTTCTGTTCGGGATTGGATCTCCCATTTGTTTAGTGTAATTTTTTCATAGAAAAAGTACCTACTGTTTACACTCTTATATTTATCTCAATTTCATAATTGTCAATCCAATCAGAGAGTAGGTCTAGAACATTTTGGATAATGTTTTGGTCACACTCTTGTCACGACATCGGCCGCAAAAATCACTAGTGCAGAAATCAAATGATGGTATACTTGAAAAACCATTTGAATAAGTCATCTCATTGCGGTCAGACTAGACTTGGTCATTCTGATGAAATGTGATGCATTGACATCAATTTTTATCATTGAGATAAGAAGATTGATTCATATATTTCATTATTATAGTAGAAGGCATCATCATAACAATCGTTGTGAACTATTGGTCTTGAAATAGATTAGTTTAATGGTAGATAAATATTTTGGAGATGGTTACTTACATACCTTTTAAGCATCTCCGCCGAAAGATTCTCCGTTTTCGCGATACGTTCTAGTTATTATTTTACTAAAATAAAAAATAATTTCGGTAGCACTTTGTGCAAAAGATTTTTATATTTATTACGCTTAAAAACAATAAGCCATTTTTTAAAGGATTTTCTGCTGAACGACATCTAGGTGCAAATCACTCCGGCTATCAAACGAGTTAGTTCTCAGATCCAATTCGATGTCCGAAGGGACTTAGTAAGTGTTGTAAAGATCAATACTGTGATGTTTGAAGGATATCATGGGTAATACCAAGTTAAAAATTATGGAAACCATAGTGATTTAAACATTGTAGCGATTAGAGCTGTCGTTTGGACCAACTTTTTCCCATTATCGTTAAAAATTAGATGCCCAACGTAGGCTCTTTTTTCATTTATAAATATAGAGCTAAAGGTAAGATCTTAGCGTGCCATGATCGAACGGTTGCTAATCACTCGATCACACACCACATTGAGTATAGCAGGTGAATGCGAGAAGATGGAAGAAGATTAATGTTGACATGAGATATCACATGGATGTCACATATCGATGTCGATATATCACAATATCGCCAAGATCTAGTTTACTTCTCCATTATTTCCCCGCTCTTCCTCACAGCCCATAAATGTTTGCCTACATATTTCCTCATTTATTATAGTGGTAGCAAAACATTGTATTTTTCTCCAGAAATTGCCATTTTCTCCAGGAAATTGCATTGTATTTCCGATGAATAGTTCATTCCCTACGAACTGGCTGCTCATGGGGGAGTAGGGTGATCTCCACATTTGACTACTTGGGTTTTCAAGGTTGCAAATCTTCTTTGCCCAAGCCAAAATACTCAAAATGTAAATTAAATCAACTTTCTAACTCTATGTGGCTCTAAATACATTTTTATAATGAAACATGCCATAGGTTTCGTACTAAATGAGCTTCGTGGTACTACCACTATTAACTCCCATATTTGCAATCGTATTTTCTCATTCTATAAACAAAAAAGTAATCTCGTAACAAATAAATAATTCTCAGTGTACTGTACGCAGTCTCAGCACTCAGTACGCACTCTCAATCAAAGCCGGTATGGCATCCGAAGTACTGTAAAGTGGAGTGAGTTCGAACACACAGGGTGAGTTCAAATGCGGGCGATCACAGAGCTTTAACTACGTTTTATTCTCACTGCTGTCTTTTGACAAAATTCAAAGGAGAGAAAACGTAACATATCCCCAACAAATGCAATACCTCCATTGCTTCGTGAAGATGAAAATACGATTGACCCTGCAGTACTCGCGCCATTTTTCTAACGTGAGTACTCGCGCTGGGTCTATTGGACCCGTCCAAGCGATGATGGTTTTTATAGTCATTCACGATGGTTTAAAACTGATTTTAATTTATTGGATTAACAGTTCTTAGTAGTTATTTCCTCAAAAAAATGTTGATATTTTGCCTACATTTATTTTTGCACGGTTTAACTTTACACACAAAATGTTTCCTCATTTTACGATGACTTCGGGCAAGATTTTATGTTTTATCAGTGAAAAACACTGAAACAAAGTGAGTTATTACATTAATTGCATTACAAAAATAAGCCTTTAGTTTTATTTATTTATTTTGAAGCCTTATTACAATGAGCTCATGTATATACAATTGCATGCAAGCGAAAGCAGTGAGAGAAAATAGTGAAAAGCTCGGAAAATTGCACAGTAGAGAAATAAAAATTCTATAGTCAGCTAAATAATACAAGTTCTTTTTTAACTTCGTGGTATTCCATTTTAATAATCAGATGATTTAATGGTAACTTTTACAAAAACCACAACTTAAAAACACACACACACACATACGACCCGGGTTCCGACGCTTGAGCGTCATCTTCAGGTGTTGATGTGTCTGCGACGAATGTGTCTGCGACACTGACCCGGGTTTCGACGCTTGAGCGTCACCTGAAGATGACGCTCAAGCGTCGAAACCCGGGTCGTGTGTGTGTGTGTGTTTTTAAGTTGTGGTTTTTGTAAAAGTTACCATTAAATCATCTGATTATAGTCAGCTACACGAAATTAATAGATCAACGATTAAAATTGACAAAGTTATTAGTATTTGAAATGCGCTTGGGTCTAATCGACCTATACGCGAAATCTCGAGGGTTAAGTGTCTGTAGTCGAAAGTGTTCCAACTCACCTCACATAACACGTATGCTATAGGTGTAGCAAAACTTGGTGGCACTCGCTTATGAAGAACATGATGCAAAGGTGAGTAAAGCATACATGAGATGTGAGATGAAGCGGCCGAGCCTTTTTCCAGAGGACCCTGTGAGAGTCCTTCGATAATTATACCCGCTCATCAACGCTTTGTTTACGGTCAGTGTCCACTAATCCTCCGCTGGTGAATGCCACCAAGTTTCGCTATACCTATACTTGGGTTGCTACTAAACGTCTAGTTGCAAGAAATGTGTCCGTCTTGTCGCGACTGTATAGACTGTGGTACTACTATTATAAGTTAAGCCGTTGGGTTTCGCTTGGATCGAACGCAATGACGTAGTTTAGGTCACATCAAGCGGAAGCTTAAGACGGAGTGCATTGAGTTTTTGATACTTGTTTAGTATTTGGATACAATGGCAATGCGAGGGAACATATGAGAGAAGAGAATTTTTAAAATATATTCCACTCATACATATACACGGGTAAAGCAGGTCCAGGTTAGACGGAGACAATACGACTTCAAATTTGAAAATGATAAGAGTTTCAATTTTCACTCGTAAATAAATGGGGGTTTATCACGATTTGTGCTTTTTACTTTATCGTGCTGTGGACCATGACAAATAATCATTTGCAAATAATCTCTTAAAGATTCCAAACATTACCAGATATCTAGGAGTCTAATGTTGAATGGACGAGCAACCTTCCCATAACGGTCGTGACGTCATTTCATCCATCACTTCTTCCCTCTTCTTCCCAATCCATTCTAAAAGATGCATTAACATTAATTTAGTGAAGATGTCAGCTCCTGCCGGAAAAACAACTGTATAAAGATTTATAAATACTTTGAAAACATATCTCTTCCCCGGGAATCGAACGACGGGCCTTTGATCGATGGATGAAATGACGTCAGAAGTCGTTTTGCGGAAAGATAGAAAAATGCAACTTTCTACAGTCAGTTATTTGGTTATTATGTCTTAATGTTTCGAAGCAGCTCCGTAAGTCTATATGAAAACCGTTGCAATTTTTATTTCAACGGTAATATCGAAAAAGCATTCGAATGATAATCCCCCATTGTTGCTATGATTAATACCGCTGCAAACAAGATTGTATTCTTGTAACTTTATTATTATTCTAATTAGAATTGTAAGTACACATTTACTGATAATTATAACTGATAAAGTATGTGGCATATCAGTACTTAAGGATGAAAATATGTACTTTTAAATTATTGGAGGTTTCATCCATTAGTCACGTGCTAACTCTCGAGTCGTCTGCTGTTTGGTCTATCTGGATGACGTCGTGCTTTGAACGGACTAATTTTGGTCGCGACAGCGTCTAGCCTTGTATTTGTAGTAACATAGTATTTGTATCCGGTATTGTTTGGATCGTTAACATTGTCTTGAAACGTAGTACTGGCATCTTACCACCCTATAAAGTAAAATGCAGTGATGATGCCCACCGAAAGCTGTCCTCTCCCCTCCTCTTTTGTCAACCTCACCAACGCGAGCCTTCCCTTTTATGACGTCACGTTTCTCGCAGGGGACGGCCATCGTGTTTCAATACCGCTCTTGGTGACTATGGGAGATTTCAAGTCGCTCTAGTGCGCAAATCACTTCGCAAACACAACAGCGCAATTGCTTTCTATTGATTTCAGACCCTGTGAATTATTAACAAGAGCAATTTAGAGCAGTTAGAGAGCAGAGTTAATGTGCACAAACAAGACAAAAGAACGACGATAATCGCATCCGCGATAGACTTTTTTTTCTGTTTATTTTCCGTTCAGGGGTCAAACGAGTCAAAAAGGGGTTTGGATATGGTAAAGTTTTAAAATACCCTGAGATAGAAAGCCTACGTAATTAAATACTTATTTGAAATTCTTACATAACCTTACATCTTTCCGGCATTCGCTCGCTTTGCAGAAAAGTCGTCGGTAGTATGTGGAGGCATATAAAGGAATACCGTATTTCTCCGAATATAAGCCGCACTTTTTTCCCGATTTCCCGGGTCCTCAAAATTGGGGTGCGGCTTATATTCGAGGTGAGGCTTACATTCGAGAACTTTCTCATAACATCGTAAAAATGACCGATTTGAGCAAACCAGCCATTCAGATTCACGCGGACGCCAGCTAAACTCGCCTAGGCCACGGGGAAAGTAAGAAATAACGTAGAAAAAGGTGAAATTGGTCCACAATTTACTCATATATTAAAGGACAATATAGCTAACATTGTGTCACAGTTACAAAGGTAATGTAAAAAGAAATATAAAATTCTAATGCCTAATACTGTAGGTGGTTCCGGATTAACTAAAAAGGGTGCGGCTTAAATTCGCGTATTAACTTTTTTCCCTAGTTGAGACCCCGAAAACGGGATGCGGATTATATTTGAGTGCGGCTTATAATCGGAGAAATACGGTGTTTGTTATGGGAAGCGTATATCACAGTGAGATAGAGATTATGATATAAACTGTGAGTAAAAACTAGACTGCATCAGAAAATTGCAACTACTCTCGTAGAAAATTTGATGAGAGCATATCTATTCGTTTAAGATCAGTGAATGAGTTCTGCAGGGAAAGCAGTCAAGGTTCCTTTCACCGTCTGTCCGGTGGCTTTAGGCCGAGAGGAGAAAGGAGGTAATCCTGAGCCTTCCCTTCGAAGCGTCTTCCTTCTCTCCGAACTCATGGGAAATTCAATTAATCATCGTATCATTAGGGAATCAAGTGGTAGGGATCCTCGCTATCCCCTTCCTCCCCACAAGGAAGAAATTTTGGGGTCATTTCTCATCACGAATCCACCTTTTCCACCCCCTACAGGATCATCAATCGGGGCACAGCAGCGACACCGTGGAGGGTGGACGAAATGACCAGGCAACAAACCCTAGAATTCCTAACGACGTCACGCCAAAAAGGAATTTTATCATCGTGTGTGCTTCCGCGATTGATTAAAATGGAAATCTGGGGCGTTTGAATTAACTCAGTCACCTGAGTCACCCCCAGAGTTAATTGGACATTGAATGGTGCAGCTTCCGCGGTAGATCATTAAATAAAAACTACACCGCCGCAACATTCGATTAGCACTCAGAAAGTTGGGCGACCCAAATGGAGGAGAATGATGAAATATTTTTCAAATTATTTTTATGGAAGTCTTTTTTTTTACTGGTTAAATCCATTTACACCTTGTAACGAAACTCTCTTCCACCGAGTTAAATATCACAAGAGATATAGAGTAAGAAAATACTCGACGTTCTTATTTTATTAATCCGTTACGTAGACCCATTCATAACGGTCGCGGCGTGGTAAATTTTATTTTATGAACCTGGGCTCATATTTGCTGCACAAAACTGACCTCGCAAGAAAAGTCTCATTTTTTTCAAAAATGAAATTCGGATACCAAGGTAACCCCCCTACGGATAGTCCTAGTGAAATATTAAAGGGTTACGGGAGTATTTCGTAGGGTAATTGCCCTTTGCTTTATTTCTGCAGAATTTTTTTCTTCGATCTAAATTTACTGGACTGCACGTTCAGCGTGTATGACTCTCTTTAATCCCCTACTCTACCTCTTACTGAATATTTTCCTTTTTTTATTTTTTTCATCTCGCGACATTAGTTCTCTGACTGCATATGATACATGGAGGTCGCATAATTGGAAGGGAAGCTTGGAAAAAAAATTTGTGCAAGAGAGATAGATGGAGTAGGAGAGCAAAAGAAGAGAAAACATTTTTCACATTAGAGTGGATTACGCCGACTTGAACTTCTCTATTTACTTCCATGATATAACCATTGTGTGCTCGCCGCCATGGTTATTATTTTTATATTCATATCCCTGAAGAGAGATGCGAAAATTCTTTTGTTTTTCCAACCACCCACGAACCCTTCCTCTGCATATCCACCCCCGCAGTATCCTTTCAAGCCACCCCCGCACGAAAAATTTACAAATAAAAATACCCCTAGCTACATTCTCCTCTCAGCCGTCATCCTCCCAGGCCCAGAGATAACCCCTACTTGACCCTTTATGCGTCTCTATTCTCCCAGAAAGGGATGGAATCAAAATAATATTCTGTGTGGCGAACGACAGAGATTTGCGGCACATAGCTGAGGTGTGTGACTGCATCACTGTAATAACTTTATAATTTTCAAAATTTGTTTATTATTTCTCAACCAATTTACACACAATAACCAATAGTAATGTCCACCTTTCGGCGGGAAAGAGGTTATCGTCACAGATTTACTTTTATACATGAGATAAGTATTATGCAACCCTATGTCTACTGAATTTTAGATCATTGTAAATGTAGTTGTAATTAAAAGGAGGATATAGAACTGGTTGATACTTGTATAGCACTAAAACTTTGTATATTTATTTTGAGTATGATAAGATATGTGGATGAATGAAATAGTATTTTGTAAGACATGATAGTGAAAAAAAGACAAGACAATAAGGTGTGATAAGATATATGGGTGAATGAATTAGTATTTTGTAAGAGTGAATATGTACTTGAAATAAGATTAGAATAAGTTTTAAATATTTCAGTCTTGGTAGTGGGACATTGAAAATTGTCTCTAAATTAACACTATTATTAATAATGTCATCAAAAAGGTGACATAATGTTCGCAATGGATCCGTGAAACTACCAAAATTTAATTTGAATATAAACCCACTTTAGTAATTCAGCCGTCATGATTTTTCACTAACATAAGGATCAATATATTGAAAAAGGCCTGTCGTCTTGTAAGCGCATGTCATTTGTGGTAGTCAGCGTTTTTTCACAAGAAAAGTCAATAGTGATACTACTACAATCCCAACCAATTTAAAAAATGCTTGCTTGTCTTGCAAAACACTCGCAAACCAAGTTGCTCTCATACGAAGGTTTTAGTGTACTTACATCAAGCATGTTGACAAATATGAAAATACTCTCGTTTTTATTTCCATATTTGTCAAAATGTTTCATATAAGTACGGTAAAACCTTCGTACATGCGAGCAACTTGGTTTGCAAATGTTTTGCAAGGCGAGCAAGCATTTTTTTATAAATTGTAACTTGATGAACGTACGCGGTGTCGCAATACGAGCATCATGTGAGCTGATGGGCTCCAATCCTCACTACCTCACTCTGTATGAGGGATTGTGGGTAATTCTCTCGCGCTAGTTTTCAGTAAGCGTGGCTCGCTCGCACAGGCAACACCAAAGGAGCGTAGGTACTTTAACCACGTTGGCGTGCGTGCGTGAAGCATTGTTTGTTTTGTTCAATGGCATTGTAACTGTCCTGAAACAATGGGTCCCGTCAAGATAAAAATGAAACGGAACTCCGTAAGATGAAGGAGATTATTGCGATGGTAGTAAGTATATGATCAAAAAACACGAATGAGATATGGGAGTGGCCGATATCGCAAAATTTTATATGAGGTCTACCACAACGACTAGCCTTATACTGAAGAAGAACGAAGAAACGAGGGGGCTTTATGCAGCAAAAGGAGTTACAAATTTGAGTATCAAAGCAACGGCCACATGTTCTGTAAAATATAGAAACGCTGCTTCTTGTGTGGATAAACGAGATGCAACTAGCAGGCGATACTGTGACCGAGAATTTAATCTGCGATAAGACTAAGGTCTTGTACGCCAACCTTGTAAGTAAACTGCTAACAGAAAAAGAAGAAAGATTTAAGGCAAACAGGGGATGGTTTGATAACTTTAAGGGGAGATTTGGCATCCCTAGTGTGAATATATTTTCCTTTTTCTGTTATTAGATGTTATATAAATGCAATGATCATTATTTTTGTCAATTATGGCAATTATGGCTGATAACCAGTCATATTTTACAGGAAAAATCTCCAGTCATGTAATTCTTACTGGTATATATTTTATTTATATTACGTTTAGAGTGGGTTATTCCACTATTAATAGTCTAGTATCTGGAGACCGTTACTAATGATTACAAAATATTAACAACTGAGCTTAAGTGTAAATTTTATGACGATAACTACGTGGTCGCTATGCCAATTTTACGTGGGGATTATGACTTTGAGTTAAGGCGTGTTTATATTTTCAGTTAACAAATTATTTGGGTGGGAAATCAACATTTTCGATATATTGCTCAATATATGTCATTCTCTGCGATAAAAATGATAGAGGAACCAACTAAACTTTTTCAGAAATTTTTTTTAATTATTAGCATCGCGCTCCGAAGATTGACTGTAATTAATATAGATTATTGCCGCAGATAATGAATGTATCGATGCTATATCGAATTAAATTACTTATATCCCATAATAATGCCCAAGACAATATGTAAGTCCTAAAAAATCCATAAATATTTTCTATTTTGCCTCTACGATAGGGAGCTTTCATTTCAAGGTGTTGAAGTAAGAGCAGATTGGAACAAATCAGCGCATTTAGCCCCCACGAACGACGTTCAATGGGACTATGAGCCCTGGTAAACATTCAATAATCTGCCGGTAATCTGCCATTATGTAAGTACACAACAGTCACGGCCAAATTTTTCGTGTGTAGTTACCGATATGTAGTGATGTATCCATAAATACCTTTTGTAAGTATGGTACGGATGTAGGGATTTGTAAGTATGTATCCATACATACTGATTTGAAGAACAAAGCCACTATTCTGATTCCATGCAGATAAGTACGCATTACTCTCGTGTTGTAGCATTTATAGGCGTGCCGATAAAGATGTTCAAACGTTTACTCATATTTGTTGAAATCCATTGTTAAGGTTAAAATATAAGAGCTGGTTGTGAGAACAAATTGAATTTGTAATATTCCTCGTATTCGAAGGTTGCATTAATTATACACTTGACATGATACATAAAAATAATGGCCAGCGGTTGCTGGCGATGCATGAAATTTTTGTAGAGGAACGAAGGAGAATTGCGCTAGCAAAAGAGGCATTCAGTAAAAGAAGGGAGCTGATGATGGGGACTTTGTGTATGGACGTTAAGAAGAGGGGATAAGGATCTAGAAGAAGAGTTATAAAAATATTTTGATAAAATTTGGCATTTTTCTTATTACCTATTTAATGTAACTTCCCCAAATATAATGCATAGGATATCGCTGGCTTTTTAACTAGAGGGATGAAATTATTCCATAGTATTTGGCACGAAAAAAATACATGTGAGTTTACCCCGATTGCTCCTAGTTTTAAAAGCATCAGCAAGTAATTACAGATAATGTAATCAAAATGCATCTGTTCACAAAAAATGAAAGTAGTTGGTTCTGAATGCGGACAAAAGAATGAAAAGAAATATTTGCGTTACAACTAATATTAATGTCGGATTCATGAAAAACTGAATACAAGACGGAAATTATCCCTAAAATTTGAATGGTCAGAAAATGAATTTGAATAATTTGAACGCTTATCCATATTAGTTCTTAATTAATAGCAAATGAGTAAAGGAAATCAATTAAAAATGCGTTTGTTAAATAGAAATGGCACTGTAGTTAGCTCCCTCTTGTTGTAAAAATGTTCATTGACAATATATTCTTAGAATACATTGTCAATCCGCACCCGCATATATTTTGTATCTTAATTTTGTTTTTTAAATAGACAGAGCTTCTAATCAGTCAAAGTAGTATTTTTCTACAATTCAAATGTTAAGGTGGAATTCAGTCTTTGATTTGACTCATTCAGTCGCAGTTTAGCACTTTCTCCCCAATCCCTTCCCGTAAAACATCGACAGCCAGCGGAGTAGTTAGTCCCGCGCGCCGCCGAAAGACGGGTGGCCCCAGTTTGCCCATAATGCCCGGTTCCAGTTTTCAAGCCTTTCCAAATCGATACACCGCGGATAAATAAAATCCGCCCATTTGGCACATCTCCAGCCTGAGCCGCTTGTCCCCCACGCCTAATAACTCTACTGCTGCTCAACTGGGCCCCCATGCCCCCTCTCGCGGTCGACTCACGAACTAACACACACATGCAGCCATGCTAAAACAATTAGGGTGCTAGTTATTAGTGAAGAATGCCCGAAAAGAACCTCAACTCTAACCATCATCTCTCTTTACCTTAATCACTTTACTATTTGTTTAACACAGTATAATAGAAGTTTGTAAACAGTGTATATTTGAAATTTGCATGAAATGGTAGAATAGACAAGGGTCATTTCATTTAAGCACTCTACCATCTGATTGGTAGGTTCTTGGAGAGTCCCCATCCTGCATCCCAATTTCATACACATTGTCTCGCTTTTACTCCTAAGGATGGCCCGCTATTAGATCCCTCTTCAATTCTTTATAACTTCTATCTCCTCTTATTTCGTCCAGAATTCCTATCCTCTTCCTTCTTCTTCCACGCTTCCCAGTGCTCTCCCCTCTATTACTCTTTTCAACATGCCCTCTCCTCTCAAAACCTCCTCCATTCATCTCTTCTGCCTTCTCCAAACATCTGCCACAAGCTACCTCTCCTCTCCGACCATATCCAATACCTCCTCGTTCGTCTTGCTCGCGATCCAGGTCACCTTCTCCATCCTTCAACAAATCCACATCTCAAACGCCTTAAGTCTACGCACATCCTCCCTTCGCAATGACCAAGTTTCCGACCCATATAGCGCCACGCTCCATATTAAAGTTTGCACCAGCCTCTTCTTTACGTCTCTTCTCAGACATCCCCTCAACAATTCCCTTCTCTTCGTAAATGCTTCTTTAGCGAGCGCAATTCTGTATCAGATGTCCTTACCACTAAACCCATTCTCCTCAAAAATACTACCCAGATACGTAAACTGCTCGACTAACCAATGCGTGATCATCTGCAAATCTCGCTGATTTTATCAGCTTCCCTCCTTCCATTATTCCTACCTCCTCCTCCCCCCATGCCTCCATTATCCTTTCTTCTAAAATACACGTTAAAAAGCAACGGCGATAGTGGGCACCCCTGCCACACTCCCCGTCCTATCGTGGTCCATCCCGATTCTCCATTGGCTACCCTAACCTGCGCCGTCTGGTTCAAATACAAATTTAGCATCAGACGCCTGTCCCTCCAATCGACCCCTAATTTCTTTAGCACTCCCATTATTTTCGTCCATTCCACCCAATCAAACGCCTTCTCGAAATCCTCGAAGCATGCAAAAACCTCCTGCCCATAATCTAGGTTTCTTTCTACTAGCGTCCTCATCACCGCTATAGCGTCTCGCGTTCCTGTCCCTCTCCTAAACCCGAACTGGTCGTCACCCAGGTATTCATTTGCCTTCTTCTCTAGCTTTCTGTTTATAATTCTCACAACTAATTTGGCCGCGTGGGATATTAGGCTTATTCTCCTATAGTCTTCGCACGTTTTTGCCTTACTCTTCTTTGGTATAGGAATTAGTACAGTCTTCGCGAAGTCTTCCGGCCACACTCCATCCTCATAAATCTTACGAGTAAGCGCAAAAAGTTTTCCTCTTCCGTTCTTTCCCCATGCTCTTTAAAAACTCTGCAGGTATATCATCTATTCTCACCGCCTTATTACTTTTCATATCTCATAGAGCTCTTTATATTTCGCTCTCTAGGATACCTGGTCCGATGCCATCTCTGTCGATATCGTCCTTATTTCTTTACCATACAGCTCTTCAACATACTCCTTCCACCTCTCCTGGATATCTTTCGATTCTACGATCCCATTTCCTGTCTGGTCTATTATAGTTGTAATTCCCCTTCCCTTATTACCACCCGTCAGTTCATTTTCTTTCATTTCTAATACATCTGCTCTTCGCTCTTTTTGGTATTTCTCTAACGAGTCGATCTGTTCTCTCCACCACGTCTCCCTTGCTTTATTTGTTTCTCTTCTAAGCCTGTTGTTTATTTACTTTCTCTTACCCATCTCTGAGTTTACTGAGTTCTTCCATTTCCTTCTCTCCTACATTTCCCTTATTATCCCCTTCGTGATCCACGGTTTTCTAATTTATTTGCACTGACTACGCCTACCGTTGCTTTCGCCGCTTCTACAATTCCATTTTTCAAACTTCCACATTCATCTTCCACTGATCAAACTCCATGTTCCTCACCCATTATCTCATCCACCTACTCTCGATACTTCTTTTTCATTGCCCCAGTTAATGCATCCGTATTCCACTCCTTCCCATTCTTATCTTTTTCAGTTTCACCCGACATTTCATGACTGATAAGTTGTGGTCTGTGTCTGCATCAGCTCCTGGATAAGTATGCGAGTTTTTAACACTATTCCTATATCTCTGACGAACCATAATATAATCTATCTAGAACCTATCTGTGTCTCTCGGCTTCTTCAAAGTGTACCTACGTCGAGGATGATGTCTGAAACATGTATTTGTAATTACTAGGTTATTTCTACGGCATAATTCCACAGCTTTCTCACCGCGGTCGTTTCTCCTTCCTAGCCCGTAATCGCCAGCCTCCCACCCATCTCTTCCTTCACCCACCACTGCGTTCCAATCCCCCATTACTACCAAGTGTTTACTCCCAGGTATCCTACAAATTATTTCCTCTAGCTGATCGTATACACCATCTACCTCCTCCTCTTTATGATTAGAGGTAGGCATATAAACCTGGATTATAACTAAATTCGTGGGGTCTGCCTTTAGTTCCACGACTATTATCTTATCACTCACCTGTTCTGCGTACAAGACTTTTTTACCAAGTTTCCTATTCATTACGAATGCAACCCCGCGCTGACTTTCATTCCCTCCACTATAAATTACTCTATAGTCATCGCTCCAGTAGTCCCCGTCATCCTTCCATCTTACTTCACCCAGACCCATGATGTCTACACCCACCCTCTCCATTTCATGCTATATATTCTCTAGTTTCCCTGCCCTCAGCATAGTCCTAACATTTCACGTGCCTATTCTGATTGCTACGCTCCTCTTCTTTATCTTCTTTTCCTCTGCTGCCACTACGTATGAGCAAGGATTTCGTGTGAAGACGACCGCAGGGGCCTTGATCCCACCGCTGCCGGGCACGACACTCGGCCCTCTGGGCCGAGTCCCGTAGTTGCCAGGATTCATTACCATGTGAGAGCTGTCCATAATTTCAAGGTTTTTGTTAGAAATTGAGATAGTATTCCGTCGCCTTACTCAATAGTGTTTTTTTACGTGACACCATCACTTCAGAGGCCGCCCCACTGGGGTCAGACGCATTTTGCAGCCGCCTCACTGAGGTACAGACGCTGCGCGGACTACCATTCGTATGTCTTCTAACATTCGACCAATCTGGCATGGATGACCCTACCAGGAGCATTGCTCCCGCCCGTGGAGCTCTAGGGGTCATCGGAGCACGCAAGCCCTTCCACCACGACAAGGTTGTAGTCCAAGGGAAGGGAGACAAGGGTAAGGATCTTAAAATGTTTTATATTCACGTTAAATTTATGGGGGTTAAAAGATTTAATGGAACCCATTCTCTTGAAAAATTGATAATATCCTTAAAGCTTCTTGAATAGCCACGAGTCACAGAAAGTATTACGCCAATAGCTCAATTAGTGAAGAACGTATATGGGAGCTCGGTTCCCATCTATTGGCACATATCTGAATCACTACGCCTCGCATATGCATAAAACGTTTCTACGCGTAGTGTTTTATATAGTAGTTGATCTTTTACTGAAACTTCCTTAAAAATGTCACATTTTTTATTTTACTCTAATCATGACAATGACCATCTCTTGAATAGCACGTAAAATTATACATATTTTGTTAATCATCAGTATGTTCGCGAATTCATTTTTATTGACAATCTAGAAGATGGCACCCGTTGAATTGCAATGAAATAAGGCAAAAATAAAATTAAATGAATCCTCCCAAAATGACGTGCAAAATGAATATGCTATTTAGCAGTCATTCAGCACTCGTGGAGAAGTTGGGGTGAATAATATCTCGGCTGATTCAGGGCTAATAAACTCTGCTATCTTGGCTATGTAGATCATTTCGTCTAAGCCGAAGGTGCCACGAGAATAAGTAGGTACCCATTTACCCAAGAAATATGAAATATTAAATATGAAATTAGTGTCAAAATAGTGATTACATTTAGGAGTTTGGAACAAAAAACTAAACATTTAAGAAACAAACGTAGAGTATGTGAAAACCGAATGCAAGAATAAAAGACTTTGTTCTTTTAGTCATTCAATACCAAACATTCCAAGCCCATTCCCTGAGTACTAGTAGTTAAAAAAAAGGAAAAAGTGTTCACGTCGTCATATCCAACGCTTATTTTATGAAAGTTCGTAAAAAAGGCCTACATACGGGACATTAGGCTTTATTATATAGCCTACCTATAAATTCTTCCAGGTAAAAAAAAACGAAGTGCTAAGTTATGTTTTCATCCGTATAGGGGTGTGGAAGTGTTTGGCGTTCAAACAAATAGAATTTCAGTTGTATATCATATATTGTATTGAAATATCGGAGGCTTCTCCGGATTTTGCTGTTAATTAAGCCTATTTGTATTCTTCACGAGATAAAATTCTGCATTTATGCCTGCGATTCGATAATTTATTCGCCCATCGTCTTCAAGGTTGAAAGATGATGGACGAATAGACGATGAATGAATATATCTAAGCGTTGACAGAAATGCAGAATTTGACCCTTGAGATTCCAAAATGACCCCAATATATAATTTCTCCTTTATATATATCCTTCTTCTTTTGTCGATTACTCAACATAGGAGATCATCTTGTACAGGCATGACGGGATATGAAGGCACGCGAGGGACATTCATGTCAGCGCACATTCTAACGTGCTAGAACAAGGTCTCCTAAAAAACCCTGATAAGACACAGATTATTCAGTTGATCTTTAATTAACGTTAGATCATTTTTTTAATGTTTGTTTCAATGATGCTTGAATTAGTTAACCAATTGTGATAAACCAGCACTTACAATTGCATTACTCAAAGCCAAACCGCGTTAAACAATGGATTTTCATAAATGGAGTATACAGTGTGTATGTCTATACATCCACGACTTCCAAAAACGTTACGGACTTTTTCTACAAAAGAATTCCAAGTGCTTTTCCACCCTTTTAGAAAATTAACGTCCTTAATCGCATTAAAAACCGTGAGCATCTCTGTGTAAATTTTAGGCTTTCGTTGCTAAAGCTCCCTCATCACCTAAAAACTCCTGCTGTAACCAACCTCTAAAACCAATTATTTTTTGGATTACTTAGTTTGATGTCTCAATACTCACCAATGAACTCGTCCCACACATTATGGTGAATATTTTGATTTACAACGTATTTTCACTGATGCGCATCTAAAACCATGGCGGCGGTTTCGTCGTCCAGACGTCCTATCGACCAAACTCTTCTTGAACAAGGACCGTTAATATACCCACAACAATTCCCTCTCTTTCTCTCCCTGATAATCGCATCCATATTATCGGCAGCGTTTCACGCCGATTCACAAATTTTCCTCCACCTACACCCTATATACTAAAGAGATAAATCTCTTCTCTTTTAGCTCTACCCGGGTATTATTAAGCCAAATATCTCCCCCTACTCAGCCGCGGACAGAACAGTGTATGTATGTATAGGGAAAGGAAGAGAAAGAAAGAGATGGAAATGTTGGAACAATGGATTACCGATTGCCTCGGGCTTCGTCAACACCGTCAGATTTCATCCAAATTCCCTCCGTAAACCAAAATCTACTTCCATCTCTCGCCCACCATCCTAATCCCTATTGCTTTTTTTTTTATTTTTTCCGCTTCGCAACCGCTGTTCCTTTGTCATTTGCTTCGTTTTCGAATCGTTTCCCTCTGCCTTGTTTCCTATTTCAAAATCGCTGGGGAGCATCTTTCACGGTACGATATACATGTATTTTGGTTTCCTAATCGTTTTGCTTACAGACAAACGCGTCCCATGTTGAGTTGCCTCAATAAAACTCCTAGTTTCCCAAAACCTTATCTTTCTTCATGTTTCCAACATTTATCATTACATTAGAATTATATGATAATTACGAGTACATTTTTTATTTTTTATATTATATTTTATTTCCTTTCAATTTTACTGACAAAAACCCGTCCTCTCGTAAACAAAATCCAAATATGAGAATATCTTCTTTTATTTCACATTTCCAAATTTAAATCGGAGCATATTATACTAAACGTGACTTAAACACATGATGTCCATTCAAAATCGTTAGAAAAACTTTTGAGACGAATTACATGCATAAAAATATTATTTTTATGTGAGTACAAGCCGTATAACAGCGTAGGAAAACTCATTAGAGAAAGCAACATTTTTTAATCAGCATACCTAAATGAAAAGTGGACTCTTTTATCTCCATAGCTTTGACACAAGCAGTCTCTTGTGGACCTATCCCGTTTCCTTTTACCTTCCTCCTTCTCCCACTCTCCGGATTTGAATGGAACCGGAAATTTCATCCGGCAACTTTCCGCGACTCTATACCTCATAAAAACCAAACGGGAAGCTCTTTCTCTCTTGGAAGCCATCTCGATGTTTACATTGCTTCCCGCATTGTCGTGAAGATGCCTTCGGCGCCACCTTACAACTCGCTGTACTCTCAGAGGAGTCTAGGAAAAATATAATTCACTTACTGTGCGCGGCGGTGGAGAGAGAGAAAGAGAGATTAATAAAAAATTTGCCCCTCCCGAAAAAAAACCCTACCGATCATCGGCTTTTGTTGCCGTCCTCCAAAGCGGCCACTCAAGGAATTCCGTTGAGGCGAAGCAATACATAACGTAAAAGTTTATTTTGTGCCGACACAAATGTATCCGATGAGTATCAATTGGAGGATGATTATAGAGAGCCAAGAATAATACAAAAAAGGTATTGCAGTCGCGAGATGGCTAACAGAAGTGGAACACTGAGTATGGGTGTGACTGGTAGTGTGACGTGCACAGTACGTAGGTATAATATATAAATAATAATAAAAAACTAGAGAAAGTGCCCCTTGAATATCAACGGGAAGAATATTATCGATTACATTAATTGTAATAACCCATTCAAATCTTATTTAGTGCAAAAATCTTTCCCACCAAACCCTGTGTTTGTCCTTTTATGTGTTCCTATCCATTTCCATTTCCTATGAATGTATGAATTTATTCGCGCCTTTGAGCGTCATTTTTCGAATGACTGAGTATATATATATATAATGTCGGAAATATAATAATGGTAGAAAATCGCTCTCGGCGAAAATGCACTTGCAGCAGCGATACACTAAACAAGCACAGAAACACGCAAAAAGGACCCTTACAAAAGAAAACTTCGACGTTTCGACGGTCAAGCCGTCATCGTAGGCGGTAGAAGACTATATATATATATATATACATCGGTAATTATTATAGTATATTAAATAAATATTTCAGAAATATGAATGCGCAAATTATATATTTACATTACTAATAATTACAGGAAATACACAGAGACAAAATATTCATATGAAATTACACTATATCTCAATAGTGATAGCATTTTGAATTTATTCAAAGCTCTTGTATACACGTAACCACGAAACGCCTATCCGTCCGGGAGTCCGGGAGTGTCACGTGACGCGAGGCTTTCGTGAGGTTACTCCTCATTCATATGATGTGTTCCGATTCACATTATTTGAAGATAAAATATAAAAAAATATGGACTAGAATGCTAGCATATATTCAAATATAACGGTGGAAATTCTCAACTAATAAAATGACCTTCTGATGCGTGATGGTAAAATATAAATCTGAATGTATTTTGATAATTTCCAAATTTCTACAAAATGCACGGTTTATCAAGCATGAAAACCAAAATCTCCTCTTCTGCAAAAATGTTGACAGGAGAAAAGAACATATAATTTGCACAAAAATCCCCGCTAAAATATGCCTTGAACTAAGATGGCCTAAGGTGGTGTACATGACTATATAACACAGCTGACGGCCAATCGGAAGATCCCAGTCAGGTCATATGAATATTTTCATGGCGATACACATATCTTTATTGTATACCTGAGTAGCTAGCTGATTTTGTCATTCAGTTTGGAAAAAAATCATACAAACTGTACGCAAATAATTTAAAAAATGCTAGTTATAAGAGCATTATTTGAATACGACAATACAAAATTAACTCTTGATTCTAATGATATTTGATGATTATGAGATATATAAGTGAGAAGAATTGAAAGGAAACAATAGTTTAATCTGTAAAGGTGGAGTTGTTCAGGATTTTTCCATCAAGCCCATTAATGTTTTAAAACCACCATAAGCATTTCCATAATTCAAATAATTTGCACCCGGTACAATAAGTCACAACCATATGACTCGCAGTTGCCAATTATGTGTTCCAAAGGTACTTATTTTATTCCAATGCCTGGAGCCAGATGAAATTGGCCTACCTAATACTACCTATTCAATACGCTGTGAAGCTTGAAGAAGTACATTATATCCGTCAGATGTAGGGAAAATTGCTGCAGAGTCTTCAATAATATTTTAAAATGCGATTTAATATTAAATCCTAAGAGAAGTATAAGAAGATAAATTGGAAATAAAACGACTATTCAAGCCAAAGCATTCGCGAAAAATGTTTAGAAGAAGATTTAAGGAAGCAGGGTCACTGCACTAGACTGGTCTAAAGTTATGGCCCATACATCTGCTATCAATTCCATTATTGTGCGCTCAGTTATTTGTGAAATGTTTTACAGAAGGAGGAAAACAATTTTGAGTTGAAAAAAAAGTCTCGACAGACAAAGAGATCAACACGTGCATAGTAAGGGTGTGATGGACGACGGAAGATTTCGAATTTTAATTAATTTCTTAGCCTGATTTCCTCATTCTACTGAGTTCAACGCTGGAAGATGCTTGGAAATCATCGATATAATATACTTCTATTCACCTTGCCAATTCAAGAATTTGCCAATAGAAGTCCGTTGTGATGGCTTCCATTTTTTAACTCCGAGCAAAATATCCCGCACTGGGTTCAAAAGTGTCACCATAGATCGGAGCAAATGATAAAAAGCTCATATTGAGCGTTAAATGTCGAGATAGATAAATTGAAAACATAGATAGTTAGATAAAAAGTTACAGGCTCTCCAGTAGATGGGGAGAGCTTCCAACTTTAAAAATGGATGCAAGAAAAAGAAAACCTTAACCAACAATGATAAATTTATTAAGGATTTACTTTACTAAATGGATTGAATGAGATCTTTATGACTATTTCTTCGTGAAGCTATTGCTGATAATCCTTCATATGGTTCATTCATAATTACATGGAAACTGCGTGGTTGGAGCAAATCTACAGGATGCCAAAAACTATCCCGAAGATTGGTACGGAGGCTTCCGCGGTGATTAATTGGAAAAGTATTTTCCGGGTTAAGGCCGCGTTGGTCCATTTGGGCGGACGACAGTTTCGGGCGCATTCCAGCTCCCGTCTTCAGGTCCAACTGATCTGCAGAGCATCATTTTTCTTCTATATATATATCTAGTCAGGTGCGCGCTGATATGTTCGGTTTGAATCCCATTGTTGGAAAAGCCGTTTGAAAGATGCAGGGAGAGGATAACCGTCTTCCCTGTTGAAGTTCTTTTCGTGGTTCACTATTTCTATTGCCTCCCTTATCAGCCGAGGGAAATATTTATTTTCTCTGGCAATGATTTTGGATTCCTGGAATTTAATCACGTGTCCGGGTTCTGACCATGCATGCTCTGCAACCGCGGAAAGGCGAAAATTTTTCTTTTCGGTTGCCTTACGATGTTCTTCTATTCTGATTTTTAGGGATCTAGATGTTTGACCGATGTAAGATTTACCACAGGTACACGACACTTCATACACTCCTTCGTATATGTCACATGGGTGACGATCTTTTTCGCTCCGAAGGAGGTCAGAGGTCTTCTTAACGCTTTTAAATCTCGTCAAGACGTCGTGTTTGGCGAGAACTCTTGCGATCCTCTCGGAAGTTCCTGCGACGTATGGTAAGATAGCATGTGCCTTTGCCTTCTGATGGTCTTCTCTTTCAGTCTCCAAGGTCGCATGACGTTTCTCTTCTTCCTTACGCGCGATTTTTCGAATTAATTCTCGATTATAGCCATTCCCTTGGAGTGCGGCGAGGAGGTGTTGTTTTTCTTTCGCGAGCGAATCGGCATCCGAGATGGCATATGCCCTGTGATATAAAGTTTTGATAACTGATGCTTTTTGGCCAGGATGATGGTGGGATTTGGCATTTAAATAGCGGTCAGTATGCGTTTTCTTACGATAAACTGAATGTCCTAACGTGCCATTAGCTTTCTTTGTGACGAGAACGTCTAGGAAGGGGAGCCGATTATTTTCCTCCATTTCCATTGTGAATTGAATGGAAGTATTATGGCTGTTGAGATGTTCTAGGAATTTATTCAATTCATCAGTCCCGTGAGGCCATATGACGAAGGTGTCGTCGACATATCTCACAAAGAGTTTTGGTTTTAGATGGAAAGAATCCAGGGCTTTGCGTTCAAAGTCTTCCATGTAAAGATCGGCGATGACTGGGGATAAAGGAGATCCCATGGATGCCCCTTCAGATTGCTCGTATAATTTTCCATTCCAAGAGAAATAGCAATTATTGAGACAAAATTCTACCATTTTAGGAATATCCTTTGGAAGACCTTTTTTCGTTAGAGTCTTAATGATGTCGATTGCCTCTTTAACGGGTATTTTTGTAAATAAGGACACCACGTCGAAACTGACAAGAAGATCATTTTCCGAAATCTTGGCTTCCTGTATAATTTCGATGAAATGGGAGGAGTTCTTTACGTAGGTGGTAGTTAGGCCTGAAAATGGTCGTAGGCTATGGGCTAGATACTTTGCTAGCTTATGCGTGGGTGAATCAATGGCACTTACAATGGGCCGGAGTGGTATCCCATCCTTATGAATTTTTGGCAAACCGTACAGTCGTGGAGGTTTAGGAGCGGTCTGGAGTAGTGGGCGTCGCTCCTCTTCAGGTATTGATGAATGCTTCAGGAGTTCCTTGATGTTTTTCTGGATTTTTGCCGTAGGATCCGACTTCAGTTCTTTGTAGGTTGGGTCGTCCAGCAAACTGTGAATCTTCTTTCTGTAGTCTTCCTTCGAGATGATTACAGTTGCGTTTCCTTTGTCTGCCGGCAATACTATTAAATCCTCGCTTTTTCTGAGTTCGCTGATGGCTAGTCTCTCTGCCCTTGTCAAATTAGGTTTTGGAGGTGCCGCTTTCCGTATGATGTGGCTCAATTCCTCCCTAATTTCGTCTGCCTCTGGTTTTCGTAGCTTGCGCAGAGCATTTTCTACCCCAGTGATTATTTCCTCCTTTGGAATATTCCTTGGTGCTATAGCGAAGTTTAGTCCTTTGGATAGGACTGAGGTTGTAGCTTCACTCAGATTCACCTGGGTTAGATTTATAACCACTCGTTCTATTTTATTGGAAGTGGATTCCGGTGAAGGATGTTGCTTTTTAGCCAAATTTTCAAATTTCTTCAATTGCTTCTCTTTCGCTGCTGTAAAGGCATTGAAGGACGATATGAAGGTAATTCTCTCCAATGTCTCCCAATCCTCCGGCATCAAGGTGCTGCTTAATTCCAAGTGAAGTTGGTAGAGTTCCGTCGAACAGTAGTGGAGAGCTCTGCGTGTGTTCTGAACTCGTTCTCTGAGCAGAGCAGAACTCGCCCGGTGGAGAATCCTCTTCGCTTTCTTAGACTTGATCGGATGTTTAATGTTGAGAAATGATGGTATCGTTTCTGAGTCTCTGCATCTCTCGAGAAAAGCCAAAGAAGACAGAAGTTTAAATTTCTTCTTCCTTAGTTTCTCAAATCTTCTACTACTCTTGAAAATCTCCTCCCCGTAGAGGTGAATGAAATTGGTACGGAGGCTTCCGCGGTGATTAATTGGAAAAGTATTTTCCGGGTTAAGGCCGCGTTGGTCCATTTGGGCGGACGACAGTTTCGGGCGCATTCCAGCTCCCGTCTTCAGGTCCAACTGATCTGCAGAGCATCATTTTTCTTCTATATATATATCTAGTCAGGTGCGCGCTGATATGTTCGGTTTGAATCCCATTGTTGGAAAAGCCGTTTGAAAGATGCAGGGAGAGGATAACCGTCTTCCCTGTTGAAGTTCTTTTCGTGGTTCACTATTTCTATTGCCTCCCTTATCAGCCGAGGGAAATATTTATTTTCTCTGGCAATGATTTTGGATTCCTGGAATTTAATCACGTGTCCGGGTTCTGACCATGCATGCTCTGCAACCGCGGAAAGGCGAAAATTTTTCTTTTCGGTTGCCTTACGATGTTCTTCTATTCTGATTTTTAGGGATCTAGATGTTTGACCGATGTAAGATTTACCACAGGTACACGACACTTCATACACTCCTTCGTATATGTCACATGGGTGACGATCTTTTTCGCTCCGAAGGAGGTCAGAGGTCTTCTTAACGCTTTTAAATCTCGTCAAGACGTCGTGTTTGGCGAGAACTCTTGCGATCCTCTCGGAAGTTCCTGCGACGTATGGTAAGATAGCATGTGCCTTTGCCTTCTGATGGTCTTCTCTTTCAGTCTCCAAGGTCGCATGACGTTTCTCTTCTTCCTTACGCGCGATTTTTCGAATTAATTCTCGATTATAGCCATTCCCTTGGAGTGCGGCGAGGAGGTGTTGTTTTTCTTTCGCGAGCGAATCGGCATCCGAGATGGCATATGCCCTGTGATATAAAGTTTTGATAACTGATGCTTTTTGGCCAGGATGATGGTGGGATTTGGCATTTAAATAGCGGTCAGTATGCGTTTTCTTACGATAAACTGAATGTCCTAACGTGCCATTAGCTTTCTTTGTGACGAGAACGTCTAGGAAGGGGAGCCGATTATTTTCCTCCATTTCCATTGTGAATTGAATGGAAGTATTATGGCTGTTGAGATGTTCTAGGAATTTATTCAATTCATCAGTCCCGTGAGGCCATATGACGAAGGTGTCGTCGACATATCTCACAAAGAGTTTTGGTTTTAGATGGAAAGAATCCAGGGCTTTGCGTTCAAAGTCTTCCATGTAAAGATCGGCGATGACTGGGGATAAAGGAGATCCCATGGATGCCCCTTCAGATTGCTCGTATAATTTTCCATTCCAAGAGAAATAGCAATTATTGAGACAAAATTCTACCATTTTAGGAATATCCTTTGGAAGACCTTTTTTCGTTAGAGTCTTAATGATGTCGATTGCCTCTTTAACGGGTATTTTTGTAAATAAGGACACCACGTCGAAACTGACAAGAAGATCATTTTCCGAAATCTTGGCTTCCTGTATAATTTCGATGAAATGGGAGGAGTTCTTTACGTAGGTGGTAGTTAGGCCTGAAAATGGTCGTAGGCTATGGGCTAGATACTTTGCTAGCTTATGCGTGGGTGAATCAATGGCACTTACAATGGGCCGGAGTGGTATCCCATCCTTATGAATTTTTGGCAAACCGTACAGTCGTGGAGGTTTAGGAGCGGTCTGGAGTAGTGGGCGTCGCTCCTCTTCAGGTATTGATGAATGCTTCAGGAGTTCCTTGATGTTTTTCTGGATTTTTGCCGTAGGATCCGACTTCAGTTCTTTGTAGGTTGGGTCGTCCAGCAAACTGTGAATCTTCTTTCTGTAGTCTTCCTTCGAGATGATTACAGTTGCGTTTCCTTTGTCTGCCGGCAATACTATTAAATCCTCGCTTTTTCTGAGTTCGCTGATGGCTAGTCTCTCTGCCCTTGTCAAATTAGGTTTTGGAGGTGCCGCTTTCCGTATGATGTGGCTCAATTCCTCCCTAATTTCGTCTGCCTCTGGTTTTCGTAGCTTGCGCAGAGCATTTTCTACCCCAGTGATTATTTCCTCCTTTGGAATATTCCTTGGTGCTATAGCGAAGTTTAGTCCTTTGGATAGGACTGAGGTTGTAGCTTCACTCAGATTCACCTGGGTTAGATTTATAACCACTCGTTCTATTTTATTGGAAGTGGATTCCGGTGAAGGATGTTGCTTTTTAGCCAAATTTTCAAATTTCTTCAATTGCTTCTCTTTCGCTGCTGTAAAGGCATTGAAGGACGATATGAAGGTAATTCTCTCCAATGTCTCCCAATCCTCCGGCATCAAGGTGCTGCTTAATTCCAAGTGAAGTTGGTAGAGTTCCGTCGAACAGTAGTGGAGAGCTCTGCGTGTGTTCTGAACTCGTTCTCTGAGCAGAGCAGAACTCGCCCGGTGGAGAATCCTCTTCGCTTTCTTAGACTTGATCGGATGTTTAATGTTGAGAAATGATGGTATCGTTTCTGAGTCTCTGCATCTCTCGAGAAAAGCCAAAGAAGACAGAAGTTTAAATTTCTTCTTCCTTAGTTTCTCAAATCTTCTACTACTCTTGAAAATCTCCTCCCCGTAGAGGTGAATGAAATTGGTACGGAGGCTTCCGCGGTGATTAATTGGAAAAGTATTTTCCGGGTTAAGGCCGCGTTGGTCCATTTGGGCGGACGACAGTTTCGGGCGCATTCCAGCTCCCGTCTTCAGGTCCAACTGATCTGCAGAGCATCATTTTTCTTCTATATATATATCTAGTCAGGTGCGCGCTGATATGTTCGGTTTGAATCCCATTGTTGGAAAAGCCGTTTGAAAGATGCAGGGAGAGGATAACCGTCTTCCCTGTTGAAGTTCTTTTCGTGGTTCACTATTTCTATTGCCTCCCTTATCAGCCGAGGGAAATATTTATTTTCTCTGGCAATGATTTTGGATTCCTGGAATTTAATCACGTGTCCGGGTTCTGACCATGCATGCTCTGCAACCGCGGAAAGGCGAAAATTTTTCTTTTCGGTTGCCTTACGATGTTCTTCTATTCTGATTTTTAGGGATCTAGATGTTTGACCGATGTAAGATTTACCACAGGTACACGACACTTCATACACTCCTTCGTATATGTCACATGGGTGACGATCTTTTTCGCTCCGAAGGAGGTCAGAGGTCTTCTTAACGCTTTTAAATCTCGTCAAGACGTCGTGTTTGGCGAGAACTCTTGCGATCCTCTCGGAAGTTCCTGCGACGTATGGTAAGATAGCATGTGCCTTTGCCTTCTGATGGTCTTCTCTTTCAGTCTCCAAGGTCGCATGACGTTTCTCTTCTTCCTTACGCGCGATTTTTCGAATTAATTCTCGATTATAGCCATTCCCTTGGAGTGCGGCGAGGAGGTGTTGTTTTTCTTTCGCGAGCGAATCGGCATCCGAGATGGCATATGCCCTGTGATATAAAGTTTTGATAACTGATGCTTTTTGGCCAGGATGATGGTGGGATTTGGCATTTAAATAGCGGTCAGTATGCGTTTTCTTACGATAAACTGAATGTCCTAACGTGCCATTAGCTTTCTTTGTGACGAGAACGTCTAGGAAGGGGAGCCGATTATTTTCCTCCATTTCCATTGTGAATTGAATGGAAGTATTATGGCTGTTGAGATGTTCTAGGAATTTATTCAATTCATCAGTCCCGTGAGGCCATATGACGAAGGTGTCGTCGACATATCTCACAAAGAGTTTTGGTTTTAGATGGAAAGAATCCAGGGCTTTGCGTTCAAAGTCTTCCATGTAAAGATCGGCGATGACTGGGGATAAAGGAGATCCCATGGATGCCCCTTCAGATTGCTCGTATAATTTTCCATTCCAAGAGAAATAGCAATTATTGAGACAAAATTCTACCATTTTAGGAATATCCTTTGGAAGACCTTTTTTCGTTAGAGTCTTAATGATGTCGATTGCCTCTTTAACGGGTATTTTTGTAAATAAGGACACCACGTCGAAACTGACAAGAAGATCATTTTCCGAAATCTTGGCTTCCTGTATAATTTCGATGAAATGGGAGGAGTTCTTTACGTAGGTGGTAGTTAGGCCTGAAAATGGTCGTAGGCTATGGGCTAGATACTTTGCTAGCTTATGCGTGGGTGAATCAATGGCACTTACAATGGGCCGGAGTGGTATCCCATCCTTATGAATTTTTGGCAAACCGTACAGTCGTGGAGGTTTAGGAGCGGTCTGGAGTAGTGGGCGTCGCTCCTCTTCAGGTATTGATGAATGCTTCAGGAGTTCCTTGATGTTTTTCTGGATTTTTGCCGTAGGATCCGACTTCAGTTCTTTGTAGGTTGGGTCGTCCAGCAAACTGTGAATCTTCTTTCTGTAGTCTTCCTTCGAGATGATTACAGTTGCGTTTCCTTTGTCTGCCGGCAATACTATTAAATCCTCGCTTTTTCTGAGTTCGCTGATGGCTAGTCTCTCTGCCCTTGTCAAATTAGGTTTTGGAGGTGCCGCTTTCCGTATGATGTGGCTCAATTCCTCCCTAATTTCGTCTGCCTCTGGTTTTCGTAGCTTGCGCAGAGCATTTTCTACCCCAGTGATTATTTCCTCCTTTGGAATATTCCTTGGTGCTATAGCGAAGTTTAGTCCTTTGGATAGGACTGAGGTTGTAGCTTCACTCAGATTCACCTGGGTTAGATTTATAACCACTCGTTCTATTTTATTGGAAGTGGATTCCGGTGAAGGATGTTGCTTTTTAGCCAAATTTTCAAATTTCTTCAATTGCTTCTCTTTCGCTGCTGTAAAGGCATTGAAGGACGATATGAAGGTAATTCTCTCCAATGTCTCCCAATCCTCCGGCATCAAGGTGCTGCTTAATTCCAAGTGAAGTTGGTAGAGTTCCGTCGAACAGTAGTGGAGAGCTCTGCGTGTGTTCTGAACTCGTTCTCTGAGCAGAGCAGAACTCGCCCGGTGGAGAATCCTCTTCGCTTTCTTAGACTTGATCGGATGTTTAATGTTGAGAAATGATGGTATCGTTTCTGAGTCTCTGCATCTCTCGAGAAAAGCCAAAGAAGACAGAAGTTTAAATTTCTTCTTCCTTAGTTTCTCAAATCTTCTACTACTCTTGAAAATCTCCTCCCCGTAGAGGTGAATGAAATTGGTACGGAGGCTTCCGCGGTGATTAATTGGAAAAGTATTTTCCGGGTTAAGGCCGCGTTGGTCCATTTGGGCGGACGACAGTTTCGGGCGCATTCCAGCTCCCGTCTTCAGGTCCAACTGATCTGCAGAGCATCATTTTTCTTCTATATATATATCTAGTCAGGTGCGCGCTGATATGTTCGGTTTGAATCCCATTGTTGGAAAAGCCGTTTGAAAGATGCAGGGAGAGGATAACCGTCTTCCCTGTTGAAGTTCTTTTCGTGGTTCACTATTTCTATTGCCTCCCTTATCAGCCGAGGGAAATATTTATTTTCTCTGGCAATGATTTTGGATTCCTGGAATTTAATCACGTGTCCGGGTTCTGACCATGCATGCTCTGCAACCGCGGAAAGGCGAAAATTTTTCTTTTCGGTTGCCTTACGATGTTCTTCTATTCTGATTTTTAGGGATCTAGATGTTTGACCGATGTAAGATTTACCACAGGTACACGACACTTCATACACTCCTTCGTATATGTCACATGGGTGACGATCTTTTTCGCTCCGAAGGAGGTCAGAGGTCTTCTTAACGCTTTTAAATCTCGTCAAGACGTCGTGTTTGGCGAGAACTCTTGCGATCCTCTCGGAAGTTCCTGCGACGTATGGTAAGATAGCATGTGCCTTTGCCTTCTGATTTACCTACGTAAAGAACTCCTCCCATTTCATCGAAATTATACAGGAAGCCAAGATTTCGGAAAATGATCTTCTTGTCAGTTTCGACGTGGTGTCCTTATTTACAAAAATACCCGTTAAAGAGGCAATCGACATCATTAAGACTCTAACGAAAAAAGGTCTTCCAAAGGATATTCCTAAAATGGTAGAATTTTGTCTCAATAATTGCTATTTCTCTTGGAATGGAAAATTATACGAGCAATCTGAAGGGGCATCCATGGGATCTCCTTTATCCCCAGTCATCGCCGATCTTTACATGGAAGACTTTGAACGCAAAGCCCTGGATTCTTTCCATCTAAAACCAAAACTCTTTGTGAGATATGTCGACGACACCTTCGTCATATGGCCTCACGGGACTGATGAATTGAATAAATTCCTAGAACATCTCAACAGCCATAATACTTCCATTCAATTCACAATGGAAATGGAGGAAAATAATCGGCTCCCCTTCCTAGACGTTCTCGTCACAAAGAAAGCTAATGGCACGTTAGGACATTCAGTTTATCGTAAGAAAACGCATACTGACCGCTATTTAAATGCCAAATCCCACCATCATCCTGGCCAAAAAGCATCAGTTATCAAAACTTTATATCACAGGGCATATGCCATCTCGGATGCCGATTCGCTCGCGAAAGAAAAACAACACCTCCTCGCCGCACTCCAAGGGAATGGCTATAATCGAGAATTAATTCGAAAAATCGCGCGTAAGGAAGAAGAGAAACGTCATGCGACCTTGGAGACTGAAAGAGAAGACCATCAGAAGGCAAAGGCACATGCTATCTTACCATACGTCGCAGGAACTTCCGAGAGGATCGCAAGAGTTCTCGCCAAACACGACGTCTTGACGAGATTTAAAAGCGTTAAGAAGACCTCTGACCTCCTTCGGAGCGAAAAAGATCGTCACCCATGTGACATATACGAAGGAGTGTATGAAGTGTCGTGTACCTGTGGTAAATCTTACATCGGTCAAACATCTAGATCCCTAAAAATCAGAATAGAAGAACATCGTAAGGCAACCGAAAAGAAAAATTTTCGCCTTTCCGCGGTTGCAGAGCATGCATGGTCAGAACCCGGACACGTGATTAAATTCCAGGAATCCAAAATCATTGCCAGAGAAAATAAATATTTCCCTCGGCTGATAAGGGAGGCAATAGAAATAGTGAACCACGAAAAGAACTTCAACAGGGAAGACGGTTATCCTCTCCCTGCATCTTTCAAACGGCTTTTCCAACAATGGGATTCAAACCGAACATATCAGCGCGCACCTGACTAGATATATATATAGAAGAAAAATGATGCTCTGCAGATCAGTTGGACCTGAAGACGGGAGCTGGAATGCGCCCGAAACTGTCGTCCGCCCAAATGGACCAACGCGGCCTTAACCCGGAAAATACTTTTCCAATTAATCACCGCGGAAGCCTCCGTACCAATTTCATTCACCTCTACGGGGAGGAGATTTTCAAGAGTAGTAGAAGATTTGAGAAACTAAGGAAGAAGAAATTTAAACTTCTGTCTTCTTTGGCTTTTCTCGAGAGATGCAGAGACTCAGAAACGATACCATCATTTCTCAACATTAAACATCCGATCAAGTCTAAGAAAGCGAAGAGGATTCTCCACCGGGCGAGTTCTGCTCTGCTCAGAGAACGAGTTCAGAACACACGCAGAGCTCTCCACTACTGTTCGACGGAACTCTACCAACTTCACTTGGAATTAAGCAGCACCTTGATGCCGGAGGATTGGGAGACATTGGAGAGAATTACCTTCATATCGTCCTTCAATGCCTTTACAGCAGCGAAAGAGAAGCAATTGAAGAAATTTGAAAATTTGGCTAAAAAGCAACATCCTTCACCGGAATCCACTTCCAATAAAATAGAACGAGTGGTTATAAATCTAACCCAGGTGAATCTGAGTGAAGCTACAACCTCAGTCCTATCCAAAGGACTAAACTTCGCTATAGCACCAAGGAATATTCCAAAGGAGGAAATAATCACTGGGGTAGAAAATGCTCTGCGCAAGCTACGAAAACCAGAGGCAGACGAAATTAGGGAGGAATTGAGCCACATCATACGGAAAGCGGCACCTCCAAAACCTAATTTGACAAGGGCAGAGAGACTAGCCATCAGCGAACTCAGAAAAAGCGAGGATTTAATAGTATTGCCGGCAGACAAAGGAAACGCAACTGTAATCATCTCGAAGGAAGACTACAGAAAGAAGATTCACAGTTTGCTGGACGACCCAACCTACAAAGAACTGAAGTCGGATCCTACGGCAAAAATCCAGAAAAACATCAAGGAACTCCTGAAGCATTCATCAATACCTGAAGAGGAGCGACGCCCACTACTCCAGACCGCTCCTAAACCTCCACGACTGTACGGTTTGCCAAAAATTCATAAGGATGGGATACCACTCCGGCCCATTGTAAGTGCCATTGATTCACCCACGCATAAGCTAGCAAAGTATCTAGCCCATAGCCTACGACCATTTTCAGGCCTAACTACCACCTACGTAAAGAACTCCTCCCATTTCATCGAAATTATACAGGAAGCCAAGATTTCGGAAAATGATCTTCTTGTCAGTTTCGACGTGGTGTCCTTATTTACAAAAATACCCGTTAAAGAGGCAATCGACATCATTAAGACTCTAACGAAAAAAGGTCTTCCAAAGGATATTCCTAAAATGGTAGAATTTTGTCTCAATAATTGCTATTTCTCTTGGAATGGAAAATTATACGAGCAATCTGAAGGGGCATCCATGGGATCTCCTTTATCCCCAGTCATCGCCGATCTTTACATGGAAGACTTTGAACGCAAAGCCCTGGATTCTTTCCATCTAAAACCAAAACTCTTTGTGAGATATGTCGACGACACCTTCGTCATATGGCCTCACGGGACTGATGAATTGAATAAATTCCTAGAACATCTCAACAGCCATAATACTTCCATTCAATTCACAATGGAAATGGAGGAAAATAATCGGCTCCCCTTCCTAGACGTTCTCGTCACAAAGAAAGCTAATGGCACGTTAGGACATTCAGTTTATCGTAAGAAAACGCATACTGACCGCTATTTAAATGCCAAATCCCACCATCATCCTGGCCAAAAAGCATCAGTTATCAAAACTTTATATCACAGGGCATATGCCATCTCGGATGCCGATTCGCTCGCGAAAGAAAAACAACACCTCCTCGCCGCACTCCAAGGGAATGGCTATAATCGAGAATTAATTCGAAAAATCGCGCGTAAGGAAGAAGAGAAACGTCATGCGACCTTGGAGACTGAAAGAGAAGACCATCAGAAGGCAAAGGCACATGCTATCTTACCATACGTCGCAGGAACTTCCGAGAGGATCGCAAGAGTTCTCGCCAAACACGACGTCTTGACGAGATTTAAAAGCGTTAAGAAGACCTCTGACCTCCTTCGGAGCGAAAAAGATCGTCACCCATGTGACATATACGAAGGAGTGTATGAAGTGTCGTGTACCTGTGGTAAATCTTACATCGGTCAAACATCTAGATCCCTAAAAATCAGAATAGAAGAACATCGTAAGGCAACCGAAAAGAAAAATTTTCGCCTTTCCGCGGTTGCAGAGCATGCATGGTCAGAACCCGGACACGTGATTAAATTCCAGGAATCCAAAATCATTGCCAGAGAAAATAAATATTTCCCTCGGCTGATAAGGGAGGCAATAGAAATAGTGAACCACGAAAAGAACTTCAACAGGGAAGACGGTTATCCTCTCCCTGCATCTTTCAAACGGCTTTTCCAACAATGGGATTCAAACCGAACATATCAGCGCGCACCTGACTAGATATATATATAGAAGAAAAATGATGCTCTGCAGATCAGTTGGACCTGAAGACGGGAGCTGGAATGCGCCCGAAACTGTCGTCCGCCCAAATGGACCAACGCGGCCTTAACCCGGAAAATACTTTTCCAATTAATCACCGCGGAAGCCTCCGTACCAATTTCATTCACCTCTACGGGGAGGAGATTTTCAAGAGTAGTAGAAGATTTGAGAAACTAAGGAAGAAGAAATTTAAACTTCTGTCTTCTTTGGCTTTTCTCGAGAGATGCAGAGACTCAGAAACGATACCATCATTTCTCAACATTAAACATCCGATCAAGTCTAAGAAAGCGAAGAGGATTCTCCACCGGGCGAGTTCTGCTCTGCTCAGAGAACGAGTTCAGAACACACGCAGAGCTCTCCACTACTGTTCGACGGAACTCTACCAACTTCACTTGGAATTAAGCAGCACCTTGATGCCGGAGGATTGGGAGACATTGGAGAGAATTACCTTCATATCGTCCTTCAATGCCTTTACAGCAGCGAAAGAGAAGCAATTGAAGAAATTTGAAAATTTGGCTAAAAAGCAACATCCTTCACCGGAATCCACTTCCAATAAAATAGAACGAGTGGTTATAAATCTAACCCAGGTGAATCTGAGTGAAGCTACAACCTCAGTCCTATCCAAAGGACTAAACTTCGCTATAGCACCAAGGAATATTCCAAAGGAGGAAATAATCACTGGGGTAGAAAATGCTCTGCGCAAGCTACGAAAACCAGAGGCAGACGAAATTAGGGAGGAATTGAGCCACATCATACGGAAAGCGGCACCTCCAAAACCTAATTTGACAAGGGCAGAGACTAGCCATCAGCGAACTCAGAAAAAGCGAGGATTTAATAGTATTGCCGGCAGACAAAGGAAACGCAACTGTAATCATCTCGAAGGAAGACTACAGAAAGAAGATTCACAGTTTGCTGGACGACCCAACCTACAAAGAACTGAAGTCGGATCCTACGGCAAAAATCCAGAAAAACATCAAGGAACTCCTGAAGCATTCATCAATACCTGAAGAGGAGCGACGCCCACTACTCCAGACCGCTCCTAAACCTCCACGACTGTACGGTTTGCCAAAAATTCATAAGGATGGGATACCACTCCGGCCCATTGTAAGTGCCATTGATTCACCCACGCATAAGCTAGCAAAGTATCTAGCCCATAGCCTACGACCATTTTCAGGCCTAACTACCACCTACGTAAAGAACTCCTCCCATTTCATCGAAATTATACAGGAAGCCAAGATTTCGGAAAATGATCTTCTTGTCAGTTTCGACGTGGTGTCCTTATTTACAAAAATACCCGTTAAAGAGGCAATCGACATCATTAAGACTCTAACGAAAAAAGGTCTTCCAAAGGATATTCCTAAAATGGTAGAATTTTGTCTCAATAATTGCTATTTCTCTTGGAATGGAAAATTATACGAGCAATCTGAAGGGGCATCCATGGGATCTCCTTTATCCCCAGTCATCGCCGATCTTTACATGGAAGACTTTGAACGCAAAGCCCTGGATTCTTTCCATCTAAAACCAAAACTCTTTGTGAGATATGTCGACGACACCTTCGTCATATGGCCTCACGGGACTGATGAATTGAATAAATTCCTAGAACATCTCAACAGCCATAATACTTCCATTCAATTCACAATGGAAATGGAGGAAAATAATCGGCTCCCCTTCCTAGACGTTCTCGTCACAAAGAAAGCTAATGGCACGTTAGGACATTCAGTTTATCGTAAGAAAACGCATACTGACCGCTATTTAAATGCCAAATCCCACCATCATCCTGGCCAAAAAGCATCAGTTATCAAAACTTTATATCACAGGGCATATGCCATCTCGGATGCCGATTCGCTCGCGAAAGAAAAACAACACCTCCTCGCCGCACTCCAAGGGAATGGCTATAATCGAGAATTAATTCGAAAAATCGCGCGTAAGGAAGAAGAGAAACGTCATGCGACCTTGGAGACTGAAAGAGAAGACCATCAGAAGGCAAAGGCACATGCTATCTTACCATACGTCGCAGGAACTTCCGAGAGGATCGCAAGAGTTCTCGCCAAACACGACGTCTTGACGAGATTTAAAAGCGTTAAGAAGACCTCTGACCTCCTTCGGAGCGAAAAAGATCGTCACCCATGTGACATATACGAAGGAGTGTATGAAGTGTCGTGTACCTGTGGTAAATCTTACATCGGTCAAACATCTAGATCCCTAAAAATCAGAATAGAAGAACATCGTAAGGCAACCGAAAAGAAAAATTTTCGCCTTTCCGCGGTTGCAGAGCATGCATGGTCAGAACCCGGACACGTGATTAAATTCCAGGAATCCAAAATCATTGCCAGAGAAAATAAATATTTCCCTCGGCTGATAAGGGAGGCAATAGAAATAGTGAACCACGAAAAGAACTTCAACAGGGAAGACGGTTATCCTCTCCCTGCATCTTTCAAACGGCTTTTCCAACAATGGGATTCAAACCGAACATATCAGCGCGCACCTGACTAGATATATATATAGAAGAAAAATGATGCTCTGCAGATCAGTTGGACCTGAAGACGGGAGCTGGAATGCGCCCGAAACTGTCGTCCGCCCAAATGGACCAACGCGGCCTTAACCCGGAAAATACTTTTCCACTATCCCGAAGAATTTGATGCTGGTACCATTACTTTAAACAAAAGTCATAGGGAGCGAATGATAATTTTCTTCTACAAGTAATAAAATAGAACAGAAAAGGGGATATTTAATGCAATGTAAAAATAACTATGAAATAAAACACTGCACTGTACTGTAAAATAATTGTAAAATAAACATGTTAACGATAGAGAAAATTCACAGAAACCTTAGATACCTGACGTATCAATTCTATAGATAAACCTGAAACTCCTCTTTACAAATTCGTGTTAGATTTAATCCTTGGACAAGGAGTAAAGTATTTTTAAATCCTAAACTAAAAAAAACATTAAACATTTTAGACTTTATGCACAGAGATTAATTAAGGGTTCTTTTCACTGAATGCATTACAATTCTCACCCCTTCAAAGTCTTGTTTTTCACAACGTTGTTAATTCAATCGCCGTTTGCCTGTTTACAAACTTCTTCAACTGGATCACGCATATTGATTATGTCACCACACTCCGATAAAGATAATCTACCAGTCTAACACAAAAGTTTTCCAAAGGAATAGAAATTGATGGAGTAACTTTTAACAAAGCTCGAGGGAAGGAAAGGGGGATTAACTGGGACCGAAGCGATTTTGTTGCAGTAGGACGACGACAAGCCATGGAGTTTACCCACCACTTCAGTTCCACAAAAGGATTTTTACCGAAGGCACCAAAAGGATACTTTTTGGACCCATAGAAACCTGGTAGGAAACTTGGTCGATTATGTACCCCCTCCTCTTCTCCCAGTCCCATGTCCCCCAATTCCTTCCCTACTTCCACTCTATAGCTGCAATAATAACCTCCTATCCTCTGGATTAGCACACTTTGTTTGTCTCCGCGACTCTTTTTGAGATCCCGCTCTTGCGCGCTCGACAGAGTTCCCGTGTCGTTTCATTCCCTCTATCGCTCACAAAGCGTCCATCTGACGCCATGTACGACCTACCTCCTTCCCCCAAACCGCTCCTTTTCTCTCTATATTTTTCTTCCTCCTCTGTCTTCACATGCATCCCTTTCGCAACTCACCCCATTCCGTACTAGACAGAGAGCCCCAGGGCCCAAAGCAGTTCGGATGACTGTGGAGTGAGTCTTGTTCATTGAGTTGTTTTTCTGAGGTTTCATAATTTTCTAATATACCTTATGTAATTCTTCAAATGATAAATATTTATTTTCACAATATTGGGCGTCAATCTGGGATCGATGAAGATTATCGTCAGCAGTCACAAATCCCAAGATTTGAGTCAATGATTAATCCAATTTTCCATTAAACTCAATAGCAATATTGACTCCTATGCATGTATTTCAGCCATCCAGGTAGCTATTGACTTTTGACATCCCTCGGAATTTATTTGATTCATTCCGTGTTTTCTCTTCCTTGGTAACTCATAACCTTCGTTTCTTCATTCATTAAAGTTTTCAAGGGTCTGTTGTGTGTTTGAATGCCATAGAAAGTAATAATAAAATAGTACGTCTATCGGAAAGTGGACGTTTTCTTGGAAAACAAAATTATCAATAAAATTATGACATTTGTACATCTCGTATACATGGGCGTGTTTCCCGATGTTTAAAATCCGAGTGTATTCGGGCTTTAAACAGGACTTTCGGCTTTTAACTTTTGGACTATACACACACTCACACAGACGTAAATTCTGGTGTTTTCCCGGTTAATTACAAAAGTAAGATGTTCTCGGGATTCACAATGGGTTTAGTAATTGTCTGCTGCCAACGTTTCGACGGAAAACTCTTCCATCAACATTAGGGCATTGATGTAAACACGCATATGCTTACGAGATAATGACTCTCCCAGTCGATGGTCACCTGGTTGATCGAAATGCATGAGTAAGAGTCAAAATTCATATTCCTTTCATTGACAGCTTGTATTAATCTTACAATTTACTTTATTGCTCTCTTCTTGAATAAAATCCGAAGGTTGGTTTGTCACTGCTATCCACTCATCTCTCTGATCAGCCAACCCCTCCATCCCTACGTAATTTTTCCTTTTGACGCCCTCCATAATTTGCCTGATATATTCCAATAATCGGCCTTCCTCTGTAGTTCTTCGCATTCATTTCAACTTCCATTTTAGTGTTCAATGAGGTAATGTGTCGCAAAATGTATCCAATAAGTTTGTCTCTTCTTGTTCTCAGAGTTTTCACAGTACTTCTTTTCTCTCCAACTCTTTCTAGGACTTCTTCGTTGGTGATTCTCTCCGTCCGTTCAATCTTCATAATTCTTTGATAGCACCACATCAACTGAGGTGCGTTTGTATGAAGTAATGAACTTATATATTCATAATAAATTCATTTTGTCTCTGGCTCAACATCTTAAAATTCAAACATACACACCCATCACGCCATTTACTTTCATGGTAAGTAACTTCACAGAACTTAATTACTGCTGCTAGGCTCAGAAAAGTTTATTTTTCTTTCTTTTAATAATTTCCTCCATAATGCCCTATCCTTGCGAACCGCTTTGTTTCTATCATTTTATGCATTTTAATTCTATTTGTTTTCCATTTATTGCCTCGCTGTCTCAGATATTTCAATTTTAACTCACGTTAAGTGTGATAAAAAAATACAACCTCTAGCACAGCTTTCACTCAAAGTGTGGTAACATTACCCTTCTTTTACAAAGGTAAGGCAAATATATTTTTTATATATATTTTCCTTACATTTAAGGATAGTTTATACATAAATTCCATGTTTTTAAACTTCAGCGATTAGCAGTTTTCCACTTTTTTATATTAATTATAGGTTAACTTTATTGCGAACAAACTAGATATTTTTGAGCAACAAGAAATAAATCAACAGTCTTCGTCAAATTCCGCTTATGGGAATATTTCAATCCCACTCTCCTTTGCACTCCATTACCTTCCCGTTTATACTTTCACCCTTCTTTTTCACTCCCTAACAACCAACTTTAAATATGTAAACTAGCAAACCTGCTGCCTGCTTTGCAGGCAGTCTCTGTCTGGTGTGATCTTGAATTGAACTTGGAGTTTTTTTCTTTATATTGCACTACTTAAGTGAAGGCAGTGGAAAATGTGGCCAAATGAGTGTATATGTTTCCCAAAAATGAAATAAATTCAGAATAATTTTTCCTCCCCAAAATATCAATTGCATTGTTTTAAGCCTTCCCATTCCATGCAAACCTGAGAGAGAAATAAGGTGGCGCGAACTTGAGGCGCGATCGCCGGCGGGGCCCGGCATGCGTTGCAATGCCTCTTTTTCTTTTTAAGTAGGCAAAACATATACAAAGCATACACATTTACATGTTCAACAAAAATGAAAGAAAATTATATTTTGTGTAATAAAATAGTTGAAAATTTTATTAGAGTGCTTTCGGATACACAATATGTTTGTTCCTACGGCCCTCTGCAAAAACAAATTATTTTTTCGGCAGTCCTACTATGAGCATGCAACTTTATTATAAGCGTGTAAAGCATGGGTTTTCCAGATTTAATCCACACACAAGAAGCGATTTACCTTAAGCATTGTTGATTGTCAATTAAAATGCAAGGCGAACGGGGAACTGTAGTCGTTTGAAATCAAATGGCATTTTGGTGGGAATGATGGGAATACGTGGAATAAGCACATCTTTTCCTTGTGAATTGCCATTCAGAATTGTCGCTTCTATGACGTTTGGTATCAGTGTTTAGACAGTGACCCTGGTTCCATTACACATTCGCGGTGCATTAATGTTGCGCAAAATAATTATTGGTGCGCCGATTTTAAGTGACAATTTGTGCAGTGGTACACCAGAAAGACCCAACGAATTTAAAAACTCAATTGGATAGTTAATACATCGAAACCGGTCGCAATAAATTTATAATTAATATAATAAAGTGGAAAACTGCTAATTTATTTCATTCGTAAAGAATCAATTCCACCACATCTGCATTAAGACAAATTTCTTTATTCAGAGGAGAGTTTATTGTTGAAAGAGATTAGAGAAAACTTAGGTATAATTTTCTTCAGATGAAATAAAATGTTTTTACAAATCTTCCGCTCTCTTACGGCTAATTTGGAGCCGATTCGGCACATGTTCGTCGAAGGATTGAACAGAGATGTTTGTTTCTAAGCCGTTAAACATTACTCATGGCCTTTATTCCGTCACAAAAAAATGAATATCGGTTAATTTAACCTAAATATTACAGGCCCCAATGCAAAATTTGGTGAAGTCAGCCCTATTGAATCGGCCGGTTGAAGTCGGCATCGCGTGGCTGATGCTGACATCAATCGGAAGTGTTTTTGGCAAGGAAAAAATACGGTCTTGAAATAATCAATGCTCACTCTATCGGGCAGTTCCAATTCAAGACAACGCAGGACGCCAGGTTTGACTAACAACTGAAAAGAGAGCCTAAGTCGGTGAGACCCCATGATACTCAAGGTCTTTGAAAACATCCTCATTCCGTTCGTTTGCTACACCTATTCCTACACCCTTAGGGGTGTCCTCTTTCCGGACGAGAGTGGGACGTATCAAGGGTTACCAAGGCAATAATATAACCTCATTTAAACAAAGTTTCATGATACACCCTTTATTTTTATATGCATTACGTCACGTATTAATGTCTCATATTCTCAGTGCATCTTATTAAATATTTTTTCATTGTTTTATGGTATCATTGCCATTAAATATTATGTCATCACATCGCTAATAAATTTAATTTGTGAAAGGAAATCATTCTATCTCCACTGATATGTCAAATTATTCAGAAATTCGTCAACCAATAGGAACATTAGTAATTCGATATGACATTTATATTCATTGTTGAATATTCAATAGCGATAATCATAGTTGTTGGCTCACCACGGTCCATCTCCCACAACGTCCAAAGGCTAAGTGGCTCTGATCGCCGCCATTAATGAATAATTAGCGAGTAAAATATTGCAAAAAAGGTTTAGAGGGTAATGCGATGATGAAAACAAAATGTATAAATATTTAAGTGAAAACGGCTATGAAAAAAAGAAGAAAAATAACTTCCCCAGCAGGGAATCGAACGCCACATCTTCCGCTACAATGGTTTTGTACGTACACAGACAAGCAGACAGACAGTGTGATCTAATATAAATGTAGTAAGAAGAAGTAGAGGATGAGCAGTTTGAGTTAGCAAAGGAGTCAATACCTGCCGTAAAAAATCACTGTCACCCACCAAAGGCTGCTGCCCACTGCCACTCACACCATACAATGTTATTTATCGTTTTGTAATACCAAGTATTAAAATAGCCGGTCCAAAGTCTCACGCCAGGCACCATACCACCCGCTTGCGGGTCCACATACTCCTGGTATGTCAAAGATTGCCTACTTGGTACATAGAGAACTCGAAATGAGAAAAAATATTTTTCAAGGCAATTCATGCATTTAAACAATTCTTTATCCATTTTCATCATGTCTCACAGACACCTTAAGTCCGCCTGTTTGCGATTATTTTGGCATTGTTATTGTGATAGATTCCAGTGCCGCCGCCGGTATTCTCTCGAAACAATCGGCTCGCCTGCTTGCCTGTGATTGGCCGTTGGATTCAAGAATCAGATGGAAAACAATGATCGTACTTATTTCCGTTTTCAGTACCGAGAGTCAACTTCGATTCCGTAATTGGATGTGACCACACCCTATTCACGTTACAATTTCAAGTATACTGAATTCTGTTCGATTTTTAGAAATGAAATAAGAATCCTTGTAAAATGGTCTTATGGATTGAATGACTAATGATGAATTAAAGAAATACTAAAAAGGAAATGTTAAATGCTTTTAAAAATAAGCTTAATCATTCTTTTAAAAAATCAATGCTTTGGAGCTGAAGCTGAAGCTACCCGGGGCTTTTAAGGCTATTTTACCCGATGATTAAGTCAGCAGTCAATAAATGAAATCATTACATGTGCTGAGAATTCCTAAATTACTCAAGAGTGCAGTTATAGTATCATAATATTGTTCTCGCCTTTTTATGAAAAACCAAAACGTAAGTCTGATTCCTTTAATTTAAAAGTACAAAGTATATTTTTGTAAATGACTGAAAATATTTAAAACAAAATAGTTGCAAGTTAGTTAACATATGAAACAAGTTTTTTTATTTTTATATGAAAACCTTAGACAAATTAAAAAATGTGAAATATTGAAATTATAATCAATAATTTGAACGTAAAATTTGACCTGAGTCGAGCTGGAACTGGAGCTAAGAAATAAATCAAAGCTGGAGTCACTCCCCAAGACCTAGGCTCCGTAGCCCTGAAAAAAAAAAGGAAATGTTCCATCCCTGCCCATCGGGTAGGCGAAGCCTCGTACTACGTACTCCATTTGCGTCCACAGCAGAAATCTACCCTAACACTCCCGGTTATACCCCCGTCAGTTTCCGCCAAATACCAACACACTTTTCCCTGCACTCGGTGACCGGATTATGATCGCTTCTGGCTGGACGTCATTATTCGGGCTTTCACTCCCACCCACAACCCACACTTCACTCTGTCTGTCGCTTGTGCGCCCGGCAACTTTGTTTTGTTCGCGGCCTACGACGTAGGACACGTGCTCTTTTATGACGACAGAGGGTGCTGGTAGGGACGTGATTCTAGCGGACAGAGCACCAGCGCCGCGGGTGTCCACAAGCCGAAGCATAAAAAAACAAAGCACGCGTGGAGGTAGAGGGCGTGACTCATTATTCCCTGTTATTTCCTCATTTTTTATCACTTTTTTCGTAACTGCGTATCGAAGGGGTATTTTTTTGCTTCAATCGCCACTTTGCCGCTCACGACCCTATCAAAATATTAGCATGACGAAATTCGCTGGCCCGTTACGATTTGTTCTGGAAAAAATCACCAGGTTTTTCTGAAATTGGGCGATGAAATAACCAAACTTTTCCATATACTAAATTCTCCCTCTTTCTTATGCTTGTTAGAAATGACTCAGAAATATCAATCAATAACAAATTTATAGAAAACCAGAAGCCTTTCAGGTTTTTGTCATCATCTGTTTGTCCGAAGACATTGATTTTTAAGTCGTTGCTTAAAATAGGACAGATATTTTAATACGGTTTTTCAAACCCTGTTTTTAGCTTCAAAGTGCCAAAAACCACTACCTATAGTTGTTTTAAATTAGAGGCGGATATTTAATGATTCAACACGTGATTTTTGGAGTGACCAATACCTATACATGTTGTAATCTAGATTTAATTTTTTTTAAACCGTGGACCACGCAAGTTTATGCTTGTAATCTTACTATACTATTATATTTAATTAAATTTTAACACCATAAAATCCTCTTGTTCAGCCATGATTGAGAGAATAACGCCGCAGAGGTGTTCAAGCGTTGTTTGTAGTCTCAATGTTATCCAAGTTAATATGGCATGGAATTTAATTATCTCACATGATGTCATATTATTCACTCGATACAAATTCTTTTAGAACGCCTTGAATTTAATCTTTGAGCAACCAGAAAATCCCAGCTTTATTCATACAATGTGACTTGAGGCGTCACTACGTGAAAACGTTAAGCGTTCATGGTAAACAATTATTAACTGTATGCTTTTTACGGACTTAATTTATTTACCATCCAAGTTTACAACACATAAGCGTTATCATCAAGGTTAATACATAAAACCCTGATAATGACACTAATACGTCAAAACTTTAGGCAGTAGATTTAACTGTGTGACAATTGCAAAAAGTTTACAATTGCTGATCATGAAAATCCTAATTTACTGGAAAATCGGAAGAATATCAAAAAAACTCAAACAACGAATAGGCTAAGGGTACTCTGATTGATCAGTTCAAAGAGTAGGTATTTTTTTCATGTGTTGTGGAGTGGGTAGCAGTCTTCTAGGATGACACTGTCGGTATGTTTAGAAATTTCACGTTATTACCATAGGCTTATACTTACGGCCGTTGAAATTGAAAAGCATAATGACATTTTAAACCGAAAAGACTGCTACCAGCTCCACAGATATTATAAACGAATTCTATGGAAAACCGAAAATTTATAGACCAGTTGCCTTGCTCATACAGGGTATGTAAACAACATTAACATACCCTGTATGAGAATAGCCATGGCCTGAATACACCCGTTTAAACGATGGAGAAACTTTTGTCTCCTATCCACAACATGCCCAATGGAATCCCGATAATGAAACCTTCACAGGTATAATATAATATGTACATAAACCATTTAATACCCATTTTTAATACAATAAAATTAGTACTTTTCCACACTTTATTTAAAAACTGTCACCGGTTTAACCTTAATACGATAAAATGCCTTATTAAGGTGAAACCGGTCGCAGTTTTTCAATCAAGTGTGGAAAAGTAAAAAGTTTTTTTTTTTATTAAAAATGGATATCTATCACTTTCACGAAGTCAAGCCTGAAACAATCAAATGTATTCATTTACATACCACTTAAAAAACGGATTGTCACACCTGCAGCACCATAATCACCACAAGCACAATCAATGGGGGACAACCATGGTGTCACTCACCTGTAACGAATGAGAATGGAATATTAATATCAGAAAAAATATCCCAAACACTTCATTAATCATAAACATCAATTCAGTTTACACTAATTGACTGCGGTTCACGCAGTATTAAAACTTTCGAAATATGAAATACTCAAAAGCTAATTGATAATTCTTATCAGTAGAATGGGATGCAAACAAAAATTAGTGATAGGAAAATTCAGCAACTGATGCTTGGGAATTTGACTGAACACACATTAATTTGATTTTATGATAACTTTAATATGATAAAGTACGTAGCCTTCTTTTTACTTTTACTAATAAATAAAGCAGATGAGAAGACTGTCGCATGTTGCATAAAGAAGGATTTCCGCGGACGTTAGATGAACTATATTTTCCGTTATTAAAAAATGACAGTTTAATCCAGAAATAGAGCCACGTAATTACTTTATAGTTAAAGGGCTCTCATTCATCACATAATTTTAATTTTCAAAGTTAAAATGCACCATGTACCGATGCATAATTCTAGTTAATACTTTTGACGTTGTTCCTCCCTTAATATAAAAGTTTAACATGTGTGGAGAGTACTGTTGTAATTCGCCTCGGTTTAAGGCTCATGCGCTGTAATAAAGTCGCAGAAATATACGACATTTATGATTCATAAGCTCATAACCTGTATTTTTAATGCTAAGGGATTAGTATATTTTCTCTTCATTGGATGATTCTACCAATTTAATTCGAATAAATGACAAAATACTTTAAGATAATCCTACGGTACCATTCAAGTTCACGATGGCTTGAATTGTTGACAAGTCTACGTGTTTCTATTAGTGTGATGAATCTATCGCAGCTATAATTTCTGGTCTAGATGTATTTGTTCGGTATGCTAACTTTGACATTTACCATTTCATCCCAATTAACATCAGACAATTTATAATGGGTGAACATTCTACATTACTTAATCTCAGATTAGTACTTTTAGTACTTGGCACCTTTTTTAAATCGAAGATCTAATTAAAAAATTCCATATAAAGGTTAGTTCAACAAACCAATAGAAGCCAATAAAAAAGGTTCGCTTAGAAAATAAAAATTATTTGTCAACCCAAGAATAAATTCAATATATTACAAAAGAATGCGTCGGTTTCAAAGATCTGTTCTTTCAAATGGTACAATCTACAGACCTGCGCGACCTCTTAAAATGACCGATACATTCTCTAGTTTTGTTGAAACAAATAACATTATAAATGTTTAATATGCCCTCCTTGAGTAACCCAAACAATATAAAGTCGATATTCAAATTCCTCGCACACTCTGTGAAGCATGTCAGCAGTTACTGTCTTCACAGCCAAAGTTATGCGTGCTTTCAATTCCCCGCTGTTAGTAGGCATTGATTAAGATTGGCTTTTTCCTCTACTGGAGGCAGATTCTAATGATTTTGTGTTTCAACAAGACGGGGTTTCCCTCATTGACAGCTCACAGTTCGTGCTCATCTTAATGAGACCTACCCACAAATATGGATTCGTCGATCTGCAAGGCAAGACCTCTCCCTTTATCTGTGGCCTCCGAGGTCACCTGATCTCACACCATGTGATATTTTTTTGTGGGGAGATATTTCAAGGGTCAAGTATTTGTGCCGCCATTGCCTACTAACAGCGAGGAATTGAAATTACGCATTACTTTGGCTGTGAATACAGTAACTGCTGACATGCTTCAAAGAGTGTGGGAGGAATTTAAATATCGACTTGATATTGTTCGGGTTACTCAAGGAGGACATATTGAACCTTAATAATGTTATTTTTATAGAAAACTAGAGAATGTATCGGTCATTTTAAGACGTCGCGCAGCTCTGTAGCTCATACTATTTGAAAAAATGAGATCTTAGAAACCGACGCATTCTATTGTAATTACCCTGTAGATTATCCCGAATTATTAAAACATGAGCATATCAAAATGTTGCCCCAACAGAGTCTATTGACGATTAAAAGGCATTCAAATTGGGGTTGAATAGTTTATCAAGATGCTCCCTAGCATCACACTATCAAATGTGAAATGAAAAACTTAAAATAAATCGACGTTTTATGTTTTTTATGATTACTTTCAGTATTTCCTGTTTTCCTAGCTTCAAATTCACTATTAAAAAAACTCTCAGCCCTAATTTCTCATTTCATACACCTTTTAGAACTCTTTTACTTCCCCAATCGACTGACTTTCCTCATCTTCAATGCTGAGTTCTTCTTCGATAGTCTCCATTTATGTATATATCGTGCATTGTCCATAAATTTACACACCCTCAATTCACAGGAAATTCATATTCTCATCCAGTCTCCCCAGTTTTTTAATTTTGCTTCCAAAGATTTTGAACTGTTTGCGTCATTAGAACAGCAAAATCAGCAATCACAATGGAAAAGTAAACGGGATGAATCAGATGAAACTGATTCGGCAGCACTATATTCTTCCAGAAAAGATGGATTTAAATGCTTGAGTTGACTTAACCCTTCTAAATTATGTATTAAAGTCTTCAAATTAGGTAGAAGCATAAAGAAATAAACATGGCAGAAAATGACAGAATTAGGCAGAAACTGTACAATGTATATCTGCAGCTAACTTTCACTACCAATAGAGGGATTATTGTAATTTATACATTGATTTGTAAACAAAGAAACAGCAATAAAACTTAATGAATCCTCTTATTACATAATGTTTTTTCTTTCAAGAGATTAATTAATCTTCAATAATTCCAGTCCATTAATTGTTAAATTATTTCATTTCTCCTTATCAGCGTTTCGCATTTTTGTACATACTTCTTTAGTTCCTTCTGAATTTATTGTATAATGATACCTTCCTTGCTATTTTTTCTCCTAAAAGAAAAAAGAATTGAAAATATTAAGTAGTTACTAAGATTTTATTAATGCCTTATGCATACATAGATTCATATGACATTGGAACTTGGTGCCTGAGAAGTTGAAATAAATATATGGCTCGTTGCAGTAAGAGGATTAAACCAAAATTAAACACCAGGAGTTTTTTTTCTTTCCATACACTTTTGAGTACACGCATTAAATAATGCTTGAGAAGATATTTAGGGATTAATTGTACCTTAGATATGCTAGCAGTGATTTTTTTAAACAGCTTAAGTTTTCACGAGAAAAAATAAACGAGCAAAGTGCATCAATAAAGGGGCAGTCGATGTTTCTTAATGAGTCAGGTTGAAAAATAATTAGAGGCAAGTTTGATTAAAAAGTGTTATGCATGGATAAGAGGTGTGCGGTATAAACGAACCAACTTCGTTTGGGATTAAACTGGAGTTCACAGCGGGACTTGTCGCCTGGCGACCGTCTTTGAAGATTATCGTGTATCCGTCCGCAAAGTTTTCGGGCCAGCGCTTTGAAATTTTCCTTTAGTTTTGCTGTTCCCATCGCCCAGTCGTTACTCACACTTTGGCGCGATAAAAATAAAAATTTAGTGCCAAGTAATCCGTATGCAACGTGTTTTTAGGGCAAATGACAAGTCTTTGTAGACGCCGAACGCACTGAAATATTGTGGCCATTTTGTGCAGCTGAAACATAGTTACGTGATTTGTTTCCCTAAGCTGCATCTTCTATTTCATGGTTTATTTCTCTGCAAACATCCATTTAACAGAAAAAATAACAATTGTTGTTAACATTCATAGTTTATAATATATTTTTATCTCATATAGCCACGACCTTGAGCAATTAGGGAAATGTTTAGGCTTGCATCACGTGTCTGCTGCATGTATTCCAAATGGGAAGCTGACGGGCCGCGCGAGAGAAAATTGTAAATGTTTAAATATTTATAAAAAACGCATTTATGAATTTCCACTAAATTTTATTTTTTTTCTAGTTAGCTGGATATGTTTAGATTACGGAAAAACATTTTCGGCCGATTCTGAGATGGAGTATTTGAGAAAAGTGCATTAACAATTTTTGAAACACGGGCCGCGCGAGAGAAAATTGTAAATGTTTAAATATTTATAAAAAGCGCATTTATGAATTACCACTAAATTTTATTTTTGGAATAGTTAGCTAAATATGTTTAGATTACGAAAAAAAAGTGTCGACCGATTCTGAGGTGGAGTATTTGAGAAAAGTGTATTAACAATTTTTGAAACACGGGCCGCGCGAGAGAAAATTGTAAATGTTTAAATATTTATAAAAAACGCATTTATGAGTTGCCACTAAATTTTATTTTTGGAATAGTTAGCTGAATATGTTTAAATTACGGAAAAAAAGTTTCGGCCGATTCTGAGATGGAGTATTTGAGAAAAGTTTATTAACAATATTTTAAACATTAGTAATTTACAACAATAGGGTATAGAAGAAAATAATTTTTTATTGATATATTTGCATTTAATAAAGATTTAGCTTTAATAAAAGCTATTAATCATTGTTTTATGACAATTACAAGCGGAGATATAAGTGATAATATGATTTAAGGCACGGATTTTTGCTAAAAATGCGAAAAAATTAAAATATGCATAATTCACTCAAAAATTTATTTTTCACAAAACGGTTTGAGGGTATTCAGTTTGAGTTAATATTGTACCCATACACCAATTTTTATCAAAATCTGAGACCCTAAGGGACAAACGTTTGTTGAATTGAGGTGGAATGACCCATATGATAGATCAGGAGAAGAATTGACAAACTGCAGACTATCCACCCTAAATTTGTTGATTGCACTTCCTGAGGAATAGAAATAGCAGCATGACATGCTAAAATAAGTTATAATTTTCTCCAAGGACGCCAAAAGAAACACAATTCATACTTACCGCATTCGGGTATTTATATAATTTTGGTGTGTGAAAATTCCTGACTAGTTTCTTCAAACATTCTTTACGACTTAGGTTCACATCTCAACGTTTCTTATGCAGAAAATATCCAAAATTATCACTTAAAAAAGTAATTTTGTGTTTTTGTACGGTTTTTCCTTAGCAAAAGATACCAAAGGGTTTAAAATGATATTACGCCCGCTCAGTGTCAATCCCATTATTTTATCTGGCAATCATTCGTCTAGCTGAAAAATATCCCTGAAATATCTCTTCTTCAAACCTTCTATTCTGAAGCCATCACTCGAGAAATTATAATCAGCTTGAATAATGTTTCTATTCTTAATTTGAAAAAACGTGTTTTCGAGGATGCTTGAAGCAAACCGTAGCCCACAAGGTCTGATGAGTGAGTGGGACCAGATTGAAACATTTAAAAAAAACTTCACGTTTTCATATTCACAATGGATGTATTTTAAATTGTTTTTATATTTATGCCTGACTTCCAGTTAACCTTTATTTTAATATACCTTTCTGCTTCATTTAAGTGATTCCGATAGAATCGGAAATAACCGGTGCTTTTTGGAGATATTGCACGTCACAATTACGTAAAGTTTTCTTTGAGCTTAGCAGAATACGCGTGTTAATTTACAATGAGAGTTTACGCTGGCTTTCGATGCGCATATGCTGGATAAAAATGACGTGATAATTTCATGAGTTCATCCTTAATCTCATTCTTTCAGTCGTCAACAAATATCCACCGTTTTTGCTCATTGCATGCGTCAACGGTATCTATCGCTGAAGTTGGAATTGACCGTACCCAAGGACAGAAAAAGTAATTTCTAAAATCCATTTGTACACTTATAGGCATATTAGCATCTTGCCAAAAACATTCAATATACAGGGAGGGATTTGTAGTCAATATTTGACTCTAAAGTGATTTTAGCAGACCTAAAGCGATAGTATAAAGGGACTCTTAAGACATTAAGTACCGTCTATGAATCTAACCCTACCTAAGTAATTCTAACCATTGAATGCAGTATTTATGGCCAAAATATAGAAACCGGAGGAATTTTTCATGGGTTCTGGCTCACACACAAAGAAACGCGGAACTACTCCTTGAAGACAGCAAAAACGATACGGTAACAGCGGATTCATTTCGTTCATTCAAGTCGCACTTAAAAGGAACAGCCGCGATACAGCCACAGTACTTTGGAACCAGTTCATCAAAACTCTCCCATTCCCGCCGGTTTTATTTATTTATTTATGCCGTAGCTTCTTATTTCCCCCGTATAATGAGGCGCTATACATATTTCTTTTCCGCCTTCTTAGGGGGTGGGTGGGTTGGAACGTTTCATCAAGGCACTAACTTACCCGATTGCCTTGCTAGAAGGGTCCTCTCGCCTGGCGTCGTTAGTCGAGCCAAGATAAGGGAGGAGAAAAGAACTTCTTTTTGGCAGCTAAAGACCCAGCGCGGGAGCAGAAAGATGGGTCTCGAGAAAATCGATAGATAAGCGATTAAGGTTGGAGTTTATTTCTCCTTCCCCCCAAACCCCACTGCAGCTAAATTTCAGCCTCCTGCGCAAGAGGGAGAGGAAATATTTTAATGACGGGTAAAGGCGAGCATCATGGCGCGTTATTATTTTTATTATTCTCCGGGGATCGAATTTTTTAGAGCATATTTTTTATTTATTTTTAAACGCCATCAATATTTTCTCTCTCTCTCTCGCTCTCTCTCTCTCCACCTTCTCTCTGCTGATCGCTGAAGCGAATCGTGGAGCTCCCGATGTTTTTGTAAGCCCCCCGAAGCCATCTTCGAAAACGTTTTATCATCAGCACTTCCCCGTATTTTCAACAGTTGTCATCCCCCCCCCCGGGGAAAACAGAGAAACAACAAAAGAAAAATTATCAGTGGAGTGAACTCACATGAGTGCTTCCGCGCGTAAATGACGTCAGCAGGGTTTCCCAATGCCCATGGCGATCACGAGGGTTGCAGCATGCGAAGCGAGCATAATGCGCTGAAGGCTTAAGGCTAGCGCAGACAGAGCATATGGGCATAATTAAAAATCATAAGGTAACATAAGCTCAGGCTGCGATCAAAGACTGAGTCTTTGAAAAATGACTATTTTCAACATTTCTCTCTTTCCTTAAACTGACCCTCGGTATTTTCTCTTCTGTACTATTGTATTCAGAACATTGTGTGGGTCATTACATTAATTATCTCTTTTGTATGATTGTTCTGCTGTAATGTTCGCTTCGAGATATTGAGTCAACCACTTTCCTTTACCTTTTAATATTATGCCTCTTACTCAACCAAGTTTAACAATGCGCTGATTATTTTGATAAATCTATAATGTTTTACAAGTTCCTAGTGACATAATGAGTCAAATCAAATCGCTTCTTCACCAAACTCGTGACTCAAATTCTGTATTTATTTTTAAGAAAGATCAATCTTTGATAGCGCATATTGTAACCTTTGGAAATATCAGCATTTCATTAAGTATGTTTCAGAACCATTCTGCTTGGGGAAGATGAGTCTTTATGCCTATTTTACAATGTATTAAGTGAAAATGCACCGCTTCTATTTAACTGGGAGATTGTGGTCTGTTGGTTAACAAGGTTTAACAAAGTGCGGAGTTATTTTGTAAGATTTTATTTTTTGTTTACATAATGCCATTGGGACATTCTTGGTGGCACAATGACTCAAAGCCTTACAATCCAAAATTATTATTTCGTAAAACACCTAAATGAGTATGAATGACAAATTTAATAAAAACATTATAACTTGGTATGCTATGCAAAAAAGATAAAAAAGAAGTCGATTGTGGTTGTGCGGGTGATTAGACCTTGAGTTTAACTTGGCTATCTCTAAGTTCGCCCGTATTAATGGACAACCGCCTAGGTGATACCGACGCCGTTTGACGAGTGCGCCGCGGCGTATTACCGACGTTCTAGACACCATGTCATCCGTTCCGCAGCGGACGTAGTAATACTGATTGATGGCCAATTAGACGTCTATTCCGATGAAATATATTTTCTCAATTTCACATTCGGATTTCCGGTCGGTGCGAGCCAGCATCTGAAATTTCCTTGGAATTCCACTTTATATTTAATCACACATTTTTGCTTTATAAACAGCAAATATTGACTGAGGACTTTTGCTTTTTTAAACTAAATAATGAGATATAGAGCGTACATTTCTTTTTTTTCAAACTCAGCACGCTAGCACGTCAGAGTAATGAATCATGCAGCGTGAGGCAATTTTCACCCACGCCAAAAACTGCTGCCAGCCTCCATGGGCCCCTACCCGTGCCTAACGAATGCACGGATGAAACTCGACGTCATGCTCGTTTTAGCAGACGTTATTTATCACGTTCACACTCGGATTATCGATGGATATGAGACGACATCTGAAATGCTACTTGAAATTTCAAAAAATATTTTTAACTTGCCACATGCAAATATTGCTCAGTTTTTTTAACCCAACTAGACAGATCTATAGACATGAACTTTCATGATTGTTTATTTTCAAAATCAGTGCGCTAACACATCAGAGTCGTGACGGCCACCAGTTCCTCGGGCCCCCGCTTGCTCCTCGCGCATGAGTGTCGCAAACTCAAGGTTATAACTGCATTGCACATGGAAACCCGATGGAGTATGACCACATTTACTTCCAACGGGTTATTATTCCCGAAATTACAGTATCTGAAAGCATCGCCCTACAAGCGTTACGTAATCGTTTCCGTACTGGCTTCCGTCCCTATAGTCAGATTGGTTCTAAAGACACGTCACCGTTTTAACAAAAGAACAGATTTTCATCGCTGTCTACCCTGTTTGGTAATAATTTGACGAAAATTGTGGTTTTATGCGTCATGTGTACCGCAGTTAACGGTTAACAAACAGGCCGCAGCGATGGTGATTGTTAGGTACAGACATCGAACCATGCCTTTCCAGTTTGTGTGGCTAATGTCTGTCTGCCAGGACGTCTGAGTGCCAATTAAGCCGTGCGGTGACACACGGGAGGTCGGCGTGCGTCTGACCGCCAATTTCGAAAGCCGCAAGCTTTGTATTCGCCGACTGCTACTGGTCAGACAGGCCTCTCCATTCACCTTCTGTCGAAGTTATTGCGGATGAACGCTTGTGTGATGGGAAGTCTATGATCAGGTGGTGAAGTAGACAGAAAAGGAAAACTTTAATTTTTGTATTCAGCTTTAGTCCTTCACAGAGGATGCAGGTTGCGTGATGATTCACTAAAGTGTTTCATTTGAAAAATACCATTGGCCCATCTATGGCACCCGTTGAGTACGCTCCAAATCCATTTATTCAAAATTAAATCTCATTAAAATTACAGTGAAGCCTAACCTAGCGTCGTGCAAGTTAGTTTCCTCTTACTTAAAACTTAGGATCAGTTAGCCGTTGTAAAAACGTCATTTAATTGCCCTTACACAAATGATCCATCACTCGAAAAAAACTGCTTTTTTTAGATTCTACTTAGTGCGTAAATAAGTAAGTTGATCAATTTTAATGGATATTTAATTCGTGTATAATTAATCAGCATGAGTCAAACTTATATTGATACATTAGTTAGACCTCCAGTTGTCATTCAGTTCTTTGTAAGAAATGAAGAAATTAAGTAAAAAGGAAAATTTTAATGTTTTTACAATAAATTTATCTTGCATCTTTATGAATTAGAGTAAATTTGTAATATGTTCTTGATAAGTGTTAATTTTAAACATGGCCTTTAAACAAGGACATCATTGTTCCATGGCTATTTCAAACTCGTGCTGAAATTATATTGTTTTTTGCAATAAACGGATTTTACCCCAATTAAAAATTGCAGTGCTTATTTTACCATTCCTGAATATTCTTAATTTAAGAGGATAAAATTATTAAAATGGCAGGAAAATATTCTTAATGAAGAATAAACTATACTTATCTCCCAAGAGGGTATTCTTAATTTAAGAATAGAGGACACTATTCGATGTTAAGAGAATTTTCTAAATTTAAGAATATTTTTCTTGCGGCCACCACTCTCGTGGGATCCCCTTTTAAATTAAGAAAATATTCTGGGCACCTATTTTAGTAAGACCTAGTATTGAATCAAGTGGGCGCATCTCGATTTCAGAAAATCTTTTTTTCAGTAAAAATCTCAGTATAATAGAAAATGAAACGCATCGCCGAAATTATACATTTTAATAAGTCAATATAATTTATTTCCGACGTGCCGGATCACTACAAACTCTCCCTACCTCCAAAACCAAGAACGTGGAGCAATGAAATTGGGATATTTTCATTAATTTGCGAATCCTAAATGTAAATATTTATGTACTTGAAAGGTTCTATATGACAATAACTCGCAATTCAACCATGCGAAAATTGATATGCTCGGCTCACAAATCCACAAGTTAAGATAAATCTTTCGTGAAAGCAAGGAGAGAAGGGCGACGCTTCGAATTAAACCAATTGGAAAAAGGGAGATTGCATTGTATCGTGCTATTTCACCGTGAGGCGTTAAGAATTTAACCAATTCTTCATAAAAAGAATCCTTTCACAGTGCTTCACCCTTCATTTACGCATGAAAAATATCAAGGAGAAATTTTGCTTTTCCTAGAAGAAAATCAAGGAAGTTGTCGTGCGTGAAATCCTTTACTATGAATTGATTCCATTTTTCTTCTGGCTCATTTCTAAGTAAGCAGTTACAGGAGACAAAGCGACAATGTAATCTATAAAAATTACACAAAAAATGGTAGACAAACATTAGCTTTATTGAAAGAAAATATTCAAGGCAATATAATTCTCCACGATTCAACTTTCAGCCACCAAAACATCTTTTTCCTTTGATGGTGGATGAAACACGACAAATATCTAATTTCTTCACGAATCTTTTTACAATGCGGCCATTTCATTTATACATAAGAAATGTCAAGAAATTTATAGGGTTTCCACGAAGGACGTTAAGGAAGTTGTCGTGCAATTTTGAGATTCTGTACTACGAATTTGTTCGATTTTTCTTATAGCCAATTTTTAGAGGGCATAATGACACAAAGCGCAAATACTAAAGAAAGTTGTGTAAGTTTATGGAATAAGGAACGTGACTCCGATGAAATAATCTGGCTGCCATAAAAAATACACAATCGAATTTCGTTATTCTTTTTATGGAAGTTCACATTCACCGTAACAATTGTCGCCACGTTTCAACGCTCAGTAACAGAATATTTGGGTTATTTTCGATAGTAAATGGACGATGGTATTTAAGTGTAATTGTTCCATGTAATCCATTTATATGCGCAAAGCGTTATACTTAAATATTTGTTTTTGTATTTGTGAGTGTATGTATATGATGTAATTTATTAAAAAATATTTGTCATGTTTAGTCAGCGCATATTTTTAGTTACTTTTAATATTGATATTCATTTAATTATATGCACACTTTTTCCTTTTAATGTTATCACATTCATAACATAATTAAACTGATGATAGCCCTGCATTATGGTATACCTTTGGGACTACAAACACTTAATTTACGTTTATGTTCCTCATTCTCTAATAAATTTGAAGCAATTTAACTTATTCTTGAAGTTGTGGAATTCGGACTCGGTTATAGGAAAATAATAAAAGTAAGTATTTTTCTATGGAGCGTTGTACACCGAAACTGTGGATAGAATAAACCAACGCACGTACTTCAAACCAAAATATTTTGACCCTACCATCAAATAGACTCGGAGATCGAAGGAGTCATTTTAATAAAAAAACCAAGTCCGCATAACCCTGATCAAGCATTTCAACTGAAGGCGTCCAGGCGAGAGAGAGAAAATCCAGCGACTCGATCGCTTCCACGAAGCACACAGGCGGTAAAATTACTCGATGGCATCAACTCACACATCTATATTCATGCATTAATATATTACGTTTTCAAACTGGCTGAGTCCCCTCATGCGTGCGCAGGAGGTAGCTGGCGACACGAACGCTTTGGTGGAGTGTACCTACGGGCGGGGATACCAGAAAGCGCCGTACGGATGATAAAGAAAGAATGAATTTGCAACGAAATAATTTTACTGCAGTCGTGTGGAATAAAAATACATACAACTGAGGCCATTGAGGGACACAAGCATCTTGGGTGGAGGTTCATGAGGCAAAAGAGGTCACAGGTCTTAAACAGCCTCTAAATGTAAAAATATACGATGGTAAAACTTTAAAAGCTACTAGAGTTGGACATATTATTTGATTTTTTCCTGTATATAACCAGAAGCTTCCAATTAAATTGTCAAAGGTCATTTTTTGAAGAGCTGGGGAGAATAATAACATCTCAAATACATGTAATGCTATGTCATATTCTACATTTTAGTTTTACAAACTTAAAAGTTTATTTAAGAAATTTGAAGAAATAAATTGAAGCAATTGAAGGAAATACCGTGTTACCGAAGAATGATTAAGGTCAAATGGATGGAGAAGAATAAGTCCTACGAAGAGTTGGAGAGAAAAAAGTATAATGAAAACTCCGCGAAGAAGGAGATACAAACATATTTTGCGTCACGGCAGGCTCTTGAAGACAATATTGGAAGGCATAGGAAAAATTAACGAGGTAGACCAAGAAAGGAATACATCAACCAAATTATGAAGGACACCAAATTAAAGAATTATGTAGGTATCAAGTGGTTTGCGGAGACAGGAGAGAGAATAGGAAAGCTGCTGCAAACCAATCTTCGGATTGATGACCACTGATGATGAATATTGATGTACGACTTCCTCGGTACACACTGACCATTTTCAGGAGAAAGAAATTCCTGGAAATGTCTCACATGTTTTCTTGCTCTTGGACACTATAGGCTACACTAAACACGTTTGAAAACGTTCAATGAAGCGTGGCGTGATGTCACGTCATGGGGAACAATGCGCCGTGAAGGATAACGTGATATCACGTTACGAGTAGTTCCAGTCTTTCAGCCATCAAAGAAGGGGGTTGTATAAGTGACCAGGCACGTTTTTATGTCGTATTATATAGTTCTCGGAGCCTATTGGTTGAAGCTCGTTAGTTAATACATACGTTGGTTCCATTGTGGGAAAAGTACCTATTCCTATGAACGATAATTAAGGAATAATTTCCGTTATTTGCACGTATACATACGAAATTACCTATCTTTTCTTAAATTTTTATCCTATTTTTTCAACGGTAAGTTTACCTGATGAAATATATTTTATTTGACGTTTTCAGAATAAAAGCTGATTTTTTGTAATTATTTTATGGAAGCTCTTATTGTTAATGACGACCATAAAAACAGGCATTTCATCACATTATCCTTCTCAGCGAAGTTAAGTTTTTGTTCTTATTCTTCTCCACTAGGTGTACTTTGGTAGATTTACATATATTTCTGGAGGAATATGGCAAAAACAAGCTTCGTGGGTATAAACAGCAATGAAAAAGTCCATGTAGTAGCGAAAGAAAAGAGATTGCTTTTAAGAAACAGTAGGACAAAGAAGGGCATAACTGATTGAGCATATATTTAAGAATAGTATATTCATAACAAATGTGTTCGACGGTAAAGTGGTGAGAAAGGAAGCAAGAAGACAACTTAGAATTTCATTCTTCAAAAACATGAACTATGAGACGGAATTCATATCGTATGCTCAAAAGATGGAAGAAACTGAGATGTGTCTATTTTGACAAAGAATCACCCTTTGATGCTGATTACGAGGAAGTAGAGTAGCCACTTTTTCAGATTTGGCATCAAAATATAGACCCTTTGGTTTCTCTCCACCCTTCCAGGTCTCCAAAAATATTTAACTACATCATGGTTCTCATTTAAATAAACTGATACCAGTTGGAGGCTTTTCCCGTAATTACTACTACTACTCTTGATATTTGAACAACGCTGATAAGAACCCTGTTAGGTCCATTAATTTAATTTGCAAACGGCTACTCTGCTACGTTGATGAGTATTATTAACAAACGTTAGCTCTGATTACATTCTACGGGGTCAGCACTTGAAGCCAATTCTAATAAATCCGTTAGTTTCCCGGGAAACGCAACCCACCAAAGGGACCGTGATAATTGTTGACCCAAAAACTGCAGCGCAGCTCCCAAAACTAAGGGATGAGGTGCACAATCTTTCGATGCAGCGAGAGTGCAATTTTAGTACCGGGATTAAGAAGTTTAAATGCCCTCCGCGCATTCTTAATCTTCATAGTCAAGTTCGTAATTTGATGAGTTACTTCCAAAGTTCAAAGGAAAACTTTTTGATGCAATTAAGAAGTGCTAGAGCCTAAAGTTGGGTCGGGTGTCACTAGGTCACCCTTTTGAAATTCGTGCGTTGAGAAGAAAACTTTGAGTTAAATACGTAATATGCGAGAGAGATTCATGAAGTAGAAAGCTTTCGGAGAGTCTTTCCACACTCCATCAGCTACTTCACATCATTTTACAGCTTACATTAAACAGTCTGGAGTTTTGGTCAAAGAAAATATACATGTGCACAAGACTCAGCGAACTTCCGCCAAGGGGTGTGGCCGGGGTTGTTAGGACACCATTCAATTAGGAGGTTTTACCGCAAGTGTGTGAGTCAAAACAAATACTAAATTCTTACCTTTCGGTTAATTGGTTAAAAAAATCCTGATTTCGCTGATGGCGTGCGTTGGCTATTGAAAACCAAGGTTATGTAGAGAATATGGATATTAATTCAAGAATATACTTTTGATTTACCCTTTTTTGTTGCCCTAGACATCGACTTTTGCGCCATTTCTATAGAATCATTACACTTTGACTCAATTGATCGCAATAATTAGATCATTAGACACAAAAATGGCTGAAAAGGGCATATAATTTAATGTTAACCAAGTTTTCGCGACGTTTCACTTAATTATAAACGGCTTTTGTGAAAATGGTACTTATGATAAAGAGAAAAAAAATGCTATTTTCCACCAGGCTTCTCCCACTGCCGTATTTAATACAATGCATTTTCAAGATAAATTTGCGAGGAAATATAACCTTTTGCTGTTCATAACTGATAGATGATATGTTTTTCTATAAGTATCCAGAATGTTAATAAAATTAAATTTATGTCCTTTTACGGTGGAACCACCTTAAAAAAAAAAAGGAATAGGAAATTAATTGCATAATGGAAAGTAAAAGAAGCGGTTTGTCTTGATGGATAAGTGGATGGATTTTCCGTCATATTCATTAACGTTGTATGGGAAGAGGAAGGTTTTGTGCCTAGGCAGAAACGCTGACTCTTATAGTCTCCCAGACCTCTTCGGCTTCCATTGTATCTCATGTGTCTTTTATGTCTCAAAGGAGTACACAAATAGAAATGTTTACTAGACTTCAAATGCTGTATTTCTCTAAAATGAAAATCTCCTTTAAAAGTTGAACTAAAATGTATTCACCATCTATAATAAAATGAAATAATCCTATCCTTTTACATTTGATTTATTTTATCCTACTAACTAATTAAATGATTGATGAATTTTTTTTCTAATATCTTTAATGTCCTATGTTCAAAAAGTGAGTCAAGCAAGACTCAATGAGTGATGAATTATCCAACGCTACACTTGATTCAAGAAATACCAGGTAGGACCCAATAATTACAGGAATGGTTTTATGGAGGGTGGGCCTGTTGTAGTGCGTGGCTGTGTCGGTGTCCGGGACCTTCATATATAAGAATGCACTCTTACAACGTCTCGTAGAGTCGAGGATTCATTCTACGTGGGCAAAAGCCACAGGGTAGTCAACTTATTAACGCAACTTATTAACAACAAATGCCACTTATTAACGAATATAAAAAGGGGACTGAAAGTATAAGAATTGGTAAAAAATACTGATTTATAGCATGAATTTACTTCCAAAATTAGCTTCTTTAGTGTACCGTAAAAGTTACTGACACTCATAACTAACTTCAACAGAGAAATACATATTACGGGCTAACAATTTCCTTCATTAGTATTCTTATCGACAAATTTTGAATCATTCACCTTGGCCGAGACTTGAACCCAGAATCGTCAATATCGCACCAAATGCTTTACCCAGTTAATCTACCGCTACCAAAAGTCCTCCAGTTTAAAGCCTAACTTTAAACACAATGTGATGTTCGCTCTATTTTTTACTCATTTTGAGGTTAATGAGACTAGCGCTTAGCGATTATAACGGAGTTCATGCGGGGAAAATCTTAAGTTTCCGCGTGGTTTTTCTGCAGGTTAAACAGCATTCAAGCCAATGGAACAGTGCAACTTCGCCACGTCCCATATGAGTCCAGTCCAAAATCCAGTGAAGTCCAGTGTCAAGACAATCCTGATGAATATTTAATCCATTGTCCTCCCAGAATTCTTTTCTACCAGCAAACATGTTTATTTAGGGTTTTATCTAACAGCCATGAGGCGTTTTCAAACATAATTAGACAAAAACTCCCCGAGTTGTTGTCATGCAATGAGTGCTGGTTTCACCACGACAACGCACCGGGTGTGCGAAGATTTTTGTTCACGAACCTTCTTCCACACCTGCTCCGTAGGACCCGATCCCCCGAAAATTTCCCCCCATCCCCCGAAAGAAAATATTCCTCAAAAGGAAAAACGTTTTGCAGACGTGGAAGAGGTGAAGAGAAATACGTAGCTAGCATTGAAAGGGATCATTTTGAGGGAGATAACAGGACTGCATTTAAAAGTGAAAACATTCTTCTAGAATGGTGCACTAATTCTAATGAACATAATTTATAAGGCAATTAAAATTTGGAAATGGAATAATATTGCAATATCCTTAACAAAATTTGTCAATGTGGTAAACAAACTGGAATTATTTAGGTTTGCAAAGATCCTGCTATAATTTCTGACGGCAAAAGTTGGGAGTCAAAAAAATGAGGGAACAATAAATAAGGAAGACAGAATGCACGAACGGGTCAGGTGCATTTACCTCGATTCTCATGGATAAATTGCGTACGTGGAGATGTAAGGAGGGACGTATTTGCATGGTTATTACAAACATTTGCAAAGAATTTTTGAAAAAAAAGAAGAGAGATTTGTGTAAAAATATAATTATAGGAGTTTATATTACAATATTTCTGTTAGATTTGGGCACTTCTCGTGTGCATGACAATTTTCCTAACCTGCACGTAGAAGAGAAAGTTTTTTTCTGGAAATGAGTATGTTTAAGAGAAAGTTTGCCCTGGTTTAGCGAACTGGAAATCTGACCACCTTAGTCTTAGGCCTCAAATTCTTGCGGTGTACACAATATGTTGCCCTAGAAGTGAGACATACCTCTGAAACGTTTTCACCCGAGGAATTCCTAACTATTTGCTACATGATCTCGAAATTTCTCAATGCCGTTGTTATAAATTAATCCCGAAAAATTAACGAAACAAATTAAAATGATCATACTAGTTCCCTTTCAAATATCCTTTGACTCGCTCACTTGGGAACGGGTTGTTATCAACATTAAGAATTTTTTTCGAATACCATTAACCGTCGCAAATAAAAATTGAAAGGTGTTAAATTTTAATTTATGCGATATGCGATTTTTGTGCCATTGGAATGCGGAAATGAACCTTCATTAATAATAATTGTCCATCAAAAATTCATTTGTAAACCGCTTGATCGTTTTTAAAATATGAATTTTAAAAATGTCAAATTCCGTTTGCATCCTTCAGCGAAATAACAACGCTCCCCGATGATTAAATTTAACGTTTATGAGAACAATGAATGTTTCAATCTCAAAAAAGATTTTAATTACCGACACAGAACGATGAACGGGAGTACAGTTTTGCAGTCTTTAATCAAGAAAAATAAATAAATTCAACGTTCAGGCTGGTTGTTATTAATCAAGCAATAGTTAAAGTTTAATTAACCAATAAAAAATCACAAAGGATTCCATAAATTTCATTTTTGGAATTCATTCACAAAAAAGGGACCCATATGAGATTATAAATACAATGTGAAAGGTTTTTTTTAGTATCTACTAGCCATATGAAGACAAAAACAATGAGGTTCCAACGATTTCAAAAACTTGGGTCTAGCTATGTCACGATAGTGATTCGATTTCAGCCCACTGTATGTTGGTGCAACTAATTTTCTATTTTTTTTACAAACTAGCTGCTATGTGGCTCAGAGACATGGACCATCGGAAATATTCTCAGATTAAGCAATATATGCCATCGAATTTTGATTCATGATGTATATGCGGAGGTTGCGGCCGGCATCTGACATTTCACTTAACATTTAGTTTTTTACTTGTTACCCATAAAATTGCGCTACATGGCTCGAAAACATGGATCGTTGGAGAGCTGGAGCAGAAGAGATTGCAAGAGTTCTATACTTGGTGCTAAAAGCGGACACTAATCATCAAATACACGGTTAGGATAAAAAACGAGGAAGTGAATAGATGAATAGAAGACAAGAAAACCAAATGAAGCATCAAAATCATTTGAAATACCAGGAAAGCCACAAGTGGATAGGTTAAATTCAATGTGACCTATCCAGGTGGATAGGACTCATTGAATTTAATCAACGGTATGGAAAGGAAAATATAAGGGAAAGCTCTAAGGAGAAGACCGAAGGACAAATACATGGGCCAGCTAAAACTATATTAAGGCATTCAAGATCTATAACGGCATGAAGGAGTTTTAAGGGGACAGAGTAGAATCTAAAGCTTAGGTTTGAATGAGTGAAGAATGAATGACCAAAATATATTTGACAAAGATTTAAAATGTTTTGCTTGACTAGACAGATCCAGATGAGACCTTTCGTTTGGCACTATATTTATTACGCTAGCACATAAGAGTCGCGATATGTTAAGCGCAGAATTTATCACCCGCGCCCAACTTGGCCGTCGTTCGCGGTACTCCACGCCCGGGCGCGGTACCGAATCAAATACTTGCTTGCATTGCAGTCACACACTTGATCGAGATATATAACATTTTCTTGTCATCAGTTACGAAGTTAAGGAGTCGTAATCGATCACCCCTGAAAACTTAACATCACCGTTTTCGGCATTGTATCCTATTGTCACTCTAATGCTAAAGACGCATCTACGTCTAAGGCAAAAATATTCATAGGTACTTTTACTACCACTGCGCCAATCAATTGGTACTCTGCAAATATCGCCATAATCCGTGATATTAACCAGCATTTTTTACATGTAGGCATAATATTTTTCATTTCCATCATCCAAAATTAAATAAAAATTCACGCTTATATTTCCAAAGATATACCTCATCTTTGAAAAATTAACCTTTAGAATGATAAAATATTACGATGTCTAAAAAAAATGAAAAATTAAAGCGTTGGAAACAAAAAAATGGTAATTTCAGCTGTTAGTAAAACGTTTAAGGCTTGTGGTAATAAATTCGAAAAGATGGAAAGATTCATGTGCCAGAGAAGTATCCTGAATGCAAACGGGATTTGTAGAACGCCATATAGACGAAGGATTGAATTGGCAAAGAGCGCAAATACCACAAGGGTGTGGTGGATTTAACGAGGAAATTTACTAGGGTATGTTAAATCTGGATTAAAGTTAATCATATGATTGCCTGTAACGCGCCATATGCACCAGTGGAACGGCGCTGAATGTCTTCAGGAAATGTTATCGAAAACTCAAATCTGTGGTGCAGCGTTGTATGGTTTTGAATTTCCTTGTCAGAAATCAGACCAATATGAAGGATGAGTGAACACAAGAGGTATTTTGGATGAGGTTGTGGAGATAAATAGAGAAATTAATCTGGGAAAAAAGTAAAGTACGGGAAGAAAACTAAAGAGAAGACGCCCCGTGGTCGAAGAAATTACTGGCAGAACAGTCAAGGAACTTTACATTATTCATTTCTCATGAATTCCCATCCGAATTTCCATGGTGACCCTTATTTAGAACAATGGCTGAAGATATCAATATTCCCTTTCGAACATCCTTGCTGCCTAAAGAGAATTAATTAAAGTCCCTTTCTGGCTAACAAAGCAAAGTTCTTGAGCTAAGAGTTGAGGGAAAATATTTCTAGCACTTGGACAGCAGCTTCGACGAGGTTACAAATTAACGATGGAATGTATGCAATAAAAAGCAAAGGCAATTCCACGGTGAGTCAAATACAGCACCATGGGACCCACTGCAGCAATGTGGAAGTGCTCGGGTCGAAAAAATAAATTAATTTCCATCAAGCAGTGAGGAGGCCATTCAGAGCAAAGAGCCAATTTATTTCATCTCCGGTTCCGACGCAAGCTTAATTAAAGCGAAAATTCACCCATTTCCCTAGTTAAACGAACAATTCAAATCAGCTGTTTCGCGTATGCCACGCCTATTTCTACATTCCATCAGCTGCTGCAAAAAGTAAAAAAAGGAATCATTGGGTGGGGAAAGATGCGGTGCTTTCCCGGCGAAGTATATGAGTAATTACTTCATAGATATTCACTAGGTCAGGAGTTTAGGTACCGAAGATTGGAATACTATCTCCGCCACCGTATTCCTGTAGGTCGATTCTGGGATACGGGGTTTCTAAAACACAGGAAAATAAAACATCTGATTTTAATTTACAGCTGGGAAAAGGGTCTTAATCATACTTTGATTTTCTTATTTTAGGAAGCTCGTGGCATACATATATGGATGTCATGGCTATTGAGATAAATGGTAGGGTTGAGGTTACAGCCTAACCAATTTCTTGGTTTTATTTCTGATATTAACCTCTAAACAACCATTGCTCCTCATAGATGGCTATTCGGGTTTGTCACGGGGTCACTCCTCTCATCGTTGCCGAAGTTTCGGAACTCGAGTCGACAGCGATGATAGGAGTGACCTGGTGGCAAACCCTAATAGCCTTCCATGACGCTATACGCCGGGAAAACATCATACTTTACTTCATCCATTGCTCTTTTTTGGGTTTACATTTCCGAGTAGTTTAGCGCAGCGCTACTACGTTAAAGTCCACGTGGTAGCTACCCTGAAAGCCACCTCCAATTAAAGTATAAAGGGGTGATTGTCAACGAGGTCAAGGGAATCAAGGCATGTACTAGCTGCCAAGTACATACTTTTATACGCTATTTTACTAATTATTTTTTATGTAAAATTAAGTAACATACGTGGAAGGCACTTCATTAGCAATGACGCTACTATCATTGTTCAAATTATCCTGCTAATCCCATTGAATAAAAGCTTGACATTGTCCGAGTCAAATGAAACTGGGGAGATGGTGAACGTAAATATCCCGCGAAAACTTTGGAATCATGACCTGGTGGCATGACATTGAAACAATTAATGATCAAATTCGTTGTTTGTGGGTTTTGTATCTCGTGGGTGAAGACTAAGTATACCGTTTATTTGACGCATTATGGAATTTCCTGACAGTTCATTATGGCCACAGCCATTAAATCGCCTCAAACATTCATGAATACAGCATTTATTAGAAGAACTCTAGAAAGAGAAAAAATATGATTTCCTGGATCAAGCGTAGCTTGGGTGTAGTGTTTGGGTAACAGCAAATATTAAATGTCGTCACAGGGGCTCATCGCAGGCCTCCTAAAAGTAATTGCAAAAGACAAGTTTGGAAAATGACGAATACTTAGAAATTTTGTGTGTCATAACTCAACGAAGCACGCTGTCATATCCACGCTTTGGTATTTTCGAATAAATACTGGACGTTTCTACATCCATATTTTTGATCTAACTGATTTCAATCATGTCTTAAATAGGTACTGGTTCACGCAAGGTCCATCTTAAGTTGTTTGTGAACATTATTATCTTACGAGATAAATTCAATGTTTATATAGCAGCCCACTGAGCAGTAAATGCTATCCATGCCTGTAGGCTCTATACGAAATAAATAAAAGAAATCTAGATTTTCGGGATGATGGAAAGGTCGCTGAAGAAGGCCGGTCAGTGGAATCAAAAGAATTTCTGGAGTAAAATTGATAGTTTAAATGAGTTCGTTCTTTTAATATAGGAATAGAAAGAATGGGCGTGGGCGTTTGGAATATTGCCTAAATGCTGACTTGACTCGCATTATTTTCATTTATCTAACCCTTTCGCTTATAGCTAACGGCGAGAACTTAATTGCTATCCGAAAATTCAAAACTTTATTGCTATCTGAAAATTAATAACGGTCTGCTGTCAACCCACGCATTCCGTTACTTTTTTCAAATAATTCCATCCATGCCCTGCTTAATCCCACTATCCCATCCCATACACTTTGCCCCACCCGAATATAAACCGAATCTGATCTTAGTCGAACTTAAAGCCAAATCAGAACAACTAAAGACTTGGAGTAGAAAAAATCATGGAAATGTTAGATAAAAGAAGCATTTCGGAAATATAATAACGACATTTCTTGTCTTAAACGACGGAAAGACTGGGATGGCAGCAATTATAGCATGTGAACAATAAGTGTACGTTGCGTTTTAACCATAGGTGTTCTCCTGATAGTGTTTGCATTTAACAATCTTCGAGGACGACGATTTTTGATCGTCACTGCCCTTTAAAACCCAGGATATAATACTAATGGTCTGGGATTTTCGAGGTCTTGTTGTCATAACTTTTTTGGAACTTACTGACTAAAAGATCATATTGAATGAACCCTCAACCCTTGAACAAACCTTTAAACGGCAACGTTTCCTTGATTTGCCGAGTTTTTCCTTGGAATTCAGAGAGATTGAACTCGACCAATTTCATAACTTGCAGGTGAAAGGTTTTCATGAAAGCGGCTGATTAGGAAATATTCGAGGAATGTAAAAATGAAAATTCCTTGATCAAACAGGGAGATACTGGGATGGCAACAATTATAACATGTCAGATAGCGTTTAAAATGTGACCTTATCCTGAAACTATAGCACACAATGAACACGATTCTAGAATGGCAATGTTTGAACGTCACAGATCTCATAAATCCAGGATGCTATTTTCATGACCAGTGATTTTCGAAGCCTTAACGTCACAACATACAAATATTTTGCAGTCAGGCATGTTTCCGGGATTCGTCCGCGTTGTCATTTTGGTGGCTTTTTATATGCAAATATTTTTACCAATCTGATGAAATATTATTATGGAATGAGACTTTCATATAGACTAACGCTTTTCAGTTATAAAGCGTTATTTCATGATGGTGAAATTAAATAACTTTCAGCATACAGGGTGTGTAAATAAAGTTTCAAGACTGGTCACAGAACACAAAATTTATTGAACACTTTCGTACATCGGACTAAAATTCTTCAAAATAGGTGCCTTGAGAATCCACACACCGCTGCCAGCGAGATTTCCACTGCTGGTAAGCTCCCTGGAACTCCGCAAACGGAATGAAGTCCAAAACCCTCGTCGAAGCCTTTTGGACCGCTGCGACGCTGTTAAACTGCTTCCCTTTCAGGTCTCTCTTCATCCGAGGGAACAAGAAGAAGTCACTGGGGGCGATGTCAGGGCTATAGGGTGGCTGCGGCCGCATTGCCACATTGAACCGGGTCAAAACCTCTGTGACAGCGAAGCAGTTGTGAACGGGCACGTTGTCATGGTGGAGCACCCAGTCGTCTTTCTTCTCCGGGCGGACGCGGCGGACTCGGTCCCTCAAACGGCGGACCATTCCTGCGTAATACTGACCATTGAGAGTCTATCCGACAGGCACAAACTCTTTGTGGATCATTCCTTTCGCGTCAAAGAAAGCAATGAGCATGCTTTTCACACGTGACTTGCTCATGCGGGCTTTCTTTGGCTTTGGCGATGCGGAGGTGTGCCACTCCGAGCTTTGCCTCTTCGACTCTGGATCGTATTCGAAGACCCAGGTCTCATCACCAGTGACTACTTTGTCCAAAAAATCAGGTTCGCCTTGCAAACGTTCGAGCATTTCCTGCGAAACATTCAGGCGCCGCTCCTTCTGATCATCCGAGAGCACTTAGGGGACAAGTTTTGCGCACACTTTTCTTATCATTAAATTTTCGGTCACTAGCTGAAACACAGTTTGGTGATTCAAACCCACTTCATCTGCAATCATTCTGATGCTGAGACGTCGATCACCGTTTAAAACTTGACGCACTTTGGCCAGATTTTCGTCAGTTCTGCTCGTTGAAAGTCTTCCAGAGCGTTCATTGCCCTCCACATCTTCGCGGCCATCTTTGAATCTTTTGTACCACATGAAAACCATGGCACCTGACATGCCGTCTTCTTTGTAGGCCTCTTGAATCATTTTGAATGTTTCTGTAAAGGTATTGTTCAGTTTGACACTAAATTTGAACGAACACCGCTGCTCCAAAAGGCACTGCATTTTGGACGCTCCGATTTCTCGACGGCGTTTTGAAACAGACCCTCACTGCAATCACGATGTTCTCATTCCAGCGTCTCGCCGACGAATGCCAATGCTTGAGTCGCTTGAGCACATCCCCAACAACATACCCCAGGCGGTGGGATCGGTCTCCGTGCGCTCCGCTACTCAGGAAAAAAATCAGTCTTGAAACTTTATTTACACACCCTGTACCTGACCAAGGAAAAAATTAGAACTTAGATAGTGAGAAAGCAATATAATTAGATTGATTCAGAGGTCGGAAAAAATCATTTCATTCGTAGCCGAAACAGAAATAAGAATATTTTCAGGAGTCATTGTGAGCACATAATTCTTTGTTGTGATTTGGTGTCAACGCTCCCTTGACACATTATATTTCCAATTTATACTATGAAGGGAACCTTCATGGGATATGGAAAACCAGAATTCCTCATTCACCCTACATATTGTTTTTAATACATTTACTCGTTGTCACTTATGTTCTATTCCCATCATCCATTCCCGTATAAAACCACTTTACCTACGATTAATGAAGATATCTGTCGACTAAGATTATCTTCAACTTGCAGGAAAACATTTTCATGCAACCGATTTTGAAAGGTTATTAGAAGATAACATTGTGGATGGATGGATCTAGAATCAAATATTCATGGATTTGGATTTTTTATTCTTGGCACCAAAACCTTCGTATTGTTGGATCTGACTATTTTTATATTCATCTTGAATATGGAGCTATAGAAGGATCCTACTCGCATTTGCATATGGCCCTTATTTAATTTTAAAACCCTCAGTATTCCGAGAACAGTACATTTTTTCAGCGCCGTAGACTGAATATGAAATATAACCCATATACGTGGGTCGAATTAAATTGACTTCAATTCAAGCGAGGGCACAATAGTTTGATGTATAAGAATGCCGGGTGGAATGGCTTGGGAGATCGAAATATCGCATAAACGCTGGTTTAACTCTTCTCATTTTTCCTCTATCCTCTGAATGTGAAAGGTAGGAAACCTTAATGATATCTGGAAAACAAGAAGCCTCCATCGCATAATCCGCATTCCATATTCATCATACGTTTTCGTCATCACCGCGCTTTTCCTATCAACCCGTTCCCTAACACCACCTCTCTCCTCTTGTTCTTGGGTAAAAAAAGTAATTAAAGGAATGATAATCGTTGTTTTTCCTCTGTATTGGCAACACAATGCAGGTGGCCAATCCAATTAAGCAAGCAAACATTGACCCGACGGATTGGAGAGCTTAAATTATCTCGTTTCGAAAGAGCGAGAAAAAACACGAAAATAAAAAAAACTGGTGGAGGGATACGTCCTCGCTGCTTCAATTCACAGCCTTTTTACCTCCCGCTTGAACATCATCCTCGTGCTCTTCGATAACCAGGACCTGCCAATCTGCAATATGAACGGAGATGTTGATGATGATGAAAATACAAACCAAAAATAATCCCCATAAGCAGATCGATCGATAGGGTATAGGACGTCTTTTGTTTTTTTTTCGCGTGTGACACTTATCGGATGCTCTTTTTAAGGCACGTGCTGACGTTGGAGTAGATGTTTATTTTTTCATTCATTTTGCGTTATTGCATGCGCACACGCGCCAATTAGCGCAAAGCGAATAATTACGGAGTTTAAGAAGAAGAGACGACCCGCTTTGCAATCGGTGGTACCGCATACACGTCATCGCAAACCTGTGTAGAAATGCTTTTCAAATCCTCCGCGAAAAATCAACACATATGCAGACATGTGCGCTCCAGGTGACCTCATGGTTTCATCTCTTTACCCGCATATCCTGTGGTGAAAAAAAATCTCCGATTCCCTTTTCAGAACGGAGTATATCCTTTCATCTTCAGTCCCTTCTTGTATCTATATGCATATCTCTCTCCGTCCTCCTAGATACCATCGTGTTTTGCATAGGCGTTCTTGGCATCGTACGGGGTTTTTCATCGTTTATCCCATGCCGCTCAATGCAAAATCGATTCGCCCCAATGTTTTTTTTTAACGAATCCATGCAAGTTTTAATTACCCATCCCGAAGAGAGAGATTAATACGGCTAGGCGACGACCCTGTTTCACAGCATCGATTGCAAAAATAATTCACCTGCGACACACCAACACCACCTGAACACGGCTGCTGGCTTCCTAACCCCATAGACTTCATTGTGTCCCACCATAACTCACCCTACTCTTCTCTATTCTAACCTAGCTCCAATCCCCCCATATGGCCTGCACGATATCGGAATTCGAACATCGCATTGCAATATGCATCGTTCCACGGAAAGGGCGGTTAAGAAGGTGCTGCCATGACCGTGTGATTCAAAATGGACACTAGATTCCACCATATGATTCCAAATATAGTACTTTCACTGACGTCATACCTAAGTTATTAATAAAAGTGAAGAGAGTAACAATAGATTTGTGAACTAGTGATGGGAAAAGTCGGTCTTTTGAGAGATATCGGTCACGCCTATCACTACCACTTGTGATTCAATCGTGAGTGTAAGGTAATGATTGACTGATGTTCCTACTAGTGATCTGTTCAAGTTGCCTACGATCAATGATCTCTCAGGAGACTCGTGATTGATACAAAATCTTAACGAACGCTGTTCTCGCTGGCCATTCGTGATTCCTAATGCTATACAGCTATAATGCTATACATGTGTGACTCACTCACTCACGTATACAAATTCCCGACCACTTCCAGATGAGCTAGGAGCCTGACATTTTTCACGGACCTTCCTTGAAAGAATTAATCGAAGGATAAATCCCGAAATCATGGAAGTTTTAACCGGAAGTGAAAAAATTAAAAATGGCGGATTTTTGGACATTTCAGTTCTCGCTTCATATCTTTTGAACGGTGGGTCGGATCTGAAATCTGACGACATTTTCATGACGGGGCATTGAATTTTCTTAATCATTCAAAAAAATTCGTGTTCCACACTTCGTAGTTTTCTCACCAGGCACAACATTTAGTGAAGAGTTTCCATTCTTTGCGTTTTCTTTTACTATAGCTCCTAAACTAGGATTCTGATTTGAAATATATTTTTCCCAGGGATTTAGATCTCATCATGACCTAAAACTTCATGCTCTTTGTTTTTTTCTTACTCTTATAGTACTCTGGTAGCATGGTGCCAAAGTCGAATTCTGGTAAATGGTAAATTCTGACAAATGTTTCTGAAGCTTGACATGGACATGCGCTTTTACATGCCCTTTGCAGGTAATTAGTAAAATCCTGGATTTTACCAATAGTTGGCTGGTAACATGGCGCCAAATTCAGATGATTGTGAAACTTGCTGTTTTTTTACTGTAGCTTGTAAACTAGAAGTCGGATCTCGAATCTGTTGGATGTTTTTTTTAGATCTCATTCAGGCCTACAACTTAATTCTGTACGTTTTTTTCCATTCCTTTTAGTTGTCTGGTAACATGGTGTCAAAGTCGGCTTTTCGTGAAACTCATGTTTTTTTGACTGTAGCTTCAAAACTAGAAGTCGGATCTCGAATCTGTTGGGCGGTTTTTTTAGATTTCATGCAGGCGTACGATTTTCTACTATCCGTTTTTTTCATCCCTCGTAGTTATCTGGGAACATGGTGCCAAATTCGGCTAATTCATGAAACTCTCTAATGTTTCTTTCCCCCACGCCCACACCAGTGTAGGTATGACCTTGAAAGTCGGCAGGAGTATGCGCCTTGACATAATCTTTACTGATAATTAGCAAAAACACGGATTCCCTCGTAGTTCTATGGCAACATGGTGTCAAAGTGATATTTTCGAATGTTTCTTTCCCTCACGTCTCGTAGCTACTAAACTAAGAGCCTGATCTCGAATACGTTGGGCGGCTTTTTTAGATCTCATCAAGTCCTAAAATTTATGCCAATCATTTCTCTCTAACACTAATAGTTCCCTGGAAACATGGCGCCAAATTTGGATTTTTCGGTTTTTCCACTGTAGCTTCTACATTAGCAGTCGGGTCTCAAATCTGTTAGGTGCTTTGTTTTAGATCTCATCGAGGCCTACAACTTTACGCTTATCCTTACTTTCTACCACTTATAGTTCGCTGGCAACATGGTGCCAAAATCAACTTTTTTTTAACACACAGACGTTGGGGGCGATGCCCCCAAACGAGCAAAGCGGGCATATAATTTAATCATGACCGATGTGCACAACTACCTCATTTAGTGCCGGCTTTCGTGGAGTAGTTGGTAATTCATTGAAAACAATTGATGGCACAATTGTGCAATACGTTCGAATGTTTGTTTTGTTCTTACACAGCGTTCTTGATTTGAGATTTTAAGCATAATAAGAAGGATATTAGCAATGTCCCTTAGGATTATAAAACTATTGAAGAGTGACATATTTTATGGACCACAAATTATTCAAAACTCATTATAAAACAAATGATAAATAGTAGCGTAGAACACTGAGAAAGTTTATTTAGGAATGTAGTTTGAACCGATCAACGTTTTATTTTGACTGTAAGAATTTAAAGAAAATTATCCGACTGTAGTACTTCAATTCAATTTTCAATTACAGTCGGTATCACTAAGTTTCACTTGTGCAAGAGACGTAATATTTGTCAAGAATATTCAAACGAAGGTTTATCGTGTGTTTAAGTGACAATGAAACTATGGAAATTCAGTGATTACAAATGTTACATGTACTATATGTGCTGTGATGTATTGCGTGTGTTCTTGTGGTGATATTTTTACATTTAAAGGTAATTTGTATAAGGTAGACTTATGCTCCTACTGTATGTGTTATGACAGGGGATGAGTATTAAAGTGTTGTATAATCTTTGCAAGAGTCGGATAAGACTGATGACTGCAATAAGTTCGTTGTTTCAACTATTATATAAAATTTGGAATCAATGCGAATTGAATTTAAGTTATTGAGTACATGGATGCTCTTGAATTTTAAGCTTGGCAGTTTACATCCTTAAAGAAAGGATAATGATTGATTTGTGTACATAAGCAATGTAGGTATTATTGATAGATATTACTGTATAGTTTTTTATTACACTTCTTTCAATACATTTTGCCACCTCAGAGTCATCTCTTTATTTTATCTCATTATTGTTTGGCCGGTCTCACATCTCGTGATCGATACTTGTCATACAATCATTCCTAACGTGATCGGTAAATATGAACTCCTCGGTCATTGGAGTGATCCAATTCATCGATCGATCTTTTAAGAGAACTTGATCTCAGGATTCGATCAATCAAGACCGACCCATCAGTATTGTGAACAAATGATTTATTTTCTGAAAATAAAGGCTGTGAATTTAAATTTAACGTCTAATTACTGAAATAAGCGTAATTTCAAATCTGTGGCACATTTGGCAAGCCAGAAAAAAGCATAACTTACTGGAAACGCGACAAAGGAGGATTGCTATGTTTTCTTACGTCACTAGACAGTACCACGTAAATGTGTTTATTTACCATAATTTACATTACAGCTGCCGGAACATGTCACACGCCCAAAAGGCATATAATTTTACTCTAGTTTTAGTTAACTGACTCAAGAAAATGAACTGCGGCCTCATAGAAGTACCATGTCTGAAAAAGTATCATAAAAATGTTTACTCTAAGAGAATGGGTGGGGTTATCTGAGCGTTTAATGGAATTAAACCGAATATCGAATTGTACTCAATTTTTTTTAAGTGTCCGTACGTACCCCTCTTCATTTCAGAAGCAGTTTAATGTAGATGTATGCCGTACACTGTATGGATTTTTTTACAGAGTTGAAACTCCCAGGAAAACTGTTTTCCTTTTTTATAACAATTCAGGATCGAACCCAGGATAAATTAATGTTTCTATATGATGACACGGGATTCTCCATTTTGTAGAGTGCGCTTAGTTGTTAAATTGCATAAAATACATAATATTGAACCAATTTATTCTTATATTTTACTTTAAGTAAACAGCATTTTATCTACTTGAACTTATTTTAATGACATATTTGCGTAATACAGTCGATAGTGTAAATATGCGAAGAAATTTGAAATATATAGGATTTTTAAAAGTATTTCATGCGTATCCGTCATTGTATCCTCCGAGTGATTCATCGTAAATTGAACATTAATCACCAATGAAATATATCGCAATATCGCATAACTATGGGGTGGCTTTCAATTTACGTAGCCGGCTGCTCACAACAGCAGTTGGTGATTACCAGGCGACCAAATGAAATACAACAACTCAGAGCCGCTATTCACACATGTGCAGTCCGCGCCGAGTACAAAAAAATAATCCGTGGAAGATAGCTGCGAAGAAAATCAGATATTGTTAGTCATTTGTTCGGCTCTCCTTGGAGAGTACAGGCCCAATATCTGGTGGTAGTCAGCTATTCCGGTTAATCGGAAGCACTACAGCGCGGTGTGGCGATCGTCATATCTTTTGGCTATCGTTAAAACTAGAAAGTCCTCTATTTACGTAAAAATCGCATTGCTTGCGCTCGCAATGCAATTGCATTTCCAATCACGATGTGATATATTGAAAATAAATTCACGGTTCCATGCATCGCAAAATCGCGGATCGATGTATCATCATCTCGTAAGTTCCTGAACACCTTTTTCCGTTTCCATGGTGCCCACCTTTGCAATTCCTACCCCATACACAGATTTCATTCATTCTCCTCTCCCCTGCCTTATCTGCCCTCTACACCCACCTAGGACGACCACTTCACCTGCCCCACGTCCTCGCATACCTTTAAATCACATTCAGAACCCGACTTCCATCCTTTCCTCACCCTACCTTTCATGTTCTCATCCTCTCTCCTCCAATGCCTGTCCCAATACAGTCCACGACCCCTGCGTCCCTCGTTAATTAAATGGCAAACAGGAAACACTTGAGGAATCGAGCTCAGAATTCTTTCTAACAGAGAGGCCAAGGATGTTGGATTGATAATTCCACCTACCCAACTGCACCATTACCTTTTCCCCGATCGCTTTGACCGCTCGTTGCGGGTCGATAGAGAATCTAAATATACATTTTTTAATGTTAACTCTTCGATCGGAAAGAAATCAGCGATTGGACGAGTTAAATTCAGTTGAGATATTAGGGAATGAAAATTGAGATATTAGGGATGGCGTAAACTGGTGACGTATCGGCCAGAGAACATGATGACCGCAAGTTCAAATCCCATCTCTCGTATCACTTTAGTACTTTTCTAATGATTATTGTCTAAGATTATATGGTACGGAATAATGATAGAGGAAGTTCTGTGAACTAAGGGAGAGAGAGTAGTTTACATGAAAAATCTAAAATGAGTTGGAGCACTTTAGGGGTGTCCTATACCTCTGAAAATACCCCTTAAGACTCCTTTTCTGGACACAAATGATGAGAGATAAACAATTTTACTTTCACAGTGATCTATAAAAAGAAGTGAACTCACAGAGAAAGATTTTTGATATGAGACCTTTGCCCCGTTTGGCAACTCTTTGGTGTAAATTTTATAATTTTGGTAATTTTTCGTTGTTTTCTGCGTCAGCTCTAAACCGGATACGAGAAATTCCTTCTATAGGTCTAGAGTTCTATTTTTGTTCGAAAAAAATATCTCACAAGAACACTATACATCTACATCTACAAAATACCCTGCAAGCCACCACAGGGGTGTGTGGCAGGGGGTGAGTATTCACCAACATGCATTACACTATACCCTAAAGTTAGTGTAACTACGACTAATTATGCATTAGCATAAATCGCTAATGCTTGTCACGAGGCGAAGCCTCAAAAGCATGCACTACAACACTACAGATATTATCACAATTGAGAGGGACCATTAATATATATGTATTTTGCAACTACACAAATGGACAGAGACTCAATAATTATGTAGGAAACATGCACGGCGTTCTGTTAGTACTAGGTAACAGATAAGGATTCAGGTATTAGGGTGTACTACTACTACTAAGAGCTACACAACCTAACGACAAACTCTCATTGGCAGCTGTTATGGTCCCTTATAGTTCGTGGGAAAAATGACATTTTAAATCTGTCCGTTCTGCAGTCTAGTTCCCTAATTTTATTCTCATGATCTGATCTACATCTATATGCTACATATACGAGTATTAACGCTCAATCGTGGAAAATGGTTCGAATTTTTTTCGTCGAATAAAAGGACAAACATTATTTAACCGTTTCTACTTAATATGAATCGTAGTTAGCCAATTCAATGTACAAAGTTTTATCTTCTGTGAAACATAAAAGGCTGAAAGCAGTATAAATGTAGTGCTAACCGAAGGGTGCAAAATAAAAAATAGATAGGGAGAGAATCACCAATGAGGAAGTTCTACCAATAGTTGGAGAGTAAAGAAATAAACATAACTATCGAGTCAGGCTTAACTTTGTGGAAGTTGGTAACATCCATGATAGAAAACAACTTAGTTGTAATCCACATAATTTATTACATACGACCCGGGTTTCAGCAGCTTACACTTCGTGCCATCTCCAGGTAACAAATTTCACAGGTTGCCGGGCATATATATGGTTGAAGGAGGGGAGTGAGGTACAAATGGGCTGGGCAGCAAGGAAAAGGGGGGGGGGGAGGCTGAGTCAATCAGTGTTTTTAAAGGAAGAAGCGTGCGTTCATACTGTGAAGGACGGATAAGGTGGCCAGGGCGGTAAACGGTTTTAGGTTTGGGCGAGGTTTATTTTAAGGAGGGGGGAATGAGATGAGTACAATTGATTATTACATAACATATGCGGGCTATTAAAATCTTCAAATGTTTTAAAAAATCCAGTTTGGCACCTTTGTCATTAAAATATAAAATTTCAAAATTAAAATCACTAAAATGTTTAAATTTACATAAATTCACCGCAAAATTTGAATTCCCACGACCGTTAGCAAAACAATTCATATGCTCCTTCACTCTGTACTTAAATTTTCACCCTGTTGACCAACAAAAACTGAGTCACAGTCATCACATTTTAGTTTGTACACCCCACTTCTGTCTCCATCTGAATACCTAACCTTCACATAAATAATATTATTAATATTAATTATTTTAGACAGAGAGTGGAGGGTTCTGAATGACACACCGGCTGTTTAGTCACACATTGTTCTGAGTTTGTTTGAAAAGTTTGGAATAAATGGGAGGGCATACCATTTTTTCTTTTTATCTTTCCCGGAGGAAAGAGATGTGAAGAAGTTAATGGATTTTTGTTTAGCTGCTTTATCAACCAATTACTTTGTATATATAAATAAAATTGAAGATACCCGTGCCTCCTAGGGAGTTCGTGCTGTTTTCTGCTTAGTGGCGCCGTAATCAGGTAGCTCCGAGAGGTTACCCGTCCCTCCATTCGGAACGACACGTTAAACATTACCCTATTAAGTTAAGGGCTTTAAAGGAACAAGATGTTCACGACTCTCAGCCATATAATGCCACTGAAGCAGTCCAAAGCATGCGCTTAGCGCCAACACCCACGAGGTAAAAGCCAGACTTTGACCACAGTGAGGCGTTCGTTCTTTTTGGCAAATTTTAAAGATTACGAAGCCAAACGCAAGAATTACAAAAATATATATAATTTGTATTGACTAGGACTTGAACCCGGATCCCTCAATATTGTGCCGATCCATTGAAAGTAAAAAGATGAATTATTTTGGTGGAATTTTCGAAATTATTTGAACCTGCGAGTGACTCCGTTTTTGTAATATCATGGCTAGTCCTGGTATCCTAATCATTTGTCGAATAGATATTCATCACAGGTTCAGGAGGTGGGTGACCTATACCAAAGCATAGGGAAAACACATTTCCTCTATTTATTTTTTCTATCGAATATCCTTCCCCAGAACCATTCTTACACCCCTTTATACTTCCGCTTGCCACCGACACTCAACCCCCGCGCTCTATACACGGACGGAATGTCGTGAATATTAATTAAGCAACTGCCGATAATCAATTTATCCGATGCGTCGAGTGGAAAGGAGGGATAGATATTGGGGGAACTGGTGAGGTCCGTATTCAGGAATGAATACGAGCCGTTGGGACGAGATCACGAAAGGGAACGCCGGAGGTAACACAAGGCTGGAAAGATAAAAGGAAAGAGGGAGTGGGGTTGAGATACAAGGCAAAAGGATTAAAAATGCTAAGAAGAAAAGAGTGGAATCGTGGGTTTTCGCATTACATCTAAACATGACCTTACGATCCTCCATAGGGGTCAGTTGCAGGGGTTCTTATGATATCAATGGCTATAATATTTCGGGAAATAGAGACCTGTGTGTTGCCTCTTCTACCCAACTCCTCGTCACATGGGAGGACATGATTGAAGCAATTCACTTAAACCATATAATATGGATGTAAAATTTTATGGATGAGAGAAGAATAGTCACAAGTTTACAGACTGACTTAAGATCAGAAGCTTAACATTTTTTGCTAGACATATTTACAATCAGGAAAGATAACATTTTTAAAGATAAGATTAAACTATATATTGAGCATGATAGTACCTGAAATATCCATAGAAGTAAGAAAAATAATAGCTTTTTGGGAAAAAAATTAAGTACTTGATTGAAACCCTTAGCTAAAACCTTCATAGGACATCAGCCATTTAAGGGGAGGGGAAAAGGGTTTGGAGTTCTATTTGTTTATTCGTTTGTTCGCCCAGTCTACAATATTTTTGATCTGGCATGCTTTTCTCCTATCGTCGTTTCTTTCTTAGTCTAATAAAGTCTTTTCTGAAATTCTACGTACTTTTATCATCTCTGCTGTCTCCACTAGCCGTTTTATTTTAGAGGTCTCTGGTCTTGTATCGGCTATGTATGCGATGATAGGTCTGATGACAGCTTCATAAATCCGGGTTTTTGTAGTAGAGTTAAACCCTTATTGGGGAAATGTCAAACATACCAGTTAGATGCTTTTCCCAGAGTTAATTTTGAACACACAATTGAAATGACGAAGGCTTATATGCAGAACCAGGCATAAGATAAAAAATATAATTATTTGTATCATAGTACTGTTGAGTGAAACTGATAGATATTATTGAGACCTGAAATAAGGACACCCGACCGTCTTCCTATCTGCCTAAGCTTTCAAGTTACTACCGATATACTGTAGTTATTGAAGACCATTCAACAGCATATTTCCATATAGAGATTATTGATGACATATGTATAAGTATAACAGTACCATACCTTCAACGTTTACTAGCTTTTGCATTGTAGTACGAATAGTTATAACTAAAATAGTGATGCTTTCGAATATTTATTTAACATTTATCTTGACAAACGTAAACAAACCAAATCATAAGCGTAATCAAATGCCCTAACCTCAAATATAATTGAGTGGTACGCTATACCTTCAGGAGCTGGAGTACTTTAAGGCTTGGATACATCTCTGAAAGTTGCCGCTGAACACAGCATGTGGACTTGGATCAAGGATTTTAGTTTCAGCTCTTGGTTTGTCATCCGTTCACCTAGATTATCGTTAAAGATAGCTTTAACGATATAGTATGCTTCCATAAGGACAAGAAAACTGAGACTATATTTAGAAATTCAGCTGCAAATAAGGCAGCATTGTCGATGGTAACCTCTAAAATTTCCGGAAAAAAAGCCTAACCGTCAACTAAAGATAGGAATATCATCCAGGGACGCATTGATTGGTGATGAGAGGTTGTGTAAAAGCTTACCTTGGAGTGATATTTTCATATATATGTGAAATCTCCTCATTGTATTACTTCACAGTTGACTTACCATGGAAATGCTTGAGGTCTCTCTCATTAATAAAATTTTAACTTGGATAGGCTTTAAACATGTACGAAACTACTCTTCAGTGGAGAATATATAACCATCCCACGCTAATTGCCCACTACCGAAAAAAATGTAAACATTCTGGATTTTCACTGATATCATCCGCTCATTGTTTGAATTATTAACTTTTTGTAAATATTCAATGTGAGGGAGTATATCTCTTGCAATAGCTTTTGGCAGACGGATGCGTAGAACGCTACATCACGGATGAAGTTAGTTTCGCTGACCGTCAATCCCTTCTAATTCCAAGAATGCCTCAACATTTAATCGATCCCCTTTCCTGAACCATCACGTCAACCCGTTTCGTATTTTTAATTTTAACGAGATAAGCAAAATATGTACACAAAATGTTAGATTAAAATAAAATATTGAAAAACATTCCTCTTAGATTTAATTGAAAGTAACGTTGCTGTCGTTCAAACGAAATAAAAGGGAGGAATTGGTATCATGACCTTCATTAAAAAAGAAATAAAAATATTTTCCAAAAGCATTAGTTAAATATTAGAAAGCATAATTACGTAAAATGATACATGAAATTTAATATAATATCATCTAGTTTAATATTTGAATAGTGCTTTTTCATTAACCTTTGTCCCACGACCTCCAATCAACCCCCGAGCCCTATCCGAGACCAACCTCTTCTTCTGGCATAGCGACCCCTGGGGGTCCATGCTGATGACTTTGAAGACCCCTGGTCTAATGAAATAGGCAGTAAGGGGGAACCGAGGGGAAGGTGAAGAGTAGAAGCAAAAAGTTTAACTCAGTAGGTCTTATTCGACATACAACTAGATTGGTGGGCACATTGTACCCAGGGTATATCAAATCAAACAGCTACAACTCATTCAATCTCAGTACCTTGGGTTTTGGAAATATACCTTTCCAGTCCCAAAAATCATCTACTTCGCATCAACAACGGTATTTTAAAGCAGCCGTACAACCTACTCCATGGAACACATTGTCAGTGAAACATACACAAATCATGTAGATACCCTGCTAAAAGTATTTAATATTTGTAGTTAGCTAGTTTTTATCGCTATAATTGTGTAAATATCTGCCACGAAGTAAAGACCTTACATTACAGTCCATATAACTCAAGTTATGGTATGGACCACAATAACGCGGTTGATTACTCTATTTTAAGATGCTTTTAACAAATGTTAAACAGCATCTAGAAAGATAGGTAAACATCACCATACAGAAATCGCTCGGATCACGTACGGCAGTCAAGTGCCTTACGATTCCGAGAATCTTGCTTCAATCAAAAATCCATTCCATTTCAAGGTGCCTCAAATCTTCTTTGGGCCAAACGTTGTCGATGTAAAGTTGGGGACTCACTCCTTCTAAAGTACACTTCTCAAAGGAGCAGGATGAAGGTTAATGCGCGCATCTTTTGACATTCCGAATAAATACGACCTCAGGACTGAGACACGTGGAAAAGAACTTGGTGACTCTTCAATTTGACAAACGCATCAGGCAGAAAAAGAGTAAAGACAAGAGTAAAGGGCTAGACATTGAAATAAAGACAAGTTCATCCTCATGACCTTTCCCGCGTCGAAATACCCTACCACTCATTTTCTGTTGACACTTTGAGAAAAAATCTATTAAATATAAAAAAGCAACAACAGGGAATCGACATGCGCAAAATTGAAAAACATCGAAGTCAAGGAGTGAACGCAACTGGAGCGAAGACATTGACTGACGAGAAACTGGGACGACGGGATAAAAATGAAACAAATGAGGAACTATAATAAAAATGACTCGCTGTAGCCTTTCAGTCTCAAGAAATAGAAAGCATGTGGAAAAATGAAACAAAAGAGAAATGGCGTGATGAACTGTGTGGTGGGTAACGGAAAGGAATTCGGTGTGTTGGATGAAGGAACGGAAATAATAATGCTTCGTGAGAAATACCGGCTCGTCACCATCATCAGCTGTCATCAAAGCGAAGACTGGTGTTCTCCATTTCATTCTACCAGTAACCAACCATTTCTTTCCTAAGCTTAAGACTTCGTTTAAACATGATATAATGCAAATCGTAATATAAATATTTCATGAATTTACTACGTGTTCATACTTTTTAAAATATCCTCAATGCCAGATCATCGGTTGCTTGCTGTCAATGCCAAGTCTAATACCACCAGGATGGTACATCCTCATTATCAGCAGACATTAGACCATACGATTATTTTTTTCTTTTTAGTTAGGTATGTTTATTTGCATATTCTTTAAACCTTTCATCTTTCGAGATATGCCGTTCTATGTAGTCCCTTTCTTTAATTAATGCCATTCGTACAAATACATCTTTATCATCAGCAGCCATTAATAGGAAGATTGGTTCGCTTCAGCTAGAGGTGACATTCTCCGACTTACCTTGGTGGAATTCCTTCATAATAAGGATAACGTGTGATAAAATACTATACTGTCATTGCAGTGTTCTATTTATTCTTATCTTCTATGAGCTAACCGGTTTGTCTCTACATGAGTCTGCATTTTGGCATCGCTCATATGTTACATGGTGTATTTTAGCCTTCCTTGATTATTCCTCTAATGCATTACTCCTTCTACAATTGCTTTCAAGAGCCTTTTATGTTTAAGAATGGGTCAAATAAGTTTTCCTCTTCTCCTTTTCATAGTTTTCATTAAAACATTTTGCCCTCCGACTCTTCGCAGGACTTCTTAATTAATTATTCTCTCCCTCCATTTGATCTTTTCCAATATTCTGTTAACTCCGCAATTCCTCAGCTTTCCAGTTTCCTTTGTTCTATTTTTGTTTTCGTCAAAGCCTCCCTATGCATGGGGAATGAACGCCTATATGGGAAACGAGTTTCTACTTCACTGTAGAATAAGGTGTATTTGAGAAGAGGTCGAGGGAAAAAGAAGAGAACTTCGATTGAAATGTAAAGGTAGGAGATTCGACATGGAAGGTGTGAGGTAGATCAATCTGCCCAAGTCCTTCACTTCTTCAGATTTATATTTAACAGTTTGGAAAAAAAACGGATGTTAATCCATAAAGGGGAAACGTGAGCATCGCAATGCTGTATTATTTATTTTTTTACAACTACAGTTTCAATATCGCTTCATGAAGTACACTAGTATATATATTTCAGCTTAAATAAAAAGCCCGCATAGCTGCATTTTATTAACATAGACTCTTCGTTTTTCCTTCATTTTCGTATTAGTAGTTAAGAGGGTATTATTTTGTCATCGTGCAAATTATATTATCCAGAACGTGAAACAGTATTGTGCAGTAGCGCAGCAATAAATTAATAACAAACATTCGTGATACTTGCTTTTAAAAGTAAATTAACACTTCTTTTCAAGTAATTTGTTCCTATTTTTGAAGATTTTTCCTATAAGTAGGAGATGAGCATGAAGTTTGGCTAGAAAAATTTGTATGAACACAAATTCGGGATTTTAAATATTCTAGGACATTTTTCCAAAAAAGTATGCTAGTCCTTTGAGGGGTCGTAAAAAATTTACAATATTGCATATGAAATTCAATTATCTGAAAATCATTTTCAACACTGTTTAGTGAGCGTTGCCATTGTAGTAAGTCTATTGTAGTAAGGTGTAATTGATTCTCGTAAAGAGCCAGCACTTAGCCACTTTTAACAACGTAATAATTAAAAAATAGCAACGCAATTCTTGACAAAAACCTGGCTCCTTCTAACATAAAACTCATAAGCCAATCAGACGGCTCAAGAGTTTATTCGTATTTTGCACGCCACTTGCTATAGATGGGTAACGATTATACTCGTGTTTCACACGTTTACTATTTTTACACTTACAATTAACGTTCTCAATATGGATATCCTGATGTTTTGTATACATGCTGAATGTTTCAGTAAACCATTGTTAATAGGTAATGAATAAGAAATATTCCATTGCTGACTGCAAAAAAGTAGCCATAAAAAATAACTGCCCGGAGCAATAAATAGAAAACATTCTGTTCATCAGTGGATTAATAATTTGTCCCGTATCGTAAAAATTTGTATATTATAATAGATAACGGTTAAGCTCCAATTTAAGGTCAAAGGTATATGTAATAGGGTATGGTAGAAATAGATATAAGGAGTGAAAGGAAAGAAATAGAAGAACAATTCAATTGGAATCATAGGTAAGGTGATTCGAGCAAGGATCGCGTGAAGACAATGACTCGGTCCTAGTCATCCCAAGTTTGTTTCCATAAAGAAAGCGGTAGTTGGGAACAAAATGGGGCCCTGAGTACCACAGCACACCACTCTTCGCTCTTTCCTACCCTTTTCCCCATCATGCGGCTCTTTTCCTTTGAGAGAAAACCATCCTTTTATCTTCAGAGAATCCCCTGTGATACGCGAGCAGCCGCGTAAAGGATGGGATGGTGTCTTTTAGACGCCTCCGTTGCTCAGAAAATTTCGTATTCGCTGCGGCTTGTGCCCTAAATCTCCGCAGTCAATCCTTCCTGCTGACCAGCGAAGCGTTGAATATCGATGAGAACTCGTTTTAAGAAAAGGAAACCTTTAACATTTCAAGGATCGACATTACTACTAATTCTTCGGTCCTTCTTCCCTCAACTTTCCTACCTGTTCAACACCCCCATTACAAGGCTGCGCGATATCGCGATATACATATAGACTGCTATTTTAGACATTTCGGATTTATGGTATCGTGTCATTGATATGGAAACAGATAAAAACGGTCTTTCAGGCGATATTGCATATTGACTGGCACACCACTAGAGACTATCAGCTACTTTTTCACATTTATCCCACACCTAGAATATGCGTCTAGTTATCTCAATGGTTTCAGAATCAACTCTGTGGAAGTTCATTTTAAATAACGAAAATGAAAACTTTGTTTTATCACACCAATTCATTTTACAGTACGATTAGTTTCGACGCAGCGTCGTCATCTTTAGGTACCTCATCTAGTATTTGAGATCCTCACGAAGCAGGTATGATACCGGAATTTAATCGCAAGTAGCGACTAGCAGCTAGGTTTGTAAAGAGTTTTTACGAAAAGTCTGGTAGTGTGCTAAAGATATAAAAGGAATTGGAATGGTTTCTCTCACTCTCAGAGCGTAGATTAAGAACAGTCTTAATCTCCTCAGTAAATTCGAGGCCTCTTACTTATCTAAAGATGTAAGAAACCTATTAATAACTCCGAGCTTATATCATTGACTAGATCACATGCATTTAGTTAAAGAGATAGGTAGCAGGACCGACAGGTTCAAATTGTAAATTTTTCGCTCGTGATATAGGACCAAAATATGTATGATCAAAGGCATTTCATTAATTTTTTTCAGTTTTTAACGCCTTCATGGAATTCAAATTAACTTTACGTTACTGTAATTTTCTAAACATGTTCGCATGCCAGCAAGGCTGTCAGAATGATTACATTCAGACGAGACTGAATGTAGTTTGATGGATTATATTTAGTACCTTTAGTACTTAGCACTTTTACTATCGTCTCATCTCACTTGAATTGTCTCGCATGATTTTATTCTCTGCACGAACTAATATCTTGTAGTACCCATGAATTAAAATTATTAGTAATACTTATCAGAATTAGTATGCTAACCCGTGTACTGCATGTTAGCATGTTTGTCAACGTAGCACTCTTGGTTTCTGGGTTGGCCTTGCATTATTCTCCTGACTGCTTTATGGTTCTCGCATATCGGCCGTGGGAGCCTTTGAGGTTCAAATTTAAATGCGGACTAGCACTGCATGGCTGATGTGGTGTCACCCGTACCACACACCCTGGAGGTGGCTTGCACGGTGTTTCGTAGTTGTAGATATGCCACATATCACGACAGATTATATAGTACAATTCGTGATGTCACACGATACGCGTCGCAAAAGACACGAAATAACGCGAAATGCTACACATAGCGTCTTTTGCGATTCGAATTTGATATCGCATCACGATATGGAAATTTAAATATCGCAATTCCCCAAAACCGAATCCATTCCCTGCCGTCACTGATCTAATTTCAAACCTCGTCCTCTACCACGTATTACCAAGCCTCACCAACGCCACTATCCCATCAAAGATACGGAAAATCTTTCTTTCCAGCTCATGGCTCTCTGCAGACTCGAGAACGTGTTCCCCTCTCCTCCTCCCCGACCGGGCGCTCTACAGAACGCCTTTTGTTTTCCCCGCGCAGTCGCCACCGTTCGTCCCATTCTACGAGTACGATCCGTCTCTATCCTTTTTCATACTCCCGTAGTTTTCTTTTATTTCATCCAGATCGCCACGGAGATCGAATTCCCGCACTAGGAAGTGGATGTGGACCCCGCAGTGAGAGAGAAAGAGAGGGATAAAGACACGGAAGGACTCTCTCAATCTCCGTAACAGTATCCTCTGGTCGGCACAAAGGAAGAGAATTGATTTCCTCGTCCCACCCTGGAAATGGACCAGCTTGATGTTATCCACTTCCCCCGATCTGAAGTCTGTATCAACCGATACTTGATCCAGCACCAGACCTAGTCGGTACTCGTTGAGTAGGGATGATGATTTTCAATCGTAGCGAACTGTGATTAAATACAAGGGTACGTGTACTGCAAGAACGAAATGTTAGGCATTGGCTAATTTGGAAAAAAAGTTTAATGCCAGCTTTCACCTGACACAAAGGCAGTTTTACACGATGCACGTTTTAGGCGCAATTTGATGAATTGAAATTGCGATAACGGAATTAGAGCAGGAGCTATCTTCATGTATTTTGTTCATGCATTCGTGCTGTAATTTTAGCAAGTCCCCGCTTTACACGGTGTAATTTTCATTGGACATCCATCCATACATCAGTCGGATGTTTAGCTTAGACATCGTCTAGACAATGCCTAATGGATGTTGCTTTTCTGCTACATTTGAGAATTGTTCTTGAATTAGTTTAGAGTGTAGGTACCTACCTAATTGAGAATCTTAGACAACACCTTTCGAAATTTGCGTATCTTCCTGAACGCGTCTATCGGGCTGCAACTGTTTCAGACTGATAATAATGGGATTATGCGGCTTTTCCAGGCGTTGTTCCTTGCCTAGTTATTGTCTCCATAGGCGGGGGTAGAGCAACGCTTTAGGAGGCAAGAGTTGACCCGCGGCTGAACTCTGAGAAGAAATTTTCTAAAATAACGATTGAGGCGTCGGCCTTGCAGCCCATTCTGAGAAATTGCCACAAGAAAGAATCTACCTAGATGACTACCACATACATCCATTTATTCATTAGGATAATCTACAGGTACGTTTAAATGGAAGTTAGTAACTACCCTCTAGTGTTTTACCCTCACCGGTACGTATCAACTTATAATGTTTCTCTCTTCATCTCTGTGAACGACATACGCTTTTTCATCTCGTACATAAAACCTGTTCTCTTTCTTTACCTTCCCTGGTTATCCAAAATTCTCCCCCCAACCACGGACTTTCAGACCCTTCGTCCCTCATCACCTCTTCCTACCACCTACTTTGCCTCCTCCTAATCTCATCCTTCCCTCACCCACCGTACAAAGCACTTCCTTGTTTGCCTTCGTTTCCGTCCACCATCTTTCCCTCATTTTCATCTCTACAGTCTCCATTTTCCTCCATACTTACATCACGACTGCATGCAGCCTATTCTCATCTTCTGTTCTTAGAGCCCACGTTTCTACCCCATACAAACTAGACTTCATAAGAAGCTGTTTACCAGTCTCTTCTTTATACCTTTACTCGAGGTATCCATCATCAGCTCCCTCCCATTGCTGAACGCTTCTTTCGCTAGCACAATTCTCCTTCTAATGTCTGTGCCACTATGCCCATTATCATCTAATGTACTACTTATCTAAGTAAATAAATTGCTCTAGTTGTTCCAATTTGTGCCCTTCTATATTTATGGCCAGCCTCGCTTTCTCTTTCCTAGAATATCTCATTAATTTTTATTTAATGTGATTAATCTTCGCTCAATATTTTCCGTGCTTGTTTTCTAATACATCTAATAAAGCTCGCAATCCCTTCGATTATCGACTAACATACTCTACCAACTTCTTAGCATGTTCAACTTAGAGGACTGTTAATGGTTTATGCAGTGGAAAACTGTGAGATTAAATTGATTTTGAATGAGAAAATATTACAAGAAAGGGAGCAACATGCCTAATTTTGATGTTTTTTAATTTAGGTAATTAAAAATTTAATCGACTCCACGCGAGTTTATCGAAAGAATAGGAAAAAGTCAGTAAAATTTCAGCAAATACTTTAGTATGAACTGATAAAATACTTTTTAAATATTTCTTTTACGCGGGAACTGGTCCACAAATCAGGACAAACCAACGACTAAAGACACATAAAAATGACCAAATATTCACACCGCCACTTCAGACTTGAAGACGTGAACTGAATGGCTGGAGAAACTGTTGTTTGCAAAGGACATCACGAGGAGGAACAAGCTTCGGAACAATTTCCATTACAGTTTCCTTGAACGTGAGCAAGACTTAAACGATCAATTAAAGCGTTACCTTTAAAAATAGTAATTTTTGGAGATATTATAGTACCTTCTGTGTGTCAAAATTACCCCTTTATAATGCCTATAACTTTTAGTTAGGTGCGAACGAAGAATTAACCCAATTTTCGCTACCCCTTAAGGGAACTGCGTGATGGTATGTATTCAGTGGGCGGGCGGTCGATACAAATATAGAAACAAGCAAAAGATACTTACAAATGAAAACTTACAATGTTTCGGAGGTTCTAGCATCCACCGTTCTCAAGGTAAAGAGTAGGAATTCCTACTCTTAACCTTGAGAGAGGTGGATGCCAATACCATCGAAATATTGTAAGTTTTAATTTGTGCCTTTCGCTTGTTTCTATATTTTTAGCGACCACAGTCTTGGCATATTTTACATATATATGCATAAATAAAATAGCGAGACACTAAATAAACACAGAAACACGCAAAGAGGACATTTACAAAACAATACTTAGACGTTTCGACGGTCAGGCCGTCATCGTCGGCGGTAGTAAACTCGAGTCTTCTACCGCCGACGATGACGGCCTGACCGTTGAAACCGTAGATCGGTGATTTTCTTTATAAGCTGCGTTGTACTTTTTATTATTCTTTAGATATTTTTCAATAAACATTTTATTATTCTTTATCTTCTCACCCGATTATGAATATTTAATAGCCGCATGAGCCTTAAACAGACCGCAGGGTAGGTTGAGATCTATGATGTTGACATATAAAGCTCCAAATTGATCTTCGTCCTTATTTACGGTAATTTATAGAAGGGTAAACTTCATTCTACCTAATAGTACAAGATCTCCCAAATCGCCTGAGATTGCTTAGCAAGTACTACACGTCGCGAAAAGGAATAATACCCAATGCAATATCCCGTGCATATTGCAAATCACGATCGATAGAATATCGCAACTTCGAGATAAAATTCCCGGGGTAGCAACCTCCCCACCACCCCTTCCATTTTTTTAGATCTATTACTGGGTCAGGGACGCATGAATCCTTCTCTCGAAAAGACTACAAAGAGGCACCCGTCGCGACGTCTGGATCAGGGCGGATTCCAACAATAAAGCCTTTGAAGTGGAGGACGGAGTAGAGGGATAGGGACAAAGGAGTAGGAAGCTTTGGGAGGAGTAGGACTGGGACACGGAGAAAATGGAAACCACTGTCCTTCCTCTCCCTCACAGTCGAAGACATTGGAGAAATTACGTTCTGCGCGTAGAGTACACATCGCCATCGCCTGAGTCCTTTATCACTGGAACTTTTTTTTGTCACTGTTTTATGCTTCCTCCTCGCTGTGTGGCGAGGATGGGCGTTATTTATCGCCCGACTGAATCATGATGTTGCGAAAGGAGATGACTTTGCAGGCGCATACTGAGCACACATAACGTTCACCTTTACCGTGCGTAAGCAGGAATTTTTCGAAGAAATCCTTCGCAATTTAGCCGAGTGGAAACGTCAGATGGCCGTCGTTTAGTGTAAATATATCAAGGGGAAGAGGCCGGGAGAAACATTAGGTCTCAGCTGCACTTTCCGAGTGCTAAATTCTAACGTTTTTTCCCAGGCTATGGTGCCTCACTCTCATACAAAGTTGACTCAAGTTATGCTCGGCATTCGAATTTTTATTCCGCGTTGACGTTAAGCCGTCGTCGGTCTTTGAAAACTTCGTCGGTTACGAGCGACAAATTCTGGCAAAATTTATAAGTGTCGCGGAGGAATTGAATCATACTGTTTTCTTCGAAGGGAATTGTAACTTGTTTTCTCGAGAAAAACTATTACGAACCAGAATGTGAGAAATTTACGGTGAAAAAAATCATTCACTTAGACCCAGGGATTTTGAACCCAGAACCTCGATTCTGCCAAATTAAGCAACTGATTGCTAGAATGGCTTGGTTGGCTATAAAATTCTGCATAAAATGGTGATATTTTGGTTCAAATACTAATCCAGGAGAATGGTTTTGCCTTATTATGAATACTACGAATGTCAGTTTTTCTATTTAAGCTGCTGTAATGTCTAATCCCTCAGTACTTCCTATTTTTCACAGTCAAATAATCAATATATTACATCTTATAGAGTTGAAAATACTGATAGTACCTAATATCTAATTAAATTTTCCCCAGGGTCAAAAAATAATCAAATTAACCCTCTTTTGGACACAATGTTTATGGCATATTTTGGTTATTTCTGTTATTCAGGTTTTGGATTATTGATAAAACAGCTAAATTATGACACCCACTTGAAAGTCAAGTTGATGACTTAGTGGGACCCGGATGCAACCAATTTAAAATAAACCTATTTCATATATTTTTTAAATATTCTAGCGTACTACCTTACTATGTTCTTGAATTTTATGACTCAAATTAATTTATTGCAAAACATACTCAGGTAATAAAGTGGGGAAAAAAATGAGTGCATAAAATGTATGATACAAATCCAAATATTAATGATGATACAGTGTCATGGTTGAAAATATGTTTATTAATGTTCATGGTGGAAAATAACTGTAATAAAAGTATATAATTTTAAATCTAAGAGAATTAAATGTGGCATTAGTAATTTTAAAAAAAGTCCGCGTGGAGATTGAAATTTCTTTGGCTACATATACCCGCCATCAATGAATGAAGCTAACCATTTACATTTCCTGACATGAGCATTTATTTAGTGGACCTAGACGCCCGAGAAAAAGCATGGAGATCACCGATATGGAATGATAAACAGCTCGTCAAACGAGCACAGCTACGTGGGTTTACCCCATGTACATATTACATGTATGCTCATATTGCACACTGTTTGATAGTTCGTTTCCCAAAACATTTTGCAATGATAGTAATAACTTCTGAGGCATAGTTTGCCAAACATTAAATTGCAAATCCTGCTCAAGGACACCAATATAAGTTAGCTCAGCACACATACTGAGGCAGTAATTGAAACCCAGTGGGTAGCCAGCGTCACACAAATCGAGACAAACTAAACCGCCTAGTTTCATTCATCAAGCCATAACAGAGCAGCCCTATGCTCCATATAAAATCCAAAAGACTACCTAAGAATACCCGTAAGGACCTAATATCCCGACTAGATACACAGTGGTTGAAACGATAAGTTCAAGAAACAGTAAACGCACCCTCAGGAAATCTGAGCTACACAAGGTATTAACAAAATTTATAATTTTACAACTTCTGAAAGTTATGACATTTCAAGCTCGAATATATATTAAGGATAATCTTACGTAAAAGAATCTGTAAAATCATAGGATAAACATATGCAGTTGAGGTTACACAGCCTTATGAGTATAACAGGCTGAACACTTAAAAACAGCATAGAAGTCGCAGAAAATAAGTGCGTTTCCCTTCCATATTCTCACTGTTTTAAATTTTAGCATTTCATAAAGTATGTAAAATCTGGTGATTTCCAGGCGTACTTGATGTAGAATTCTATTCGGGTTCCCCACCGGGTTAGGCTCTCCATACTGGCCGATTGATGCCCGACTCGTGCCCTGTCCACTCAACAGCCCTGATGTACAGTCGCCGCATAAAGTCTGGCGACATCGAAAAATGCGCCGAATAAGCGAAACCACGATTTTGTGTGGCTCCACTGGTTCAAAAGTGATGGATGGGGATGGGAGATAGAGAGGAGGGATGTGGGAGAGAGGTGAGAAAGTGGCCAGAGTAGTCGTGAATCGGAACCTCGTCTTGGGGACTAGTGAATTTAGGGGATTAAGTTGCCAATGTCGCCAGACTTTAAGCGGCGACTGTACAAGTTGAGCATAGAAACGTCGGCCAGTATGGAGAGCTTGTGGAGAACCAGAAAATAATTAAAATTTATAAAATACGTTAATGTATAAAAGTATATTAAATAAATTGTAAAATAAATACATAAAGTTCCCGTTAAGTCCGAGACTGCAAGTAGATGCCTATTTTACAAAAAACAAGAATACATTGGCTCCCTTTCAGGGCTTTTTTCCTTGGTTTGATGCATTATTTTACACAATAATTTTACCCCAATTATTGTTGATCAATTTTTTAGTCTAACGAGACATGCATTCAACATCGTCAGTACTATTACTTCATTTTTCCGAAACACTCGTTACAGAAAAAACACTGCTCGGTGGGAAATGGCTTCTAGTGAATGGGACCAGGAACATTTCCCAGAACTTTCACTTCCAAAGAAAGCTCAATTATAGACTGCGAAGAAGATTGTTACTTTCTAAAAAAATTCAATTTCTTTACATCTCCCTTCTCTCTGATAAAAGTAGAGCTTACTTCCATCCACTTTTGCTTTATAAAATCCCCATCAGCTTAAACTATGTTGAAATAAACATTACCACCATTAACATATCATGAAATTTTAGCCTTAACGTAAATGAAAAATAATCACAATATTGGTTAAAATATTACAAACGCTGAAATGAAAATAGCCCCAAATAGTTCATAAAGATGGGCTAAAAGTTTGTTTTTTTTTTGGTTTCGCAGTAAGAAGACGACCGCAAAATAATATTTTAACAAAGACACGATTGATTATCTGCCACTGCTTTTCCAATAACATTCCGTAACACCATCACCATAATTTTCAACATGGCTTATATTTGAAACGCCGATCTGATAATAGGTAATACGCAGAGTTCTATACACAGAGTGAATTCAGCAATTATCATGTTCGAATATGAATCCGATCCCGTAAATTTTAATTCCAATCATTTTAGTTGTGTTGCAGAATAAAAAAAGTTATCAATGGATAAACGACTTCTTCACTATTTTGCTTCATTTCATAATCGTATTACCCAGTATTTATATAGAGGGTAAGAGGTGGACACACGTATTTTTGTCAAAAAGAGAAAAACACACAGATTGTATCGTCAATGACAGTTGCCAATCTTATAGTGAATCTTGTTTATTGTAAAATAATAAATATAAACCAACTTGTAAGCACTCCATTAAATATTCTCTGCAATGGACATAAAACGGGTTTACCAGCCAATTTTCATATATTAACGTAACATGTAACGTGTACGGCATTTATTCTGATCATGCCGTGGCTGATGATACCTATTCAAAATCAAATGTATAGTTTCACGGAATTTTTACAAGTTGTTATATATAATTCATCTGGTGCTCAAAATAATTGACTGAAGAAACTGTTTCTGGTTTGAGCGAGTGAAATTGTTTTGAATTGTGAAGACACTGAGATGAACAAAAACAACTGCACATGAACCTTTATTTCACGACAGTGGTTTCACAGTGGTAGATCATCATCATGTTAGAAAGTCAAGCAATTTTTTTTATTCTGAACGAACCGAACCCCCATTATATTCACGTTTTTGGAAATTATAACCATTATCCTCTTTTCAGCACGAAATTATAATTGCACAAAGTGTTACAAAGATATTCATGTTAGTAATGGATCAATCTTGTGGGCTTCACTCCAAAAATGTTAGAGCATACTCCGAAATGATGCATTGGAGGAGCTGGATGTCACGATGGACAAACACACTGATGAGGGTTCGGTGGGTGGTACAAGGATTGGATGGAATTCGCGACCGCTTATCCACGAGGCCCCGCAAAATTGAACTCTGTCGATGCGATCGGAACCTTCAGATTAAGCGTGGGATTCAAATTATATCCCCTATGTCAACCTAAAATGCGTCCATCAAAGCTGGTAGATGTAAGCTAGTTGTGTTGCTGTATTTTGAATGCTCACATCTTCATATATTTTAGTGGTTCAATGATAAATATTTTACCTAAAAAAGATTTTATAAACCTTGATGCTAAGAGATGGTTATACGATTCTGTTCAAATAAGAAACGAACTAGATTATGTCGATATTAGCAGGTAGAACTTGGTGGATCATTATTATTCAGAAATACAAATAATAAATAACACAACCTTTTAAAAACGTGTAAAAATAAAAAAATAATAAAAATGTTCACTAGGGATATGAAACGAATTTTAACAGTGGAAACAGTAATATCAAGAACATTTTCACGCAGTAACATAACTAGCAAAGTGTGTTTTACTATTCTTGATGACCCTGTAACTAATAATATACATGGCACGTTTAATAATAAGGGTTTTAAATTTTTTACAAGCTGGCGTTTATTTCTTCCAATATGGAAATAAAATTGAATCATTATTATGACGCATTTACACATTCAAAATGACTACCGTCATTTAAACGCAATAGAATGAGGCACCTAAGTGATGCATAGAGGCAATTGAATGAATAAATGAACAAAATTTATAGTTCTAGTTCTATGCTCCGCGAGATAAAGATACAGAAAATCGGTTCAATGTGTTGAAAAAAATGGGACTCAGTCACACTTCCTCTCACTGTTTCTCAAGTGTGGGAAAAAAATGTGGGATTCTTTCATTGCGTCAAGGTAGAAATTACTGACCCGACTAAGAAAATCAGCTTCATGATATTGTTGTACAATCAGTTTTCAAATAAAAAAAATAATGATTAGAAATTAGCTACGTTTGCTAGATGGGAATGCACGTTATAAATACTCATCGCATAAATAAATTATTTATTCTTAAATCATCATCAGCGTTTGAGAAACGTTGGTACAATATATTTTCGCAATTTTGGAAAGGTATGCCATGCATTACATTAATTTCCCTGTGATTGGTATTGGGGTCTTTTACCCTCGCTGTGTCATGGTTGCAAGACTTTCAAAAGAAAAAAACAAAAAAAATCAGTATCACGTTAAATTTACCTAACGATATGGTTGAGGAATCAGTTTTTTAACGAAAAAAATACCAAGTTATATCCTGAAATGTATTTGGACTTGTCACTTGGTGCAAACATTTTTATTTTGCCCCCGGATAATTGTAAAATTCGCTATATCTATCAACCAAGTCACTATCTCGTCCACAATGGGTACGAAACCGGACAAAGATCTGTGGGTAGGACCGGTGGAACACGGTTTTCGCAACCTCTTATCCGCGTGAGCCCGCAAGCAAATGGAACACACAGTTGGGACAGAATTCGAGAGAGAGAGAGACAGCGCGAGGTCGGATGGGTAAAACCGATCGGGAGATGCATTCTCCCTAGGCGACCTCGCAAATCGTGTCCCATCGACCTTTTGCGTCATAGCTTTCGGCGTCGCCAGGCGTGAATGACGCCTCCGACGAATGACGCACACGACCCCTGGCGCGGCGTACGGATACCATCTCCCCACCGCGTTTAAGGGTTAAGCGCTGGAAACAAGACACTAGGGAAGGGGAAAGGATTGGTGATGTGATGTCACCCATGCCGCGATACCAATCCGCTCCTTTTTATCGACGGGTCTCGATCGGGAGACCCTTCGACACAGACAGGACATCATTTAATTTAAGGGATCGATCAGGGTGAGCGACTGAAAGGCGGAGGGTATCGGGAGGAATTAGGAAAGGAGGGGGAAATAAGGGAGTTAGAATGGAGAAAGAGGGGGGGATGGAAGGGGAAAGGAAACTGGACGTTAGGGGAGGTAAACAATTCCGGAAATACCATACTAAATTCATTAGGATTTCTTGAATACATGAGATTTAAAGTTTATTTTATTTTAGAAGTGAATTGATGAATCACAGGGGAAAAGAATTGAAAAAGAAGAATTTTCATTTCTCCGCTGATAAATGTTAAAGTTCCACCGCGACTGTGTAAGACAAAACAAATACTAATTCCTACATTTTATTTAATCGGTTTAAAACATCTTTCTTTTGCTGATGACATGCGTTAGCTATTAAAAACCGGCACTTAATTATAAAATATTCAGATTATTATCACACATAAATCTTTAATGAACTTTTTATAACCATTGACGCCGACTGCAGCACCATTTCTATAGAATTACCGCAATTCAACTTGGGAAATTCAACCGCGGGAATCAGCTAATTATTAAAAACATATGGCGGTTAGATGGATATACTTTATTTTGAATCAATTTCCCGGGAGTTTTCACTTGATAGTGAAGGTTTTTCGTGAAGATGGCATTTACCTCTAATTAGATTCAAAAATACAAACTTTCTCGTGTTTTCCCCATTTTTGCATTAAATACCATTGTTTTTTTTGTGGAAAATTGCTACTTCTAAGTTCTTACTAACTTCTATCAGGAGATATAGGTCTATTACATTGAAAAATATTTTTACTCTGTGCCGACGTTTCGAATTTGTATATATGCTTCTTCAGAAGGAACTCTCTCTGAGCTCTGAATAGGCATATATTTGCAAATGCGAAACTTTGGCAAAGAGTAATAAATATTTTTAAAAGTAATAGACCTATATCTCCTGAAAGAAGAAAAAAATAGTAAAAAAGAGGTCATGAAAAGGAATCATCTAGATATAAAATACCATGTAATGTCAAGTTCGATTTGCGAGAAAAAAGGCGTGGAAATTTTATTACGAATAATTTTTAAAGAACATGTTTTATATATATGTACCCATGTTATGAATAAAATGTCATCTATGGTCTTTCACTGTGGAGCCACCGTAGTGCGATCGATTTCAAAACTCTAGCCATAATGCCAGCCGATGCACAAATCAGCCGATTCATTCAGGGTAAGGTTCGATGACCAGGAGAGGCCGAGGTTTTTCAGATGAATCCCGATCCCAACTTTGGTGCCATGTAGAGAGCAATGCTATTGCACTACCCTGCCACGCATATACCGTAAGTATATGTACACTCGAGCATGACTCGAGACATTTCTTCCTACGACTTAGTGTTGAGTCACCAATTATGGTGACTTTTACGGGATCAATGTGCCTGCGTATCGGCTTCATAAATACATATTTATATCTATTATAAATAATCCACAGAGAACATATTCGCCGAAAAATGCGTCAGATTTACGTTCTAAGTTTCCTATTACTTACCACTAACTACACTGATTACACTAGATACTTCCGTTTTGCGATATTAATACATTCCAAAAGGCTAACTGTATTGCCTTACATATCACATACATAGCAAAACAAACGCGAAACAAGGCAATTCAGTAATTTTTCACCTCTACTAACACTCGAGTTACGGTTTTTGGTCGACATTTTTGTCCCAGGAAGAAGACTTCGATTTATACACGAATCGGCCTATACTCGAATATATACAGCAGCTAATTTGTATAGTACGTTAAACGCTTGTAAGATGCGTATTTAAATGATTTTATTTCACGATGCCTAACGTTGTTTTACACTAATGAGTATTTATTTAACTGTGCGAGTACAATATAAGTGTAAGCATGCTAATATTTGTTACCAAGGAAGAAAATGAGTTTTTTAATGACATAGGAGCACAATTATTACCAAGGGCGCGTACCCTTGGAAACAATTGTGTCCCTTTTTCCTCATTTCTCTCCCTCTCTTCCCTAATGTAATCAGGAAGAAGCCAAAAAGGTACGCAACGTGGGTAGAGTGGAGTGACAGCTTCACAAATTTCCCTAAGGTTCTCTCTCTTTCCTGTAAACTCAAAAATGTAATCTATTCTTTCTCGGAAATTATAAATAAAAAAAAAATGTGTACAAAAATAATACGTTTAAAGGATGCCGTTGTGAAACCTATGAAATGATCAATTTATTATTTATACATTACTAAACTAAATAAATTATGATTCAGAGTTCCGTATAGCTAATCTGATGAATCCACACGGCTACTGAAAGGCAAATATTCCACCGTGTTTGACTGAAGGACTACTAAAACGTATTTCCATCATCGTATTAGGTATCAAGGAATCAAAATCCTGTGGCAAAGTTTTCCATGAGAGCTATGACCATTGAAAAGGTAAATTATTTATTATGTTTATTTTAGTATTGAGGAATTTTACTTAATGCGTTCCCCTTGGCAGTGTAGTGTTTTCTTCTATGGCGTTTTTATTACGATTTGTGATTTTGCTCATTGAATTTTTATGAATACTCTCTTACGTTTATCTTAAAAGCACACATTTTTCAATATAATGACTCGTGGTAATTTGGTCAAGTAACGCTACGCGTTGAATTAAGCTTAAAATTGAAAAATTTGCACGGGCGAGCTATATTGGCATGAATCGAGTATTAGTCAAATAAAAGAGCCAGTACATTTTCCATGTAGAAAGAAAATAATGACATATGCTTTGCGGGTCACCCAGTTGAATGACAAATGAGGGTATAATGATAGGTAATGTTTTTAATAAAAAGTAATTGATAAGACATACTGGAGATTAGGGTTCATTCATAAACAAGTTTGAGAGAATGGCTAACAATGGATCGTGCAATGGGTAACGCAATTCATTTCGGTATATACAATCTAGGTTTGTTAATGTAGGTTAAGCTAGCAAAGCTGCCAAAGACGCCTTTAATAATTGTCTTGACTAGATAGCCTGGTGATGCGTATCTGTCAAATTCAAAAATAGTATAAAGATAAATTTCACTGAAAATTTTGTTTTACCTCCGGTAAACCTAATCCTTGAATCGAAGTTAGAACTTTTCGTCAGTCATTCTGTTTGAGTCATTGGTTATCAAAAATGTTACTCGTTTTTTATGCTCGCTGTCATCCATAATACTGACCTATCAATAATCTAGATTTATACATTCTATTTTTCATCACATAATTATACCGAAATTCATCCAAATGCCACCGATAGTAATGTTTATTACTTAAACATTCCATGCATTATAGAATATGATTTTGACCTATTTCAATGTCCTTCTGAATTATGAATAATTACTCTGAAACGGTGTGTCTCTTGATTAGATATGAACTTATTAAAAAAATATATATGTCACACCTAATGAACAATAGTGTACAATCGTCATGTAAAAAATAACTCTTCCAAATACCCATTGCAGACATTGCGTATAGTTGGCAAAGGTTTTTATAGGTATTTAAAGCTTGATACAGATTCTATGTCACTTTTAGCAAAGCAACACTGTTGAATTGTGTGGGTGTCAATTTTCATAGCGATTAATAAGTATCTTCCGAGTGAATTCCTCACCCAAGAGCATCGTATGTATTTCACACTTCCCTTCATAAATACATTTAGTCATTTTATATTAAAGAAATTCTTTCCCATTACGGTGAACTTGTTAAACCAGACACCCTTTGCCATAATACATGGAAGTTGAAGTCCGAAGAGAGCGCCGTGGTTTTTTTAATAGAATAATGGATGGAGAAGTAAACAATATTATTTTTTATTAATTTTATAAGTGAATATTAACAAAGAGTGTCGAACTTTACACAAACATCTGATAATCGACTAGTAGTATTGGTTTCTTAGGCTTAGGTCACTATTGTTTTCATCATCAGCGTTGTAGTATGATTTCCTGAAATATAAATTTATAGTTAATTAATATACAGTCCAGTATTGTAAATCAATATGGTTTCTGCTGTAATAGTTCGATTCTTTACAAGGGTGGCGTTGGCTGTTTTAAGTTCAGTGGTTGAATTAAAATTCTTGCAATGAAATGAGAGAAAGCCAGTCCTGCAATTGGACTCACAGGTAATTGTGTGCAAGAAATCGTACAATACCTATTTCAAACGATGCAATATTTTCATAAGGCTTTAGGCATGGAATAGAGTTCGCAAGATTAACACCCTTTACAGTAATCACGCTACGTCCAGCTTTCCTTGTTAACGGTAATGGCGCTCTCACGGCCAGTTTTGGCACATTTCAACCCAAATGCCACATGATAAACCAATTACTAGAAGTGACCTAGGCCGTGCAAACTGTTATTTTTGCAAAAATATTGTGCTAAAACCCGCCGATTTGCAAAATATGCAATGTAAGTGGGCAGAATATTACCCATATTTTCAAAACTCCTCACTGAATTCAATGCTTTTTGTAATCTCAGTGAATTCAAAAAGTATCAATGTCAGGTGATGATGAGATAGCTTCGTTAGTTAAGTGTGATACGGATTCCTGGGTGCCTTCATTAAACGAAAGCTGTTGCCTTATAGGAAGCGTAAATTTTCACCTCGATTAATAAATATCTTGCGAGTCATTTACCCACCCAATGAAATCGGAGCCGAGTCAATATAAGGAAATGGGGCGATTCCCATGGCCATCCGACCGCACTCACTCCCTCTCTCTCTTCCTCCCCATTATTTGCGAACTAATACCGCCTTTCTCATCCTCTTTCCCTTCCCAGAAACCCCCCCCCCCGGCACCAATTCTCCATTACCGCCGGCGTCAAACGAAAGGGAGCAGAGAGGAACTAATGGCCTCAATTTCTGCGTGAATACAAATTTGTTTGACTACCCCCATCCCTTTCCCCTTTTCTCCTTAACCGGTGCGTTCTCAAGTTCCACGAATCCACCCCAAATAAACTCCCCAGTGAATATAATCGATTAACTGAAGCGTAACTTTTTTGTTTTTGGAAATATTTTACATGCATACATAGAAAGAGCCCTGGGTGGCCCAGAAGAAACGTGTTCGACTCTCAAACTGAGGGTCGCAAATTCGAGACCAAGTTTTTGGGACAAACATTTTCCTGATTTTGGAAAAAATGTATTCAAGACATTGAAAGATTTTGTTCTTTCTCGGCGAATTTGATACATAAATTTTTCTCGGTTTTACATCCGAGTGAGGATTTTGGCTGCTGCCAACGTTTCGACGGAACACTCCTCCATCGTCTTCACAATATACGGCAAAATATTCATCAGGGAGACAGGACGCACGATAGAGACCCGAATTAAGGAACACAGGAGGTGTTATAGTAACGCAAACTTTGTAAATTTGGACGGTTCAGACAAGGCAGATTTCTCCTCTGTTCCACCCGGAGAAATCTGCCTTGGCTGAACATAGCCTATCAGAAGACCATATCATCTCCTTTGATGATGCTCAACTGGTCTCCAAAGCCAAAGATTATTGGGAGCGTCTACGAAAAGAAGCCATTGAAATCAGGATGGAAAATCATACCTTAAGGTAGTTCAAGCGAAAAATCACTTCACCTAGAATTTAATGAACTTGCCCTCATTTAAAAAAAAACTCATCTTTCCAATGACATCAAAATATCAACCCCTTGCCGAACTACTCTTCGAGCAATTTTTCTAAGAATACAAGCTATTTACATGGGATAGATTACGGCTGTGCACTCCAGAGGGAGAATATTAAAATAATTATTAGCTTCTAGCACCTATATTTAGTCATAAAAAAGGTGTATAGTTTGCATGTTTTCACAACTATTTATACAAATTAATTTATTACTCACCGAAGTAATTTTTACAGAATCGCAGAAAAACCTGCAGTTTTTAAGGGTTATCAGCAGTACGGCGTGAAAAAACGAGTCAATTGAAAGACTGATGTAACTTTATTTTTTTAATTAACGAGAATTTAGGTCATATATAACTATATCTTTGCTCCATTAATACTAAAATATTTATTTCATATTTCTTATAGACGCTGAAATCAAAAAAATAAACTTTGAATGCGGTGTCCATTTTGACTAGGGAAATATCTCGCTCAAACCACCTTAAGTCGGGACTCTGGGTACAGCCTAAGCAGGAAATTGAAACAGTTTATTCAAAAAATAACGGACAAAAGGAGAGGACAATGCCCCACCGATTAGACGGGAATATAAGTGATAACAGATGATCCTGCGAGTCATTGCTCTGAAGAAGATGGAGGAGTATTCCGTCGAAAAGTTGGCAGCAGCCAAAATTCTTACTCGGATGGAAACCCGAGAACAATTTATATTTTTATAAAATTGCCTCTGAAATGAAAATCCGGAACGAGACAAGGATTTTCTACGTCCTAAATGCTACCCAGACTACACGGCTCTAGTGATGAGAGGCACCAGTCTCAGCAGAAGGCACTGATCTACAAGATCGGTCCGGTATCAACAGTCACAACTTTGAGCGAGAGTGTCATTCACGGAATCGGCCGGAGCACTGTGATGTGGAAGGCAACGGGTAACCACCACATTACAATATCCCTACACGATGAAGCCTTGCATTCACCAATATATGACATGTTGACATTCTTCCCGGTGAAATATTCTGGAGGTAAAATCATCCCACACACATATCTCCGGGAGTGGACTACTGGGAGAGGAACATCAATCAGGGAAGACAAATATAGGGCATAAATAATCTCCTTGTCATTTCCTTTCGAGGTAGGCAAAGTCAAAGAACTTAATTATTGCTTTTATGCCTACAAAACTGACCCTCTTAAGGCCGTTTTACACGATGAAAGATTTTGTAGAAACGAATGTGAGGTTGTACGTTTGTCTCAACGAAATTAGAACAGGTTCTATTTTCCGTGAAGGCATTGAGACATTCGCACAAGCGTTCATACAATTTGTCGCTTTACATGATATATTTTGCCTCATGCAAGAGTTCACGGAAGAATTTGTCCAAAAAAATGTACCGTGTCAAACGGCCTTTATACTAAACTCCTTCATAATGTCCATATCTTCCAACCCCCTTCGCTTACACTCATGCATTGCTTCATACACGTTCTTTTGCTCTGAAGACTCCTAATATTCCTTCTCTTTAGAGTACCTTCCACCACATTCACCCATGAATATCTTAGTCCCCCACTAATTCTCACACCATTCACGCTACTCTCATCATATGTTTCGTTATCCAGGATGTATTTTTATTTATACTTAACCGATACTTCAGTGGCATTTTGAAATTTACTAAGGCAAATTAATAGCAGCTATTCTTTAAGATAACAAGGCACAAAGTGGAAACGACTAATAGCCTCCCTTCCGAATGTTTTCTTAAATAAAGCCCAACTTTGAGATATATAATTTGAAAAGTTTTCATAGAACGAAAACTAATTTTCTTCAACTTACAAGCATACCCATCAACCCATCCACTTTCATCTTAGGAAAATTCTAATAGTTTTCAGTGATAAGCCTGTGAAGCTGACTCATCTTCCATGAATTTCTCCCAACTGCTCTTTCCTTGTATAGCTCTTTTAATTCATTTAACTTCATGGATTGATTCTAACACGCCCTTCTTTTCTTAAGACTCCTATTATTCCTTCTCTAATCCGATGGCTACTCCCATCTTTTCCAGATGTGTAAATACAACGGATAAACTTCCTAGTGATGAGTCGTGGGCAATGGTAAGCTGGCTCTTCAGGTCCATTCAGAAGGGATCCTAGTTTGAGTAGAATTCTCTGCGTTTGAATTAGGTAACTGTCTCCTTTTTAAGTGAATTTCTCCATGCTGCTCTATCGTTGACAACCTCCATCGCTTGTCACATTTATCACATCCTTATATTCCTCTTCCTACTACCCCTTCATCTCACATCATTAACTCCTTTATCATATATCTGCTTCCTAAAACCTTATCTTATTCTCTTAATTAACATTAGCTATTCCTTCTGTTATCACAAAAAACACTCATCAGATTCATAAGTTTTATCCAGAGAGTTCATTTCTTTTACTTGAACTTCATAAAAAATAAGAAAAGAGATGTAATTTTAAAGGACATATAAATTGAGTTTAATACAAAAATAAGGAAGAAACAATGTGACTGCGAAATAGTCGGATAATACCCGTCGCATTTTTGAGGGAAATGAGCACAATAGTAAGGATATCAGGAGGATGATATATGCGTCATCGGTAGAGTCGTTTGGTAACTTGAAAGAACCTATAAAACTGATGATCTCAGGCCTGACCTCGTGGAAATTATGGATATCCATGATGAGAAAACCACCTTTGTTAATTCCACAAACTTTCTTACGCTGGCACGACGCGACTGGCACGACTCACATGAGTATGCCACAGTGTGGTGAAACGCGCGTCGTGCCAGCGTAAGAAAGTTTGTGGAATTAACAAAGGTGGTTTTCTCATCATTGAAAGAACCTATTTCAATTCCCAAGAAAACGAGGTCAGTTATGTAAGTAGGAAGGCACTAACTTGAGCAGAGAGGATAACTTAGATACTTAAATTAGTATCTTGGAAATGTTAAAAACAAATTTGTGGATCATAGGAGGAGAATTCCGTTCATGACTAAAATATAAGCAGAACTGAGAAACGGCACCTTGTAAAGATATTAAGAGAAATAAAGTAACTATTTCCATATAAAGTGCACAGTTTTACGTTGCAGAAATCTGGATGTTAAAGGAAAGAATACTTGAGTAATTTGAGAAGTGAATTTGACTGAGAATGAATAAGGTGCGATAGAGGGAAAGGAATATACACTACGAAGTGCTGGGAACGGTGGGTTAGAAAAAGAATCTGCATTAAAGAAACAGAAATCATGAGGATGCAGTGTAAATAAATTGAGCAGATATTATGCCGTGCTTTAATACAAGGCAAATAACTTCGCTGGGGAAGGAAGAGAATAGGCGTCTTTGATCGTAGGATAAGAGGTAGGAAAGTATATCCACCTCTTCCATCTTTCAAGCATAGTATCATAAGCTATAAATAATGATACACTCGGTGGTTAGACATCAGTGGTACTGAAAAAAAAAAGGAAACTATTTTACAAATTAGTGGTTGGAGAGATCGTAGCCACCTACGGGGTCGAGCGGAATTCGTATGTAAACACCTTTGCCTGAAAATGTTTTTCGCACTACAGATTACTAAAATGCAGAACTTCTGACTTCTTTTTCATCGAATAATTCAAAATAAATTACCTTAATTGGTTAATAGAGTCACATATACATATAAAGCAACTTATGCAATTTACGAAGTCTACGTTTGCCTTTGGGAAACTAAAAGAGTACGATGTTAAAAAGCATTAATTGCACAAGTTTAGAGATATTTGAAATTTCCGTGCACATTGTTTGCTTCCCTCGTTCATTTATAAAACCCGAAGGAAATGTGTGAGCAGAATGATGCTCTGCAAGTAGTGATACAAATCTAGTCATCACTTCACATGGATGTCTATATCAATCTGTAAACCCGCCTTCAGTTAAGTGGTCAAAATAATCGAACTGGCTGAAAGGATTCGAACTAATGCTTTTTTGTAATAATTTTGATAGCTGTGATAAAATTATCTGCGAAATAAGTTCACTGCCTAGAGTTTCCACGGACAATATATTTCTCATCATCTTCAGCTTTACTTGTGCTGACAGAAAATTAATGGGTAATAAGGACAGACGGGATATGTTGTTATCAAAGTAAAATACCTTTAATCTTGTCCATTTTCTAGGGGGAGCATCGATCCCAAGGCGGTAATTTTTCTCACCGGCCCTGCCCTTTTGGGAGTCCCGATCCATTCTCTCGTTCTTTGCGCCACGTTTACCCTCCCATACCCCTATTAACCACTTTTCCCTTTTCATTCCCTTCTTTTCTCCGCGGCAACCCTTTCCCAAACACCTATCAAAGTACCCTGTGGGACCTATTGTCCCAGAAAAATTAAGAATATATCCGTATCATCCTCTTTTCCTCTCCCTATCATTCTCAACGAACTCCATTGTCTCTATCTCCCTTCTCTTTTATCTGATTATCTACATTCTTAACATCCTCGATCCCCTCCATGTTCCACCTCATTCCCTTATCCTCGAATCAGACGTCCTATTGTCATGTTGTATTTAAGCATTCAAATAGTTGATGATGATCATAAGAAAAGAAAAAGATAAAAATAGCACTATATTCCAAGCCTGTTTATTACACCGACCCGGGTGAAAACGTGCACCCGTAATTTTTACGTCACAAATTTTAACTAAGTTAAAGCTGCGACTATTTGTTATTATTGATGATGGTGCCTAAGTACAAATAGGTCGTCCCTTACTCGGAATTTGTTCAACACATAATCATTATCATTGGATGGCCTAAATTTTTACGAGGATCGAAAACAATTTTTTTAAGGATGTCATTAACAAATTGTCAAATAATTGGAACTAAAACGTGTAAATTGAGATGTATTTTGGCAAGATTTGGCAAAAGAGTATACCATTTGTAATAGTTTTTGCTTTATTATTGTTCATCCTATAAGTATATTTAAATGTTGGATGAACGTTGTAAATGATAAATTAATAAATTCATTGAATCATTAAGACCTTCATTAATTTAACTGAAAAATCCCACATTTTCCCTAGACAAAATCCCAACTCTCCTATTTCCGAAAATATTTCTATTTTAATGATGCAGTCATGTGGTAGCAGTACCACGAGTGGAGTCGCAAATTACACAAATATCTAGCTCAACTAATATTAAATGTTTTCCTCAAAATGAATGCTCATGACTATTTTAACATTCAATGAAGGATGGGGTTGATTTGTTTGCCAGAGTAATGGGTTTCCGAGTAATGGTACAATTTGCATGATAAAGGTTAATGAATCCTTAACTCCGAGTACTCCTATTTGCAAACTAACTGACGTGAAATACCATCTTAATCATAACCTTCTTCCCCACATATGCCACAAGTCTAATGATCCCCAGTTTTTTACAAGCTTACCCATATGTTGTTCTAATGTGTGTGCTTCTCTCTCTTTCTCAACCGTAAATTAAAGAAGAGGTGGCATTTCGATAAACGAAAGTGAATGAAACTAACTCAGCCAGGCGTCACTTGGCGGTAGCGACACATGATGTAATAGAAAAACACTTGGTAAACCTCATAATATACTTAAATGAATACCAATTTCGACGCATAGCGTCATCATTCGGTCAGTAGAGCACAGAAATCGTTTTTCACCGTCTTTGGTACTCCGGAAGAAGTGGTGAAATTAGCGGGTAAGGGATGATTTTAGGAATATTTATTAAATTGGAGTATTTTATGTGGTTTGACCAAGTGATTTTATTATCCAAGCGAAAACGAAATCTGCTTTATTATACATAGCTATCGCGCTCTACTTGTCCATTAATTTTTTCAATGATACAAATTTTGGAGTGCAATTATACAGGAATATTACTTGTGACGAAGTACCTTTAACATGCTTTGTCAAAACATTCCACAAATTGGAAGCTACGACAGTGAATGATTTCTGCAATGTAGCTCTACGAAACTGAGGGATGAAAATGAAACCCGGTTTTAGTCTCACTGCCACGTGCGTAGCCTGGTATGCATACTCTAACTAGGATTCATAAAGCGAATCAAGCAGATAGCAACAAGGAGAAGAATACTGGAAAATGGAAGGATTTAAAAAGTCGGAAAAGGGGGAAAATGGGGATTAGGTTGAAAATGAGGAGAATTGAGGATTTGGAAATTATGGGTGGGATGAGGAAGGGTACAAGACTTGGATGGGGAGCGTAGGAGGTTAAGGGAAAGGGGTAACGGGATACGAAGTAGGAATACGATCGGAGTAGGGAGATAAGGGATAAGTGGAGCCTCTATGTCCGGGCGGGGGCGGTTGCATAGAAAACAAGCGGTCCTTCGGCGGAGTTCAGATTAATAGGGCGAAGAGATATAGTGCGGCCGAGCGATAAATCGATTAATCGAGCGCCTTATGCGATGTTCACGATACATCGCAATTACCACTGCGATATCGAGCTAGTTCTTGAGCTCGTAGAGGGTTTGACAGGTTAAGGTGGTGAAATGATTTAATGCCATTTTATTCACATTCTGGATACATCCAGAAAAATGTATCATGTTTGATACGAGCAGCAAATTTTACCCTTTACATTATATTGTTTTCACAAATTAAACTTGAAATTACATGGCGTTAAATGCAAGAGTGCGTGAAGCATGCGGAAAAATAGAATTTTTTATGTTATATAAATATTAATTTTCGCGAAGAACTGTTTTTTAAGACGGGAATACTCCAAAAAAATTGTACTAAGAGTAAGTTTAGTGGGTTTAGTGTCTCGAGCCTCCCGGCTCTCGGGTCTCCTCAAATTACCGTTGCCTCATCGGCTAGAGGGGATTCTGCCTTAGAGGCTTTCAGGTATAATCCCAAGGATGGTAGCGTCGCACCATCGGTCGCTCGACCGAGTACGTGAACAAGTGTCCGAACCTGCGGTTACTCTCGTACTGATTGTGAGCAGGATTACTATCGCAACGACCTGTCCTCAGTAGGGTAAAACTAACCTGTCTCACGACGGTTATAATAAAATTATGTACCTTACCGTCGTGTTTTTTGAGCAGTTAGTAAAACGCTGCCAAAATTTAAAGAAAAATGAGATAACTCAATAGAAATGGCGCTGCAGTCGGGTTCCATGATCGGAAAAAGAGTTTATTAATAGTATACTATGCACCAAGGGAATAAATATATTTTTTATCACGCCCAGCGGAAATTTCGTGAGAAAAAAACAACAGTTGCAAATAGTAAGAAGGTTGGGTTGCAGTAGAGTTTGGTTGTTAACAGCTGTCGCTATAGAGACTCGTGCATGCGTGTGATGCCGGGAATATAGCATTTATTATACATAATATACATAATTTTCAATGTATTTACTATAACAGATAAAAGTTTCGTAATAAAAACATCCTGAATCACTTATTTGTTTCTTAGTTTTGATTTTTATACGAATAATAATAATTACAAATTTTAATTGATGTACTTTACAATAATAGAATATTGAAGATGATGAATGTTGTGAAACTTGATCGTCCAAATCATTCTCTATCATTATTCTTCTTTTCATTGATTCCTGTGCAACAGATTTTATACTCCAAATGTTATAAAATAATCATATAATGTAGTGGAAGCATAATACTAGGTGGCGATGACTGCAGAATGACAGGAGGCATGTATAAAATCTTCGCTCTCTTAATAAAAAGTTGAAACATGTACGCTTTTTAAAATGCTATTAAGTGTTACAATATATTTTCACTAAGTTACGCCTAGATAAATAACTATTAATGTTAAACATGCAATGAGTAGTTACCTATATGATTGAACATCGAGATTGATTAACTATAAAAGAGTCACCAACAGCGTTGTATCCGATTTGATGAAAGGAGTAAACATAAACATGCAATTCATCAATTCAACTCTTGTTTTTCCACGATAAATTTAGGAAGGTTCACTCTAATTTGTAAAAGTCTATCGATTTCAACGAATTACATTTTTCGATATTAGCTAAAATATTCTAGTGGCAAATACCCTGGTTATTCACGTAGATAAAATGGTACATAAAATGTACTAGAACTGTACAACATTTCTCCACTCCACATGATGGCGTTACAAGATGCCTCGTCTAAATCAGTTAAATTTTGTATGACGGATGTAATAACGGGGTTGGGGTAAAATGCTGCCAACCATCATCTCTTGCGTTAACATTATCTTTATAATATTACTGGAAAAGTTTGATTCCAGTTAGTCACTGTCAAATTACGATTTATGTTTATAGTAAATTCATACGTAGGCTCAAAAAGTTTTTTTATAGCTATGGTTAATGTATTTAAAAACGTTTATACAGGCATTTCTCATAACTACTAAAATACAGATTAGCACTATCATACGCCAACCCTATCAAGTAAGCACAAAATTTATATCATTGGACACTAAGCTAGATTAAGTTAAAGAGTTATGGATCGCGTAAGTTATTCCCAATATAATGGCGATATATTTGTTCCACGGTGCACCCTCCAGAATTTTACGGTCGTACAGATTCGATCATAAAGTCGTTCAGTTCCAAAATTACAAAAACATGGAAATAGTGATATTCCAGAACACATAGCCCTTTCATTTCTTGATTCCTATTCCCTCTTCTCTCCGTTTTAATGGCTGATGTCTTTGCAACCTCAACCTCCCACCTTTTCGTCAGTCATTATGGGAATAATTATGCAGTTGTAGTTTTGGTGGGGTAGTTTCGTGGTCATTTTATAATGCACAGCAATTATAACGAACGTTTCTTGGTAACCATGTTATAAACCACCTTCCAACATGTTCAAGCATCTTTGAAAAGTGTTTTAAACTTGTTTCAAACTCCCGCGAAAACACGATTTAACCTCTAGTTTCAAACGTATTTTAAATTCGTGCGTTAAACAGATTTAAAAAAACATTATAACGATGGTTAATCTTTTAATAGTGTAAAATGGAAAACCAGCTACCCGTTTGTAATGTTTCTGATTATTTCAATGTTTGATAACATATAGTAATAGATTATTTTTAGTGATACTACATATTTTATTTTTAAATACGTAAATGATACGAATATGATCCGTAATACGAACTAAATATCGCTGCACGAAATGACCTCCATGCTTCTGGAGCCAGTATAAAATCTCTGGTAGTCGCTAGCAGTGAGAAACATCTTTTAACTGTTTAAAAAGCGTTTGGTACGTTAAAAAAAGAAAATATTCCAACCGTGATTTTGCTTAATGATCCCCGTTAACGCCTCCATTATCATCCACACCTTTAATCTTGATCCCCTAAATCTTGCATTCCATTCTCACCCCTATATATCTATCCAACGCTACCACCCTGCTGGTAGTAATTATCTCCAGCCCGCTCCCGACCGCTCAGATAAACAAACACACCTCGCAGGTAGCGATGTCCACCCTATTTGCTCGACGAACCTCTCTGTCTCCCATCCATTCGATGCCAGCCGGCCTCTCACGTGAACACATAACGATGGTCACCCTCATCCATCGGGAGATTATGAGGGGTTGGTGTGAAGAAAAAAAAACATTATATTACTTTAAGAGCACTGAGCAAATTTAATGAGAGTGCAAGGATGCATAAAATTGGGCTTATTCTTCAACTCGATTCTCTGCATTCACAGATTAAGAGAAAATGTAGGTCATCACGTAAAGAATTGGCTCGTTCAACCCTGTTGTGAGTAAATGTGATGGGAAAGCTAGAGGAATATATTCATTATATGTTTTTTTTTGCAATTAAGTGCTGAAAAATTACAGAAAATATTTCAGACACTTCAGTGAATGTTTAGAAACAACATTTAAATATATTCCGTAGACGATTGCTAGATTTGTAAAAAAAACTATTTTGAGAAGAGTAAAATGTATAACCAAGTAATGGAATGCCTATGTATGGGAATCTCATGAAACGCTATAAAGCAGGTGTGATTGAGGGTAGCAGAAATTTACAAGAGATATCATTTTAAATCCGACAATAGGAATTTTAATAAGATTCATCAAGAAACTTGACCTCCAATAATATTCCAAATAAAAAGACAAGCGTAAAATTAAGTGTAACCTAATAGGTATTCAGGTGAATTACAGGCTATGGATTGCTTTCGGTCTGTAGTATATAATAATTTGTTGAAAGAAAGATATAATTCGAACGTAATAAATATTTTTCACTAACACAGAGTTCTTAGCACATAGGTTATAACCAAATAAAAGTTGTATAATATCAATATTTACTCAACAATAAGATCTGCTACATTTTTATGTATGTAATAATGACGCGTTGATTACTTAAATCTCTTCCATTATAAATTTAGTAATATAAGCTTTATAAAATATTAACTTGAACAACACAAAGATCCTATAAATGGTTTGCATATCTTAAAATAACGCATTCATTTCCTCAATAACTTCCAGTATGCAATTTTTTTAAATTTTTGTTTCCCTCCCTCATGAATTGCACAGTAGATGGTCGTGACCATATTCTTAAAGCTCCCCAGTTTTATGTAACGCGAACCATATTTATAAATTGCGAATAACACTGGAACTTCTTCGCAAAGCTGTCAATCAAAATAGCAGCAATCATCAGGGTCAATGACATTTCTATTGGTTTTTATGAAAATTGGAACATAGCAGACATTTTTATAACCAGTCCAACGAGACAATCGCGTAGTTATATCGACAGCTTGAAAATAAATCCTATTTTGAGAAAACAGTACAAAAATATATAAAAAACAAACCCTTTTGTTAATCTATTTTAGATGCAGGCCACGCTCGACATCAACGTTGCACTGTTACCAATGGCGTAGCCAGGATTTCGTTTCATTGGAGGAAGTTAAAAATTTTGATTTTTTGGAGAAACATTGTGTGTTTAAGCAATTATGAGTGACCAAACTATATAAGAGCCGTTTATTTTGATACTTGCGGTGCAAATTTCTAAAATAAGTGAATACCCTCAAATTTTGGTTTGAAAATTTAAATTGAAAAGGTTTATTCAAATTAAAAACTAAATAAAATCAGAATTCTCAAATTAAAACTAAATAACTTTCCACTTTGGTGCCCTTTCTTAAAAATAAATTCAAAATGTCGGGGGTCCGGAACCCATGGACTCCCCCCGGCTACATCACTGAAAATTACATGTCTATTAAACTCCTTTTATTATTAATATTACACAAAAATGGGTGGTGTATACATGCACACCATACACTTGTGAAGACTCACAGGTCACACTGTAGATGTTAAAACACCCCAGCCTCTGCCTCAAAACTCACCTGTTCGCTATACTCACGGCAAAACACCATGCTCCTCCTACCATTCCGAAGTTCTCCCCCGTTAACGTTTTTACCGCAGTCCCTTAATCTCCCCGTTTAATCATTTTCCGATTCCCGTCCCTTATAACCGATTCATATTTTCCAGCCTATTTGCTCCGACCCGTCTTCGCGGCTTCGATTTTATCGGTTTCTATATTAGAGCGAACGAAATAGACGCGCGGGTCGTTTTATACGACCCCTGCTAGTAAAGATGGGCTCCTTGAATTTGAGCGAAACATTTTAAGCGTTCTATCCAGAAAAAAATAAAATGTTTCGATTTTTATTTTGTTGGGGAAAAATGTGATTCTTTCGCTAAATTAAAAGTTTAGGTTCATCGCACAACATTTATTACCAACACTATGACACAATAAAGTCATAATTACGATTTATTTGTAGCATTTCGATAAGTTTTGTTTAAATAATCACCAAAATACACCCATCTCCGTTGTTTATACGTTTTGAGTGCGGTGATTATGTTATCTGAGGAGTGTGTCTTCGCGTCGTTGCATGTATTTCCTGTATAGAACAGCGACTTAGCCTAAAATCGCAAATAGTGAGTTTCGTTATTTTCGTTGCTATCATGTAACTTCACTTTTTGAAGGTATTGTTCCTCAACCTAGTTATTGCCGGATAAAAAACATGATATAATGTTAATTGACAGGCACATCAGGTGATGTAGTAGTTTCAAAAGTGCGTTCCAAGGTTGTATTTCACTGTAAGCTCTTAATAGATATCCAGCCTATGTATTAGCATTGGATATTTCAAGCACAGCGTTTCCAGTTGTGAGATATTTTAAAATTGTCATCAATGAAATATTAAATGCCAATATATAATGAAACACAACCTCAATCACTAAGTATATGAAAATTCTAAATTGCTTGTATCAAATTATAAATAACTTTCTCGGGTTGAAAAAAAAGGAAGAGAGTGATAAATAAAATGGCGTAGAACCGGCAATACCTTTATCTATAATCGTTGCGGTAAACTAAAACTTGGAACGCACAAATGCGTCAATAGAAGAGCTCTAAGGAAGAGTAAATACTTGTAGAAAATTCAAATGGAAATCCACCAAACTGCAAAAGCATTTCGTAAAAGATTTATGGAGGTGGTGGAATGGAGGCGATTATGGCGGATATAATAGCCCAGGTGAGAAAACATCGGTTCCTGCACGGCAGCCGGCTGAGGAAGTCGTACATAAAATATTCTACCAAACCTAAAAACCTCGAAAAATGACGGCATTCTATGGTTAAGGATTATTGCACGACGCATGTAAGTTTTCGTTTTCGTAGAATTCCTCATTACCGAGTTCTGATTCCTTCGAAATTCTCATTAGTGAGACCAGTTTCAATCTTTTTTCAGCCAAGTTTGCAATTATTTTTCACCCATAAGATTAGCATCAATATTTCATAGAAAGTTTCACCTCAATAATCCACTTCTTTAAAGTGGAAATTGGTTAAATTGAATTATTTTCATCTGCTACCATATCGCCATAGGCAATGGACACGCCTATCCTTTCGCAGTAATCACCCTTCTCGGATTCTGAAAATATTGGCTAACTCGTAATATCTAAGAGACATTCAAGGTAAACTAAACAAACTCATTCAAGTATAACTAAAATATATATGTAATAAAGTGGCATTCAGAAGTGGCTGGGGAGATTTGTATTTTTATTAAATGTAGGTTATGATAAAAAAATGCAAAAAACATTAGTTATATTAGATAGCGTTTACTAATAAACTTTGTTTGGGAACGCACGCTTAAAAAATAAATGTTTTATTTCTTCCCATTCCTAGATAAAAGTTTAAGGAGGGATGGTGTAGGTAAGGGTGAATTTAAAACAGCCAACAGCCCACACAAAACACAATCTTGTTTATCCTGGTGGCCACATTCACGGTTCTCGGAGGTCATTACAAGCGCAGATGAAAAGGGTTGGGTAGGTGGAAAATGGAGTTCCAGGAGTAAAAATGCATAATTTAGCGTTTGCATTGTGTTTCGGAGGGAAGAAATATGCAAATCACATTGCACCCTGACGCATGTTCATTTGTCGAGGGTTTTTTATTGAACTATGACAAGGGCGAAAAAAAACGGTTTACAGAAAAACGTAGAAAGATGAATAAATTGATCACGTTTCATAAATATCTTAATTTACCATTATCCTTTTTTCTGTAATATTCATTTCACTTCATGGTTGTTAAAATATTCAGCTGTTCCATTTAATTTTTAAGTACTATTTTGGGCTTTTGCCCCATTTTCAAATATTTCACGTTGAAGAAATTTGATTCGCTGTAATGGATGCAGTCCATTTATTGTTTAAAAGAACTTATAAGAGATTGAGTTTAGCTTTACTTGTTTTTCAAAAGTTTGCTCAAAATGCATTACTTTATAGGAATTGCTTATATGATGAGATGAGAGATTATCTCATATGGTTTGAGGAAAAATGTTTTGAATAGGGTTAGGAAAGAATCATCTTAGAACATAAGTACATGTTGTAGGAAATCTGGATGTTCGATGATCACATCTGGATATTTTATAGAAGCACCCAGCTTGTCTTCTGAATATGACGTTTGTTTCCCGTGTCGGGGACTATGTGGAGAAATAGTCTCCCTACTTGTCCTCTTTAAGCCGCCGACAAGACCCCCATCGGACAACTCAAAGAGGTGGGGAGAAGTTAGCCGACAAGTGGAGAAACTTCTCTAGGAGCCAAATTGAAATCATGCCTCCCTCTGTTCTTCGCCCGATGGGATAACTAGGGCCGCTGAGCTTGATGAAATTCGTAAGTTTACCACCTGTACCCGACTTCTCGTAATCAAGGAATATCCATTAATTAAAAATAAAGATATTTGACGGAACGCTTGGATATCTTATCCTAAAAATTATATGATATATCAAACTTATATCAATAAATTTCATTTTAATATTATCATAATTGAGAACCTAATACAATTATGTAGATATTTTAACATACATATCCATGAAACCATTCTATTTCTGGATAGGTGAAGTGTATGAACTTAGTTATTGCTTAAAGGCCTAGAAAACTGGATCTCTTATAATTATATCCCCAATGATACTTAATCCTTGAGATCCTGTTTCACTTTTACTACACGCAAGTATTGTTTCAAGTCTCTTTGTGTCAGTACAACGCACAAACCGCCTTTATACACGCTTTCCTGTTCTAATGACTTAAAATATTTATTCTCAATCCGTGCCTTCATTAGTTTATTCACGGTGCGTTAGTGCACCGCATATAGCATATTTAATTGGTACGTCGCGGATAACGGTACGCTGACTCTCAAGGTTGTCCTTTCAGAAAGGATCCTAGCTTGATAAAAAAATTGAAAGATGGCCTAGGTAATGTAAACGAGAGTTTTCAGCTAGGATCCAATTGTGAAAACTCACAGGAATGAACGTCGATATAAGAGTACCGATAAAACTCAATAATAAACATTTTACAGCGTTATAAGACCGGTCCCATCACACTGATTCGAATATTGGGCAACCAAAGAAAGATATTGTTGGTCATGCATTCAAACGAAATGAAAATCCTCAGATGAACATTTATGGTGTCACGAGAGGGAAAAAAATTAAAATTTAGAACATTAAAGGAAACTTGATAATTGCAATAATGGGGGCGGAAATCAAAGGGAATTGAATGAGTTGCTTTGGAGACGTGGAGCGGCGTACAGAGATATATAAAGGGAAAGGGAGTAATGAATGTGAGGCAACCAAGATGAGATGGAGCATGTTGGAGATGTTGGGGAGCATGGAGGGGGAGTGGAGTGGAAAGCGATCTGCAAGATCGGGTAAGATGGAGAGGATTGATTTGAAAAGCTGACCCCGAAGAGGGAAAGAAAGGCTAAGCAGTAGAACAAGACAGTTGGCTGCCTTTGCAAAAAGTCACTCAAGGAATGAACCCACTTGGCGTTCCAGAACCAACTCCACGACCTAAGCGACCACGGTCGTGTCTTCCACTTCCAGATTTTCTTAATTTCCCCGCGAAACCTAGAACACTATATTCTGTGTCGTGGAATAGAAGAATGTCAACCGGTATTGGACTCAGTTTGGACTTGGCGTTTATTTACATTTTATAGAAAACCTCGATATTAGAGGACAGTGAAGTAGCCTTAAACCGTTTTATTGTACCGAAATGCGTCAGGTTAATTAATGGTGAACAGACGCAGTCCCATATCGTATCTCGACTTAAAAACACTATATTAAATCACTAGAAGTATTTCCCAGCTCGGACTTGTAATTTATTCTTCAGGCAAATTCTTGAAGATATTACACGATCTGAGCAAATAAACTTTTGGAATGTCGTTGAAAACAAGTCTTAAATTCACCGATTCAATTTTTTTCATCGGCCACGACATGTGTCATCCTTTCCAGTGAATAAATAAACTACAACGTCTGTAACCATAGACCTAATCATGAAAAGGCACCAAAATAGCGTGTATGATTTAAATTATCTAAAGCTAATGACCAGTATATCCATATAAAACTCCATTAAGTCCATGATAATGCAAAAATCCATAATAATCCATATAAAATCGATAATAAAAATTAAACATTCAACTTTCTCGCCCCATTTAGGCCAATTTTCACTGTCTTAATTTTATTGCACCATATTTAAAAGTGGCAAATAAACACTAAACCTTAAATTCCACATAATTCCCATGCTTTTCATTAATTGGCCAGGATATCTTTTCTGGGCTCCAATTTGGTCACATAAATATGTAACGAAATATTACTCGTTTAATAATATAATATTTTTACCAAAGTATAAGTATCGTTTTCATCATCGCTCCTGGGGACGTACCATCTATGTTTTCCGCGTCCAGCTTCACGGCCTAAGCAAGTATCCGTGTCGTCCACCACCACACTTCTGCTCCTCCCGGCGAAATCACAGTCCTTCCCCGAGTAAAAAAAGAGAGAAATATCCGCATCTCAACCAAAAATCTCCCCCCTTGCCACTTTCTCCGTTCACCCCCTCACGAACCCTCTACACAGATTTCCTTTCTCAACCCTTTCAGTCCAATGCGCCTGCTCTGGTCCTTGTCCTCACGCTGTTCTCCCTCCCTACCTCTCTCTACCGCCCTTTCAACCATTCTCTGCCCTTCAGTTCTCCCTCCCTTTTACCTCCCTGGCCCTCGTTCTCCCTCACGTATCCCTTATAGCCGACCGACCCACAGTTCCACCCCCAGAGAAACCATTCCCGACCGTCATCTTTCCATCCCATTTTCTCCCTCTCTTTGACCACATAAGCGCGTCCCGACCCCTCTTAAACTACCCCCTCCAAACCATTCCTTACCTTGGCAACGGTTGGTCTTTTTCTGTGACGCCCAACAAAAAACCCACGTCTCATACAAGCCTTTCCTCGTACAAAATCCATACTTCCTATACTAACTTAGTTCACTTAGCCTGTTGGGTTTGTAACGTATGTTTTTACTGCTTTTACCGCTATGTTTAACAAAGAGACTTTAACGTCGAAGTAAAAAATGCTTTCTTAATTTTTTTGCTCTTTATATGCATGCAAAAATATTTTACTTCCATAATTGTGCTGAATCAATACTTCTAAAAAAGATATTTCTATCCGTTTCTCCTTTGCTCCAGCCATTTACTTGTGGAAAATGTGATTTCAGTGTACCACTAAAACAAATAGTTTAACTGAAGCTACACTGCAGACGTTCTGGCAAAAACAAAGTACTTGAAATATTTAATTGGTATTTTTATATTGATGGACCAATGTCTAATATAATTTATATATATATATATATATATATATATATATATATATATATATATATATATATATATATATATATATATATATACTCAATCATACGAAAATGATGCTCAAAGGCGCGAATAAATTCAAACATTCATAGGAAAATGGAAATGGATAGGTACACATAAAAGGACGAACACAGGGTTTGGTGGGGAAGATGAAAATGAGTCAAATCCAGACAGAAAAAATTTCACCTTAGCCGTGAAATTTTTTCTGTCTGGATTTGACTCATTTTCATCTTCCCCACCAAACCCTGTGTTCGTCCTTTTATGTGTACCTATCCATTTCCATTTTCCTATGAATGTTTGTATATATATATATATATATATATATATATATATATATATATAATGTATTGGTAGAAAATCGCTCTCGGCGACGATGCACATGCATAAATAAAACAGTGATACACTAAACAAACACAGAAACACGCAAAAAGGACATTCACAAAAGAAAACTTGTACGTTTCGGCGTCAGGACGCTATCGTCAGCGGTAGAGGATTCCTCTACCGCTGACGATGGCGTCCTGACGCCGAAACGTACAAGTTTTCTTTTGTGAGTGTCCTTTTTGCGTGTTTCTGTGTTTGTTTAGTGTATCACTGTTTTATTTATGCATGAATATATATATATATATATATACAGTATGCCAAGAGGGTGGCCGATAAAAAATATACACACGGAAAAAAGAACACTTACACATAAAAACTTCCGATATTTCGGTGAAGACTAGCTCCACCTTTCTCAAGGTTTAAAGTAGGAATGAAGAAAAGGAGAGAGATTGAGGTATGGGAGGGGAAAGAGGGGGAGACGAAGGTGTAAGAGGGGAAGGAGGGGAAAGAGGGAGAGAGGAAGGTGTAAGAGGGGAAGGAGGGGAAAGACGAAGAGCGGGGAGAGGGCGTGGAGGAAGCAGGGAGAGATGAGATGAGGGGGAGGGAGAAACTAGTGTGATTTATTGAGTCCGGGGGGCGAGAAAGCCTGGTGGATTAAAATACAAGAAGATTCAAGATCTTTGAGCTGAAGGGGAGAGGAAGAAGGGGGAAGGGAAGCAAGTAGACCGACTTTAAAAGTGTTATTGAAAGTGGAGTTGTGGGAGGAGACGTGAATGGCGACAGGGAGAGAAACAGAGAGGGAGGGGCAATCGTTACAAGACGAGCGGTGCCCATTCATTCTAATATTGAGAGGAGTGGTGGATAAGCCAATATAGAAAGAAGGGCAGTATTGGCAGAGGAGGATGTAGACAATGTTAGGCGTGGTGCAGGAGGGTGAGAGGACAGAAGGGAGGGGAAAAGCGAGGAACTTGTCCGGCAAGGGCTGGGTGATGAGGATGGGGCAAGTTTTACATCGCGGGCGGTTGCAAGGGGTGGGAAGGGATTTGGTGGGTTTGAGTGATTTGGACAGGGGTTTGGTAATATTAAAAATGGCGGATAGATTGGGGGGGCGTCTGAAGCTGAGAGAGGGACATTGGGGGAATATTTTAGAAGTGGTTAGGTTGTCCGACAGGATAGGGTAGAGGTTTTTAATAATACGCCTAATAGAGTCCACACCTGGGAAGTAGGTGGTACAGAGGGAGATATTGTGTTGGGAAATGCTATTAGTAGGGGACAGTTTGGGGGTTCGTATTATTAAAAACCTCTACCCTATCCTGTCGGACAACGTAACCACTTCTAAAATATTCCCCCAATGTCCCTCTCTCAGTTTCAGACGCCCCCCCAATCTATCCGCCATTTTTAATATTACCAAACCCCTGTCCAAATCACTCAAACCCACCAAATCCCTTCCCACCCCTTGCAACCGCCCGCGATGTAAAACTTGCCCCATCCTCATCACCCAGCCCTTGCCGGACAAGTTCCTCGCTTTTCCCCTCCCTTCTGTCCTCTCACCCTCCTGCACCACGCCTAACATTGTCTACATCCTCCTCTGCCAATACTGCCCTTCTTTCTATATTGGCTTATCCACCACTCCTCTCAATATTAGAATGAATGGGCACCGCTCGTCTTGTAACGATTGCCCCTCCCTCTCTGTTTCTCTCCCTGTCGCCATTCACGTCTCCTCCCACAACTCCACTTTCAATAACACTTTTAAAGTCGGTCTACTTGCTTCCCTTCCCCCTTCTTCCTCTCCCCTTCAGCTCAAAGATCTTGAATCTTCTTGTATTTTAATCCACCAGGCTTTCTCGCCCCCCGGACTCAATAAATCACACTAGTTTCTCCCTCCCCCTCATCTCATCTCTCCCTGCTTCCTCCACGCCCTCTCCCCGCTCTTCGTCTTTCCCCTCCTTCCCCTCTTACACCTTCCTCTCTCCCTCTTTCCCCTCCTTCCCCTCTTACACCTTCGTCTCCCCCTCTTTCCCCTCCCATACCTCAATCTCTCTCCTTTTCTTCATTCCTACTTTAAACCTTGAGAAAGGTGGAGCTAGTCTTCACCGAAATATCGGAAGTTTTTATGTGTAAGTGTTCTTTTTTCCGTGTGTATATTTTTTATCGGCCACCCTCTTGGCATACTGTATATTTATCACCCGAGTGATTTTCCTGGAAGTTTATATATATATATATATATATATATATATATATATATATATATTCAAAGTAAATCAAAGTTTTTAATGGTGGGATGTATATATTCCAAAGGTAGAACCTTTGAATTTCGGTGCAATGATAACTTAATGTGATGAAGAGATCTACCGATTGATACTGGATAAGGAGTAACAAGGGCAGAAGATATGGCGGAACTGTTTGACTAGAACGGTAGTATTAGCTAAGTGAACATTTACAGAATTATAAGAGGAAAAATAATAAAAAAACGCCTGCTCTTAACGAAAGGCGAAAGGGCCACAGTTTAACGTCCCATACGACGGTCGGAGTATATAACTTTGAATTGCTCTCCACATGGAAACAATGAATAGAAAGGAAAACAATTAAAATAGAAATCCACAATTACTGGGATTAGAACCCGGACCCTAGCCATGAGAAGCCTAAATAGCACTCTAAAGCCACCACACCAAGCCAATTCCCTTCTTATCTACTTTTATTGTAGCCGTAAATGAGTGGAATACAGGGAGCAAGAATTCCTTGAACCCATCTGTTCGACATTGTGTAACACTCTTTCATGACGCTGCTTGTGTCTGCCATGTACGGACGTAGGCAGAAACATTGGACATAAGGAAACAAAAAAGTATTAGAGACGTGGGTATGCGTACGAATGAATAGCTTTTTTATCCGGAGGAATTAATAACGGCAGCATCATTCCCTTTTTTCTCCTCTTCTACTACAATCCTCAACCAAAAAAAATATCCCAAAGACGCGTTGATTTGGTGGGCTTTGTAACGGGAACAAACGAGAACAGTTCCCATGAAGCAACCATACATTTATTGAAAAAAAAGAAGAAGAGATTGGTTTGTGTATGTGCGCGCGCGTGAAGGATTGGGATTCGTGGTGGTTAGAGAATGGGAGAAGGGTTTTTTTTAGGCGGACAGATATTAATACACGCGGTCGGCTTTATTACCGCCGTGCTTTTTCGCATCTTGTGGTGCGAAAGCCAGTCTTTTTGACGATTTTGGGTGCATTGATTAAAAAAGAGCTGCGGATCCGATTGAAGTTCCGGTGTGTGAAAAAAAAGAAAAAAAAATAAACGAGGCAAACTGGGCAACGGCACAATGGAAAGCTAAGGGAAGCTACCGTGAAAGCTACAAACATTACAGAAACCGGGTGCTTCTTCGCAAAATCGTGAAAAACATTATGCTGCCCATTTCCGAATGACCGTTTCTTTGGCTATGTTTATGCATATTGTTACAAAAATCAGTCTGAAAATGAGTCACCAGGGCATAACAAACGATTTAACGATCGCAGGGTGTCCATTCCAACACTGTAACTTCCACATAATTAATTACAGGATTGAAATAAATGTGGTGGAAATATCTGAAAAATTACATAACCATATTGCAAGCATGATCATGAGTATATGCAGAACATATTTTAGCGCAGTACTTCCCACTCGTCGGATGTTCTTGCGCGCTATTTTGGTGCCTAATGCGTAGATTTGACATTTAAAGATTTTTTATGAATAGCTCTAGTTTTCTATATATTGCATCGTAAAACATAAAAATTGTACGGTATTTGTTGGTGATGCATAAAAAAAATTGAAGAATATAAAAATAAAATTTCCCAACTGTTGGTTGATACTCACCATAAAATCTCTAAAAGAACGAATCTCATCTTTTTGGGATGTTGATTATCTTTCGTGTAAAATTATTTTAGATTAAAATAAATGTATTCTAGTCCAATGGAGTACATGAACATGATGCGATCATGACCTTGAAATGGTGCTGATTATTTAGAAAACACGGGTGGGGGGCGGAGGAGACATGTGGACATTGTGGGCGTAGATAAATATTTATGCGCAGTTCATCACGCTACTCTGATGTGCTTGCGCGTTAAATTTAATTCATTCTTCGCCTGAATGTAATTAAAAGATTTAATTTTATTTAATAGCTTTTCCAGAAGAATTAATTTAAAAAAATATTCTAGTTGGCATAAAATTTGTTGAATAACAAGGGAAGAATAATTGTAAAAATAAAATCTTAACCAAGTTTTTAAAAATTATCCTAATTTTTAAAAAGATGATCCTCTCCTACTGATAGATGGAAGGAAGAACGTATAAAACAGAAGATTGGAAGTGGAAGAAAATAATCAAGACCCAAGATATAATAGACGTGAATTTTCCACCCCATGTAAAAAGTTAGCGAGGATCAGAAGAGGATGAGGACGGAAGATGGAGGTAGGGAATTTTTTGGCTATGAAATTAAAATTTTTTCCACTAGGGTTGAGGAGGAGTTGAGTCAAGGAGACGGTGAGCATAGGCGGGGGAGATAGCTTTCGGTAAAAATCTTTCCGCGGAACGTTCGTCCGGGTAGTAGGCCGGGTAGTAACTCGATTGGCCGGAGAAGTGGAATATTTTGAAGAATGAGATATCCTATGAGATATATAGGCGGAAGGGGGGGATGCGCCGGGATGCACATGGAGTTGGTGCAAGGGAAGTTTGCAGTTGGAAAGGAGAAGCGATGGGAGGCAAGGAGGCTGATCGGAAGTACGACGGAAAGATTTCCGCAAGGCAAGTAACTTAAACCCTCAAACCACTAGGTAAGAATCTTGGAAATCATACCAAAAGGTGCAGGGGTCATACATGATCACGATTTTTTTCTTTAACTTTGATCGCTTGATGCAGGAGTCTCCAAAATTATCGTAACGAAGGTTGCAATAGGTACTGAAACACTTGTCAGTATTCTTGGGCAAAAAATATCGATATATAAAAAAGTCGATATATTTTTTTAAAATCTATCGATAATTATCGTCGATATTTTTCAAGTCGATGTATCAAAAATTGATTTTTTTTCCGAGTATCAAATTTGATATATTTGTTTAGCACGTCACCGTTGTAAAGTTGTTTCTCCAACTGCGGTGTCTAGTGCCATAGCGAAAATAAGTGAAGATATTCGCTTAGAACATAGGCGAATGGGACAACGTTCTCCAGAAGTACGAGCTGCACAAACAGAACGAGAAAACGCTGATAGAAGTTCAATTTGTTCCAGACATGGACACCTATTATGTCTTAGCACTACTACGCAAGAGGTTCCTAGCTCTGGCTCTGTCCATAATGAGCTGAAGCAGTATCTGGACCAACCACTACTGGAGAGGATATCAGATCCAATAAAGTTTTGGGTGAACTCACAACACTTCACACCGGTTCTTTTGGAAATCGCGCTGAAGTACTTAATATGCCAAGCCTCATCTGTTCCATCCGAAACAGTAGCTTCTACAGTTAACTTGGTGGTACCGGTAGATTAACGGGGGGACATGTAAAACAGAGAGTTCTTCTGATGCCAATATCAGACAAATACTAGTTTGATTGATTAAAATTGATTGTAAAAATAAAAAAAATAAAAGATTTTTTTATTACTTCTACATGTCCATAATTTGCCAAATTTTACTTCAACATTTTTTATATATTTTTGTGAAACTTTAAGGAACCACTTGTTTTGGCAAAATTATCGATATATCAAAATATCGATAATTTTGGCTCGATAACTATCGATGCATGTTTTAAATATTGATACGATATTTATCGATATATTTTTTTACTTGCCCATCCCTACTTTTCAGTGGGTTCTAGTAAAAAAAATATAAATGAGGCTCTTGATATCTTGATAACGAAATCAGAAAATTCTATTAACTAATTACAGAGTTCATTCATTCAATTATTCTACCAGCTGATTGGTAGGTTCTTGGACAGTCCCCATTCTGCATCCCAACCTCATAGACATTGTCTCGCTTTCCCTCCTAAGGATGGCGCGCTATTAAATCCCTCTTCAATTCTTCATATCTTCTACCTCCTCTTATTTATTCGAGAATTCCTATCCTCTTCCTTCCTCTTACACGCTTCCCCAGTGTTCTCCCCTCTATCACTCTTTTCAACATGCCCTCTCCTCTCAAAACCTCCTCCATCCATCTCTTCTGCCTTCTCCGAACCTCTGCCACAAGCTTCCTCTCCTCTCCGACCATATCCAATACCTCCTCGTTCGTCTTTCTCGCCATCCAGCTAACCTTCTCCATCCTTCTCCAAACCCACATCTCAAACGCCTCAAGTCTACGCACATCCTCCCTTCGCAATGACCAAGTTTCCGACCCATATACCCACGCTCCATATTAAAGTTTTCACCAGCCTCTTCTTTACGTCTCTTCTCAGACCCCCCCTCGTCAATTCCCTTCTCTTCGAAAATGCTTCTTTAGCAAGCGCAATTCTGCATCTGATGTCCCTACCACTATGTGAAATTAAATTATCCTGTATTGATGACGACGAACATTGCCAGAAATTTCTCAAGTTTTCATCACATAATCATTACTATGAATGATGATACTGTGTTTATGCTTTTAATAGCATATTATACTGAGATTTAAATTTTGAAATGCTAATTACTTACAAGTAGCGACCATCCACGCAAACAATATGCGGTGCAGTTTCGCATAATACTTCGTGAGCCGGATAAAATTATCTCGCGGGCCATACTTAGGAAACCGCTGGTGGGGGAGAGATCAATAATTTCAGCTCAATGAAGAATAAATACAGAAAATTCTTTTGTTCAATGTAATCTACCAGTTATCGGTATGTTTTCATGAAAATCAGTAAAAATACTCCAGATTTTTACACGTGCAGGGCCCCATCTACCTATAGTATTTCTTTCTTCATCTCATCATACCCGTCTTTATCCCGTTCATAAAACCGATTTTCTCTTGCCACTTCCCCGCTTGCGAAAACATATTTCCTTCTATGACGGCCCTGAGCAACCCATCATTTCCTAATCCCCTGCCTCCCCCTAATCCCATCTAGAAGTTTCTACTCCTGAGCCACCACTCCAAAACTTCCTCTTTTATCTGCAGTTAACATTTGTGTAACAATCAACAGTACATCCGTGAACTCACTCGATAGCACAGAATTAAATACAATACCTTATGAGTTCCGCAAATTTTGACCGATTCTTCTCAACATCACATGACCGAACGCAAGTTAAAATAGGCCATTTAGTTCCATAAATTTACGCCAAAAACCTTTGCTTTTCACAGCGTGCTACCAAACATCTTCACTTTATCTGTTCTTGCTCACATTCATTTTACACCTTCCAGGAGTAATTCTGGCTAACAAACGTTTAGGTAGCCAGAATAACAATGAGCAGTTCTGGCCACACAATAGCGAAGGTTATGGATGAATGAAAAATTGATATGTATATTTCATACCATGAAATTTACGACCATGGTTTCGACATTTTTGCGGACGAGTTTAAGATTTTATTTTTCCTGTGAATAATAAGAGACCGTAACAGCTTTCATTGAAACGGTGTGTCATTAGGTAGTGTAGCTAATTAGTAATTTTGATCCTTAATGCTTCTTTTTAAATCTGATGCCTTCTACTACTACAATGCATTTTCAAAACGCGTTAATACAAAGAGTATCTCTAACCTATTGATAGCATAGATACTTTTAGTGTTTTGCCTGTAGGTGAAAATACACCTCCTGATTAGTACTTGCAGGTTTTTGATTATGAATTAATAGTTGCAGCTTCATTATGATTATTAGGGTACAGTGTAGTCCATTTTGGTGACAACTCACTCCCTGCCACACACCCTTGAGGTGACTTGCAGGGTATTATGGAGATGCAGACAGTATTTGCCGTCGTCAAGGCCACCTTTTTACCTTGGTCTAAGGTCACCTTGATGGTGAGATTTTTTGCTGTAACCATGGTAAAAAATTTGCGGAAAATGTAGTGTACAATATATAACGTACTCATTCACTTCCTGATGTGAACCAGTTTCACAAAGTTACGCTATATACTTTGCCTTTCTCAATGACCGTAGGTTCATATCATTTTACGGTCTTGGGCGCTGCCTTCGTTTTTGGATTAAAATACTGTATTCAATGGTGCGATAAAACCTTATCAACATCCATCGTTCATCGAACACTTTATACGGCATTCCTACACTACAAAAAACCGAATTCTGGTATGTAGCACTGACAACCCAAACCTTAATTCTTCACATCGCTCTGAGTCAGTTATCTGCAATTTGTTGAAATCTGTTGAAGTCTGTCCACACAGGTAACATTTCACTGTAGATGTGGTGCTAGTTGCAGAATTGAAAACTTTCCCATCGTCCATTGTTGGTAAAAATTGGTATTTGATTCTATTAACAACATTACTTTCGTTAGGCTGCAGGTTCTTTGCTTGTTCTTCGATATAATCAATTTCATCCTTGAAGGTTCGAGTCCCGCCTGGCGAGGATTTTTCTCCTCCCAGGACATGGTTGTGTGTGTTGTCCTTTGTTGCTGTTACAACGACTGATGTGAAATGGTCCTCGAGGCTGTATTCAGGTTAATGAAAAAAAATAATAATAACATCAGATGTTACAGCCCCGTCCGATCCGTCACAGCCCCACTTGCAAATTAATTCTAAGTTATTTTTTTCTTCATCTTCCAGGGTATAAATTACATCTTTTAAATATTTACATAGCCTTGAGGATGTATTATCCATTAAGTCCTGTAATTTGATCTCAGCAGTGGTTTCTGTCACAGTGATTAATTCTTCCCTTGGGTAACACTCCTCTTTAGCTTTATGAAGTAAGGAATTGGAAGCGTATATACTTTTATTGGATGACTGAATAACATTGTATTGTTTTCTTATGAGGCCAGCTTCTACAAATATTGAAAGAGCTTCTGAAGGCGAGTGCTTATCTACTTTAACTTCCTTTGACCGATGAATCAATTTCTTGAAGTTTGTTGTTCTCGTTGGAGTTTCCGTGATAAGCTTCATCATGGAGGCCGCGTCCTGATTCCCTGATGCACGCTGGCTTATGCAAGCCGCACATGTCAGTTCTTCAGGAGACTAAATTTCTCTTAATTCCGCTGTTTTCCGTCTCTTGAAACGATCACTTAATTCTTGAAAATCTTTGTTTGGATGTACAGGTCCTGGTAAGCAGAACATGGGAATTTTGATGCTTAAATTTAACCAATTCTAATTTAACATGCCATCTGCTTTGTCTTCAATTGGTTTATCTTTGCTTACTCTGTCCTTCTCCTTATCCTTCGTCCCTCAAAGACGAAGCAGACCTTCGTAATATCTGTCACCACAAATCAAGGATCGAAATACCCAAACAAGATGAAGCCTTACCCCACGTATCTTTCTAATGTGACTGGTGCTTCTGGCTCTCTTGCTATTGCCAGGGAGATTATGAGAGAGGATACTTGAGTCAGCCCAGAAGTTGTTGCTGTTTTGAGTCTCAAATTCGACGAGAAGTGATGAGAGGTGATATCTCGAGTGAATGAATGGGTTCAGTTCGTGGGAGGCAAATGAAAGTTGAGATATGAAATACTGCCGTAGTAAACAGTTTTATCCTCTACAAGGAAACTAATTCACCTGCAGGTACTAAACACAGTATGACACAGAAAAGTTTCCGTTTACATTATATTAACAAATGATAGGGAAATTCTCCTCCCGCAATATATTAGGGCGCAAAAGAAGCCTTTCCGTTTTCAATTCAACTGTAGAAAATTGCATGCCAATATGAATCATTACGTGTTTTCAATGCATTTGCATTACAAATTAACATAAAAAATCGAAACGTATAATCTCTTTACCTCTAGCATTTATACATAGTTGCTGTGAATGTACTTGTTTTATGAAGAAAATATATATTACACCTGAAGTTCAAAATACGAAAGAAAAAAAGGAAGTTTTTTTCTGCATAAATAAGTAAAAAAAGACTTTTTTTATGTGCAATCAAAACTTTCGCCCGACCAGACCCGACACATTAACAAACTAACCTCCTTTTATGTGTTTTACAACTTTTGACACTTAATTTAGGAACTTTTATTCCTTAACGGATCCATATTTTAAAAAACAATGACAATTTTAAGCTTTGAAAAATATTTAAAAGAGCAACGTACACATTACTGAATGGCAGAACAATTTTTAGCCGTTCCGAACGTTAACTGAACTGTTATAAAATAATGAAGATAATACTGCTCCTGCAAATAAACCACGTCAGACATACTCGCCAGTCAAACTTCGACTGACTTTAGCTTACAATATTTGCGATAGAAAGTGCTTTAGCCGCCGAGATTTGTTTACATCTACATCTACATACTACTACGCAAGCCGCCTCAATAGGCGTGTGGCGGGAGGTGTTAGGACACCAGCCGTTTACATAAAAAAGGAAACGCTCTAGTGAAATTACGCCTAGCATTTATTATAGTCCCTTATTGTTCGGGGGAAAAACGAATTCCCATACCTATCCGTTCGGCAAAATATCTCTCTTAATTTATCGTTTCTGTCGGACCTGTAAATATAGTGGGGTTCTAAAATGATGTTCTACGTGTCGCTCTGAAAGATATCTATTCTCAATTGTTCAAGCAATCTAAGCCTAGCGTTCAGCCTCCGAGTCTGTAGCGGTTCCCAGCCTAATTCATTTAACATCTGTGTAACGCTGTCTGTACGCCCGTAGAAGTTTGTGACGAATCACGCAGCTTTCCTTTATATTTTATTAAGTTCCCGGATTAAGTCTATCTGCACCGGATCCCATATGCTCGCTGCATATTCAAGGTGTGGCCGGACGAATGCGAAACAGCACCTCTCTTTTACTTTTTCATCCGAAAATCTTCCCACAATACCCTTGACAAATCCTAGCTTCTTCAGAGCTCTGCCACAAATATTTCTTATATGTGTTCCACACGATAGGTCCGAAGTTATCGTAACTCCTAGATACTTCACTTCATCTGTCGCCTTTATGATAACACCATCCACAGCATATACATGGGAATAGTTGGACGACCTCCGCAAGAAATGTACCGCCATGCATTTGCTCAGATTAAGTTCGAGTCCCCACTCTTGGCTCCACACATGAACGTTGTTTAAATCCGATGATAGAGTTTCAAGGTCAGAGTGATCACTAATTTCACGACAGATGACAGCGTCGTCGGCAAATAAACGTATTTTACTGCTAATTCGAGAGCATAGATAATTTATGTATATAATAAACAAAAGGGGACCAATTGCATTTACATCGGTTTCCTTGTCCTTCTAACATAACAAAATCATAATTTTTAAAACTATTTTTCAGTATTTTAATTTTTGAGTTTTTGGCCATGATTTGGGGTCAAATACCCCACTGCGGCGTGTGCGGGAGAGAGCGTAAGGGATAAATCCTGACTAGATTCACTCGCACCCCGGCGCCACTCAGCAGCGTAAGAGCGAGCTAGTCGGGAGAAAAAAGCAAAACGAAAAAAATGAACGCAGATATTTTTTAAAAATCACATCCGTTGCTGACCTAAATTTCATTTTACAGCCAAAGAGAAATAGAGATGAAAAAACGACCTTTTTTTAAATTGTTCTTTGCCAACCTCACAGGAACGGCCAACTAGCAACGTATTTTACACACAGGCGCCGCCTGGAATAATAATAAAAAAATGATTGAGTATAATACGGCTTCGAGGGATAGATGAAGCGAGCAGAGGGGGTTTTTTACCGTAGCCAACGTAATGGAGGGGTTGAAGCAAACTTTTTTTATTTTCAATATTTTTTTGCGTCAGGTTAAGCTCGCAGGTTAGGTTTTGAGGACAGGGAGGAAGGTGCTTGGAAGTAGCGACGAAAAATATACATCTATTTGTGATTGAATCAAGGATATAAGATAAATTAGCAAGAAAGACAGCGAGAGAAGGCAAGACTATATTATAAATGGACGCAAAAGATTATCAGTCGGATACGTGCTATTTGGTGGAAGAAGATTAATAGAGAGACGTTTCTAGGCAAAAATTCATCTTAAAAACTGACTTATATATAATTTAAAACTGATTTACCTGGTTTAAATCTCGATTAAATTTTCTTAATACAGAATTATAATTTTTTATTGCTAATTTTCTGAGTCCTCTGGAACGAATTTCCCTTCGTTATGGAACTAAATTCCCATTTTTGCAACTGATTCTACAACTCTACTCGCTACTTCTCGTATGGTCTTTTTCTTTTCATATGCTCGAGAATCCACGATAACTGATTATAATAACTATTATAATTGAGGTAGCCTACTGTTTAAGGAAGATTTAAATGAAAGTTAGTTTAGAAAGAAAGTTTAAAAGAAAGACCTTAAGATTTTTATATGCTCAGGGCCCTATCTACCCGACTCTATGTCTATGAATAATTTTTTCCTTCATCTCAGCATATGCCCTACTCTTCGTCATCTCGTCAGTAAAACCTATTATTCTCTTTCCTTACCTTCCCCGCTAACAAAACATCCTCCCCTCCATCACAGCCTTAAACAACCATTTCCCTCTCATTACCTCTCCTAACCACCGTCTCACAATACCTCATCATAATCTCATCCAGAAGTTTCCTCTGCTCACACACCATATCAAGAACTTCGTAGTTTGTCTTCCTCTTTGTCTACGAAGTTTCTCCATTCACCTCCATGCAAACATTTCAAATGTCTGCAATCCCTTTTCGTCTTCTTTTTCCATTGTCCAAGTTTCTGCCCCATAAAAAGCTAAACTTCATATGGAAATGTTAAACAGCCTCTTCGTTATATCCTTATTAATGTTCTCCGCAACCAGCTCAATAGTGTTCATATAGCAGAGGCTCTTCAAATTAGGATATTCACATGATGTTTACCAAATTTAAACTTCTTTAGCAAGTAATTTTAAGAGCTAATTTAATTTTAAGTTGTGCTAACAATGAGGCCTTTAAGAGGTTAGATTCCCAACTTTGCTATCAGAATAAGAATGTAACGTTGTATGAATGAGAAATAAACGCGGCTTTTGTTGAATAGGAATTTCAATGAACTATGTCACAACCCGTCTGATTTAATCTTTTTTTGATTTTCAAATACTTTGTAAACCAGGTGTAAATAAGTTGAGTAAATCGGAAGTAATAGTTTTTAAATGATGTAGATGAAATATTTTATCTAGGGGTAATGTATTACCGTACTTACTCCCTCATTTTGTCTCAGAAGATGTCAAGTGGTAAATCCCGAGCCCTGGACGATAAACTGATTTATATTTTTTTGTTTCATCCTGCTTCAAACATAGAGGCTTCCAAAGCACTAGGGGGCAGTGGAAAATTTATATTTCACGTGTAACACGTTATTTATTTTCTTTAGCTACTCACAAAAAATATTCTAAAAATTTGACATCACAACAGACACGAGACATTTTCTTCCAATAATTTTTAGAGGAATTACGGAAAATCTAAAATTTTCAGCGACTCACACGTAATGTTTTTAAACCCTAGTCTCCGCGAAAACATGTCAAAAGTTTAATATCAAGGCTGACAGCGCATTATCTCCCTCCATTAATCTACCTCACGTTCGTTTCCGTGTTATTTTTATTGCACTTCGACAGTTCAAACGGCTTCCTCGTTGCATAAGTTAATTAGTGATCACACCAAAACTTACACGTATGACGAGGATAATAACAAACTGACCCATTGAAGCTGACGCTAAGCCTAAGTGCACTAATTGCTCCTTACTTCTGCAGCTATCTCGTAATACCATGTGGGACCAATCAGTAAAAAATGATGATAGGAAATCCACTTACTGACAAATGGCTCGAAAAACATTTGAGTTGTAATTGGTGCTTGATCGTCCGTGAACGTAAGAAAAGAAAAAAAATACCATCGGTCACTAAAAAAATCTGTGTGAGTGGACTTATCAATTTAGGTAATAATGTCATCCAATCAAGATCATAAGTACAAACACAAGAGGCAGATTTGAAGAGTAAATACATGCAATAAATAATTGCAATAAGCATCGGATTTCTAACTGTCTGTTATAAAGTAGAGTGGCTAGTTACGAAACCTTCCGATTGCCTGCATGGTGAGAGCATGTATTGCTGTTCAGTCGTGTATCTCAGTGAAGGTTCATTTCCAAACTGGCCATTCATTACATGACGAGTATAAGGTACTTGAACTCGGCGAGCGGCTAGGTGAACAATCGGAAAATTGATGCGGATGTACCCGTAAATAATTAAGTAACAGGCAATACTCAGGGAAAATATAGGTAATTACTGTTTTTTTCCTCATGTTTACATGCTTTTAACATGAATTTTTAATATGTCGCGCTAGAAAATAATGTCGTCAAAATAAAATCCTCATTGAATTGATAATGAGGAAAGTAATGTATTTCAGGTCGCCGATGGATGGAAGGTGATTTCGGCGAGTAGTAACTTGTGAGAGGATTAACTGTCACATGAGTGTCATCAATAATACAATTGGCAGTCAGGTAAAATATTTTTCATTTATTGAATACAGACGGAGAATTTTCTTATTTTGAGTAATTCGTAAAATTAATGTACATTAAATGTAAAATTTTGAAGATTCCGGGACTCCCCACCCTCAAGCTCACATACGTCGGTAATTTCACTGAGAGATCGCCTTCACTGAGAACCAAACCCGTATCTCTCGATATAACTCCGTCGTTTATGGAATGTGACAAATTACACTTTGCAGTCTTGAAAATTTGTTTTTAAATTGGGTATGAAGTAAGAACTTACTAACTAGAAAATATGATTATGTACGTTACTACATGATCTGCAATTTTCTGGTGATACTCCTGCATAAAAAACATTACCTACGTCCGTAAAAGTTGACAATTTATAGGCAGCAACTTTACTTCTAACTTCCAAAAAGTCGCGAGGTTTCCAATTTGTTTTAAAGGATATCGACTTAGTATCCCAAAAATCAATGAATGATAAAGAGTGAATTTTCAGCTCGCAGCCACAACGAGGTCTGCGGTGAGTGACATCCCCGATGACAATCGGGTTGTAAACCTGTGGTTAGTCTGCTGAAAATTAAATCAGTAAGTTGAAATTTAACGTAAAATTAATAAATTATGCGTAATTTTTGTTTTTGTGACATACGATAGGCCAGAAAAATTTGCTAAAAATAAACGCCCAAAAAAAACTGGTTGCCATATTTGGTGGCGTCACTAAGCAGTAGGTAATATGTATGTGTATTTGTTTACCATAAATAGCTACGTAGCTGCTAGGACTCGTCATTTGCACCAATGCCAAATAGTTTCACTGGCCTCATATTGAAATTGGACGAAGACACTGGTGATGTGGAAGATGGTAAAGCCGAAAAATCAGAGGACAAAAATGTGCCGTGGCCGGGACTCGAACCCGGAACCTCCCATAGGATCTGGTGAAGATGTTTCTTTGTTTGCTTTTTTAAAATTCTTAAACTCATGCTTTATAATTGAAATGTTTATTATCAGATGAATAAAAGAGCAACTTTTTAAATTCTTTGATTCGATTTTCGTATGCACGGATTATATTCTAAAAAGATTTTGGTTTTTGCTACAGAATCTTAATTTCTTTCCCTACTTCAACAATAGATTTATTTACTTGGAAACCGCATCATATATATGGAATAGAAAGTTGTGCCAAGGCATTTCCGCTCACGTTAAATCATCAATAATACAAAATTTCAATGATATTTTAGATGGGGTATTTTTCACCTATGTTTTGTCAAGCCAATCATGATGCATTTTGAATATCAAATATTCATGCTTTTTTGACTATAATAACTCACCATATTAACTATGAGACTATTGCAATTTTATTCTCTATCACGAATCATAACTCATACTAATGATCTAATGTTAAACATTGAATTTGATATTTTTTATCATTCATTAACATTTTCTGAATTCGCATGCTGATGGAAACCTAGATAAAGACCATAAATTTAAAAATAAAGTGAAAAGCAGATGGTCTTCCGCTTATTGAGAGCCAAAACTTGCTAGAATAATGGTTTCAAATATAGCGATGTGAAAACATCTAGATATGCTTACGCCCTCGATAACATGCAACCATTTTAAAATTTTAACATCTATAGGTAATTCAGTATCTATTTTCTTCTAATTTATTTAGTACTATCTACATTTTGTTAAAAGAAATCATGCTATTAAATTTATCATCGCTTCAATAGAAAGGACCAAATAGACATTAATAATAATATTAAAAACGGTCGTTTCGTTCTTATATCGGAAAAACAAATAACAACCCAGGTTGTTAATATTGAACGCATTTGTCACATGAGCTATTGTAATCATTCCGTAGTTGCGAGGCAAGAAAATTGAAAAAGCGCTGAATGAAGCGATGTATTACATCCTCATTATGTTTCGTTTGAGTAATAGTGAAATTAAAATTAAAGGTTCATGAAATACGTCTAAAACAGAATCACATTGTAGCATTGAAATTATGATTTTGAATGGAGTACAATGCAAGAACAGAATAACCAGTTTTTTTTTTATTGGGAACCAAAATTTTGGAAATAAGTGCTACATTCTATAATGCAACTAGTAGAAAAACCTTACGAACTCTTTCTACAATTTAAATAGCAGTTATTATAAAGCAAAGAATCAAACGTTAATGCTTGTTACGATCCAACATTACCAGGAAATAATTTTACCGAGTCACCATTATATCCCATGAAAAATACCGCGACAAAATTATCAGCGTTGATTTTGCAATTCTGATTTGAAAATCAACATTTATCCCTGGATTTCCATATTTACTCATTAGGCTAATTAATAAATTGGTAAAGCACTGATCAAATTAATTAATTAAACGTAAATTAATTACAATTTCAGGGCTCTATAATTGGCGTTGAGTTACCCACACCGGATTAATGAGCAAGATGTAAAATGTGAAAAAATATTCCATAGAGATTTCTGTCAATGAGGCCTAATACGTAGGCTAAACGGTAATTTCCTAGATTTTAGTGATTTTCTATATCCTGCCATATCTTTGTATCCTTCAGCTTAATTTCCTTTTGCTTCAGTAAAGGTGGGTTTACACTATCAAGTTTATTGCGCAAGTTACCTTAAGAAAGCAGCTTTTGACGTAAAGTGCACCTTTAAACGGCTCTTTTTTGGCAGTGGCAACACTTTCAAAAGTGACTTGCAGAAGTGTATCGTCGCCAGTGTCGTTAACAGCCAAACGTAGTAAAATTCTCCAGATGATCGTGTGGAAGAAACTTGCGGAAGTAATTTTCCAGTGTAAACCCAGGCCAACACTTTGCTTCAGTAATATTTTTGCTTCATTTACTCTTACGCATTGCTTCATAAACGCCCTACTGATTGTTTTTAGTACTCTTTAGTAATTTTCCTCCTATTTAAGAGTATTTTCCACCACATTCACTCATGAATTTCACGGTCTACCATTTTCTCTCACGCCATTCAGTCGTCTATCAGATACTTGCTTCGTTTTTCGATTCCCATTTTTTCTCTCAACGTGGGCAAACCAACGAAGCACGCTCCTTCCGTATACGTCCATCACCGGAGCATCCATTTCACATGCTATCACGAACTACTCATTGCTAACACTACCTAACCTGCTTTTACTGAAAATACTCCACGGATACCGCTTACTTCCTGAATTGGGCCTACGCTCTTGTTAATCCTGGCTAACCCAAGTTTCGCTGCCATGAAATAAAGTGTGAAGGAGAGCACTTTTGTAAACTGGAGTTTTAGCTTCATTAGATAAACGTTCATTATATATTTCACATAATATCATCTTGAATATCCATAGAGGAAAAATAATTAACCATGCTGGGACTCGAACCCGAATACCTCCATGTCACACCGAGTGCTCTAGCCAGTCAAACTACCTTCTCCCGCATAGATTTTTGAGGGCTTTAAAGGAAAAAGTAGAAACGTAAGTTTTATTGCTTACAACTTTCCTTTCGGCATGCCTAAAGTCCAAATGCAGCCTCGGGGTTGCTAGTAAATGTGAAATATGTAGAAAATTACTTCCAGCTAGAAAATGACAAATAGTGCATCTGTTAATGAGCTTCTCAGCAAAACATCAGGATCTGTGAGAGTTGTGTATTTCCTGCCGTCTACTTTACCGAAACACGACAAATAAAACTGTTGGGAATATGCAGGAAATCAAAATTTTACAAGTTCCGATGGAAAATATACAATCAGAAATAGAAAACGGCGGATACCAAGAAAAAAATCACTGAACAAGTGCAATTATTCCAGACAAAATCGCATCAAATAAAAATATTTATAAAAATTTATTGATATTTAATCAAGGTGACGTTTAATTTGCAATTCACCTTGCATTCAGATTGTTCTGAGAATTTAATTTGCTTTCACTAAGCACTTTTTTAAACAATTTAACGAATGTTTCCGAGAAAGGATTTTAGATGGGGGAAGTATGCGATACTTCCCCCATCCAATGTACATATCATTACGAGAATTCGCTTGAATAATTGCAAGGACATAAATGAGCCTACGATCTGTACATGGCATGAAAACCAAATTGGCGATTCCAATAGAAACAAAAATTAGTACTAATATTAAAAATGTAATTAATTAAGACGCAGGTATTTGACAAACTGTGAATTATTCAAATACATTAAAAAGTTTTTTTCGAAGAAAAAATGAGAAGCGCCTTTGAAAATCTGTGCCAAATTTTGAGCTTTTCATGATTAGAGACAGTGATTCCATATCAGTGATATTGGATGAATTTTAACGGACAGGGCATTAAAAAAAAAAAAGTAGGTAGTATGCTTATGGTACTGCTAGAGTTTGTACATTGCATTTACCGAGCAAACATTCAACATACAGCTCTGCTCACCAAAGTTTTTGTTTAATCTGGCTATATCCATTTAACATTGACTTTATTACTCACAGTAATATGCACAAGAAAAATAACGTACACAACGCTACTAGGAATCACTCCACGTAAATCGACTTTAATGTACACAAAATAATTTTTACTAAGGGAAAAAATGGTAAATCAAAGTTAGAAATACGTGGGATTGCGTTTCAATTTCACCCAAGTAGAAGTTAGCCTTAACATTGTGAGGTGGGTTTTGAATCAATCGGGAAAAAATTAAGATCATGGTGCACATAAATATTTACGTCAAATACGACATTCTTCATGACATTAGCCCATAGAGAAATATAATGAAACACAATAAAACTATCTATTGTACAACTTCAAATCTTGTGAAGTAGCCGTCTCGTGATAAATGTACGCAAATGCGTGGTAGTTGAAAAGGAAAAAAACTAAAAGTAGACATTAAAACCTTACGATTAAGGCTGTGTTTAAACTTAAAGGGCTTGAAATTTAACTAATAAAGACTGAAAGCGATATTTACGTTTAAAATAGAATAGGGTAAGTCCGGGAGAGATGGCCCCTCGGGAGAGATGGACTGATTGCATAGCTCGGAATGTAGCCGCTCTAGTGCGCCACTGTTCTCATGCTGGTGTAATGGCCGACTACGTAGACACGTATTGTTGTTTATAGCCGCTTTGACCTCCTTATTTGATAGTTATTCAAAGAAAAAGATATCAGGAGAGTAAAATCTTTTTTCATTGTTAACGTTTTTTGTTTTAGTGTGTTTAATTGTCCATATCATTGACTTTCATGTCTATACTTGATGAAACCAATATGTAACGGTTCACTATACACCACTGCGGCGCCCCTGGCATTGGGGAAAGCAGAAAAATGGCCTGGTACATCTCTCCCGTACAATCGGGAGAGATGGACCAGTTCCGAGTTGGGATAGATGGACCACACTTTTTACACTATAAGTAAAATCTGACAATTTAGATTTGCTTTATCAAAGGGCTGAAATGTTAAAAAACAAATACAGTCGAACCAATAATGAAGGAAATTGTAGTTAGTATTATTTCCAATATTAAAACTTGGCCATTTCATTACATTTAAATTTTTTGTGGGCCGTTTAATCCATTTGGTTAGAATCTTGTGTCATAAATGTTCTTCTTTTGTAAACTATAGTTTGGTAACATTGTTAGTAACCATAGAATGTTATTAAAATATTCTTTTGTACAGAGAAATTTTTTTTCAAGTTTATTTAATGCCTTTTAGTTATGGTCCATCTCTCCCTATATCCTTGGTTCATCTCACCCATAGCATGTGGGTGAGATGGACCAATGAGAAAAAAATTTATTGATTTTTTAAAGGTGTTTTCAATTTAAATTTCACTTATTTCTTATGAAATACTAATAAAGTTATCTATTATATTATAGGACAACAAACGATTGAACCGATTATACCATAATTAACAAAAATATGAAAACTTAAAAAAAGTGGGGCCATCTCTCCCGGACTTACCCTATGCCTCCTATGATTTTTAATAGAAATTAAAAATAAATTTAAATAAAAACCTTTACTTATCTTATATGCTCAAGCATCACTATTGTGCTCATTAAATCGTAAAAAATGGGTAGCTGTAAAATATAATGGCGTCACATAAGTCATATTCACGCATAACACCTAGTCCACAGTTGGAATTTTATGTCATACAACCTATCTGACTGGTTCATATAAATATAAAATGACCTTTACGGGCAACAAAACATTATAATAAATATATAAGGAAAAACTAAGTAAAAATATTTGGAAAATAAGTTTAAATGAGGGTTTTGATATTGAGAAAAGTGACTTAAACCAATGTATTTCTCAGTCACCAGTGACGATTGTTGTTTTATTAAACGATCATGAGTTTTAACAATCGAGAAAAGAATACGTCAAGACTAAAAGCGGATAATATTGCTTTATTTTTTATTTCAAACTAACTACTTCTTGCTGCTACCTATAAAACTGGCATATCTTAAAAATAAACTAAATAACTAATAACTTTAAACTGTAAGTAAGATTTTTCCACACTAAAAATTAAAATCATGCCAAACAATTTTTGGATTGAATACTTCTGGAACCACCATAAGTAAAAAAATATTTCAAAAAATCCTTTTTAAGAAATGGTCTTATTTCAAAATGCACTAAAATGTAAAAAATAAAAATGGACTAAAAAGTAAAAAATAAATTTTAGATTGAAATTTACACAATAAAGAGACCTTTCAAAATGTATAAATATACTAAAGTTTAAAGGGAAAATGAATATTCGTTTACTTCATCTGTGCAATTCGTCAATGAATATGAGGCAAGAACGTATAATCGTACGTCAAATTAATCATCTATTTGATTATCATGATTATAAGACCAGGGTGCTCAAATTTAACTTAGTAAATTGCTTTGCAGGCTCAAATTTACCTTAGTAAATTACTCTGCATCCTGGTTTTAGAATCATGATGATCAACTAGATGATCAATTAGACGTACGATTATACGTTCTTGCCTCATAATCAACGACTAATTGCACAGAGAAAGTATAAATTTGGAATAGAAGGTCTCTTAACTTTATAAAGTTCAGTCTATAAAATGTATTTTCTACTTTTTATAGCATTTTTACTTTTTAGTGCATTTTGAAACAAGACCAGTTTTTAAAAAGTGTTTTTTATATATTTTTATAATATACATTTTAGTCTTCACATATTTATTAATTTAACAATCATTGAAATTTTCTATAGCTTTTTTAAATTCCGTTACTACTCCAATTCAATTCGTAATACTTTATTAATGTTTTATCTATGCACTTAAATAAAAAATATTTAAGTAAATTAAATCTGACAACGTAATAAAATTCGAACAAATTTACAAAAATGTTGTCATCAAAATTAAACATGTATGCAAAATTTGGGAAATATTGACCCACGGAAAAGGGTTCAAAAATGTTATTGTTTTCTCTATGTAGGTACTTAAATCAAAAATATTTAATTAAATTAAATCTGACTACGTGAAAAATTAGAAAAAAATTACTAAGATTGTGCCATTAAAATTAAACATGCATGCATAATTTGGGAAATATTGAACAACGGGAAAGGGTTCAAATATTTTAATGTTTTCTCAATGTACTTGAATAAAAAATATTTAATTAAATTAAATCTGACGAGAAAAATTCGAAATTTACCAAGATTGTACCATTAAAATTAAACATGTATGCAATATTTGGAAAAGACAGAACAACGGGAAGACGTTAAAAAAGTGGGTAATAGATATGCGATTAAACTCACGAAGCAAGTTGAAATAAGACCAGTTAAAAGAGTTATGATTAACGGAAAAAGCTAAAAATAAAGACAAAAAACGGATGAAATTGCGTTTCTTTCAACACCGGTATACTTAAAATAGTGATTTAACAAGGGCGTTCTTCTTTGCAGTCACCGTGAAATGGCGGAGAGAATCTTGACGCCGGCCTTACATTGTCCCCCAAAGAACAAAGCTAAGATGTTGCCGTTTTAAATTCCCTTCCAAGAGATGGAGCTCTTTTTAGACATTCGTTCACACCGCTCTTCCACTTCTCTGTCCTGTAAGAACTCACGCCACCGAAAGATCATAAAGTACCGAAGAAAAAACGATCTGAAAAACTCTTAAAGCTCATTATCTTTGCGCGACTCTGGAAGGAGAGGCAGGTTCCGAGGGATCAAAAGGAACTGTTATACTTTTGACGGCGCATTTGACTAGCTCTTGTTTCCAGGAGAATGGAAACTTCAGCGGAAGGCTGCTTATCCTGCATATAGTTATAGCGTTTGAAAAGGTATTTCTCGATTGTATCTGTAATTTTATTCCCTCTGAAAGAATGAGGGCAACAAAAGCATTCGCAAGCTTAAAAACTTGCCCGCAACCTAATTGACCCTAAATAGAGAGCATTTTTATCAAACCAACTCATGTCCGGTTGAATATGTTTGCCATTTTGAAATACGACATGCAACTTTTCCCTCGAAAGAACAATTTCCTCGGCAATATAATTCGCACGCAGGCCTGAGAAAGAAATTGGGGTTTATTTGTGGGACGTTGACATTTCACGAAACTCTAGTTATCTGAGTGTTTTAACCTTGCCAGAGGGGTTGTCATTAAATGGATATCGAGAGAAAATCGTGCTCAAAAATATTAACAGTATCTACCATTACTTGTTAGCATGAGGTCAAGTGGTCGCGTGAAATTTCGTAAAAACCTACGGAATTAGCATATAAAGAAAAGCTCGAAAGATGAGTTTATTTGCCTTTCTGACCATTTACCTATCACATAAGGCGAGAAAGGCTTATCTTATTGGGGTTAAGAAACTTTCATTTAACTGGAGCAACAAGTACAGACTATTCCAGACTGACAGCAATGACTCCAGTAGCAGTATGTATATTGATATGCTAGCATGATTGCCATTTCCATTTTTATCCTTGCTGAAAGCAAATGAGGTACCCATATACAAACATAACGTAGGTAGACATGAATGATTCAGCCGCAACTTTGTCCAGTTAAGTTTAATTAACACAGTTTCAACAAATACCGCTGTTTCATGAAAATATTCCTAGGGTAAAATTAAGCGTTTCCTGCGACGCCGTGATATACATCATCCGGAATATGGCGTGTAGACCACTGAACGGTATTTGTTTTCCAGTAATGAGACACGTTTTATTGTGAAGTTCATTTGATATAATCAAATTTAATGAAAAAAGTATTTTTTATTTCTTTTGTGCCATACAGCGAATAGTTATTATTCGACTCTCCCTTTTTTCATATGTGTAGAGCACAAATGCGAAGCCGTGAAGTGACGTCGAACCATTGCGATGCAATTTTTGGATCACATAAATTGAAAAGCATTTAATGAAGTTTTAAACCCTTTGGCGTAGTTTTTTTTTGATCCACTTGGTAGGTTTGATGCATGCTGTCATATGAAATCGTCGTGAAAATTTCATCCAAATTTAAATTTCTTACAGGGTATTACAAACGAAAGCGGTTGACGCATATGCATATGGATCACATATTTGATTTCGTAGGAAATGTGCAACTTGTGCAATACTTTTCGCATGTCAGCAATGCTGTCGAGGTAAGAAAAATAGATTGAATGTTGCTTGATATGCTATACTTTATACTGCTGTTAATTAAGTTACCACTGTTAATATCGTCTCACCTCGTTTAATATGTCTCGCATGATTGTGTGTTCTGAACGAATTAATATAAGTACTATTAGAATTCATGAATTTACACTAATAATAATAAGAAGTAGTATGTTAACCCGTGTACCGCATGTTAGCATGCTTGTCAACGTTATAAGTCTTGGTTTCTGGTCTAGCCTAACATTGTCCCCCCCTATACGCTTTCTACTTCTCGCCGAGCGGCCGGGCGAGGTTCTACTTTGAACTGGGATGAGCACTGCATGCCTGACGTAGAACCACCCCGTGCCAACACCTTGGAGTGGGCTTGCACCGTATTTTGTAGATATAGATGAAGACTCAAATACGACGAATGAATTTTCGGCATTCTCCCCAGAAATCGGAGAAAGCATCGAGCACAGGTACAGCTAAACTTTGCGGCTCACAACTGTGGAGAATTAGGAGTCACTACGGGTGAATCTAGCGTGAATTGCGGTCATAGATAACAAAAGACTCCCGGAGGGACTTCTGGAGAAAGACTCTGCCGCTTTACCCCACGTCTCTCTTTCTTTCTCTTGCGACATGGTCTTCACCAGAAAGTGACACCAAGATTTTATACGCCTTTAAATCCAATAAAGGATATGGCTTTCACTTAAATATTGGTCAGGAGAGGACGGAAGAAAGACGAAAAAACGAAAAAAAAAGAACCTAATCGCTTTCCCGTTTCCCCCAAAATAGTTTCCGGATATGTAAGTTGATTCTTCGGATAAATAATTCAAATTTCGGCAGGTTTACCCCTTTTCGGTGATTTATTTGTCCTCCGATAAATCATCACGTAGGCACCGTGAAAAATTTAATTTACGGCTCGTAATTGGTCAAATCAGGACAATGCTTTGCATTAAACGCGAAAAAATTTGTAGCAGATAAAAGTCCTTAGCCCCTTTTTATGTGATGCGGCGTTGGGGGACGGGGATGGTTATGCAGAGCTAAATTACGAAATAAAGAGAAAAAAGTTGAATATTGTCGGGGAATCCATATAACCGAACCGCTATCGGTGTATGTATGTGGTGACGGTGAAAAGCCAATGTGTTTTTGGAGATTGGGGTAAATAAGACCAAATTCGCTATAAGGAGTCGACTGTTTTGTGGGTCGTCATCATGGCTATTCCAGCAAATTTGGTAGTAGGTAGGTAGGTCTATAAAATCAAAATTAAAGCATGTAATAGAATATGAGAATAATTTTTTCAATGCTTAAAAACTGAACTCTACGTATTCATCAAATAAGGCTGAGCTTTTTTATACGATACGATTTTAATTATACTGAATTGGGTTTGATATTCAGTACTTAAATGATGTATTCCTATATAATTATTCTACTGGATGAGGTAGGATCAAATGGACAAGAGTGTAAGCCCTCTGGATTTGTATCCGAGCAGAAAACTCTCTAGCCAAAAAATGTCTTTTTTCATCTCAGCGTAGGTACATTCTTCGCTTCTTCATCACGTCCATTCAATCTGTTCCCTTTCTTTCCCTTCTACTCACACCATACATCTTCCCCTCTATCACGGTCTGAAGCAAACCTTCGCCGTCAAATACTTCTTCCAACCACCGACTCTGCCTACTCTCAATCTCCTCCGGAAGATTCCTTTCCGTCCACCACACTTTCTCCATTCTCTGCCACAATCACATCTACTGCAGCATATATACTCGTCTTCTTATCCCCGAGTCCACGGTTCTTCCCCATAGAACGCTGCAATTCATATTTAACTCTACACCAGCCTCTTCTTTATATCCTTACTAAAGTTCCACGTAATCAGCTAAATATATATATATATTGTTTATAGAGCAGGAGCTCTTCAAATTAGGGTATAAACATGATGTTCAGGACTATGAAATCCTTTAGCAAGTAATTGTTAAGAGAATTTACAACATTAAAAAAAAAGTTATGCCAAACATTTTCAGGGTCCTTAGGGATGAATGTGCGAATTAACGCGATGGTAAGCGAAGTAAATGTTTGGAATCGTTAAAAGGTTAAAGAATTAATCACTTTGTAACTTTTCACCTAGATCTGACTGGTTTAGAAGTCCGAACGTCATCAATAGAGTTTGACTATTGGCATGATGAGGCAATGATATCGAAATCGGTAATTTATATTAAACCAGTGTGGGGAATTAGAAAGTAAATTATTTTTCATCCATGAATGTGAGAAAGCTATAATTTACCCTGACACGCATATGGGAGACACGCATGTGGGAGTGGTGAACACGCATATGGGAGAGTTGTGTGGGAGACCTCAGGGGAGCAAAAGATAAGGGCTTGAAAGCGGTGCTGATGTCGTAAGTCCTCGGTTTTCCGTCGAGCGGTGTCTGCTTTTCAGATTTTTGGAAAGTGAGAAAGGAAAATGCGGGAGAAAGGGGTGAATTGGGGGGGGAGGCAACGTGAGGATTATAAAGGATAACGAGCGTGAAATGAGAGCGAATAAGCAGGATAAGGGTTTTCCGCACCACACAGTCACAGCGGTCCCACACCCTTTTGAATCCTGAGACCGATCGCTTAATCCCCTGTCCCACAAGGCGCAAGTTACTCACAAGCGACGACCTTTACCAGATATTGTAGTCCAAGATAAAATTTGAGCTGACAGCTAGCTTAAGCTTTTGTTAGATTTTTCCTTATCATGAAAATGTTGACAAGGCAAATTTGAATCAAGATCATTCGATTAATTTGCCCATTCATGTAAATTCTTACGCGTCTGGTTTGAAACAAACATGTATCTTGCTTTATGCAAAAAATGGTGGCTTGGTAAATCCTTGATTAAAGCGTGAATCGAACTTAAACTCGGCATATATAAAAAAATCAGTATTTTGCCTTTAATTGACCATGCTATCACTGCAAGTTTGATAACAGCTTGAATCAAGCATTACACGAAAGTCTTGCTGGGCAAGTCCCAGATAAAATCCATTTCTAAGCCAGCTTCAAACGGTAGTTGATATATTTTGCCTTCTCATGACAGTATTTGCACTGATTCTTTGATTCTAGTTTCTTTCGTGCCTTGCGCGAAAAGCTTGACAGGTGAATCCTTGATTAAGGCCTCAAAAAAGCTTAAACCGAGCTTCAATCAAACAAAAATCAATATTTTGCATTCTCATGACAAATTTGACGCAGCAAGTTTGAATCAAACTTGTATCACAATATGCGTGGCCATTTTACCTTTATTTAAACCCGTATCACGCATAAATTAGATTCAATCACGCAGCAGTAAAGACTCTGCGTTCTCATGACAATGTTAAAATGCCAAGTTTGAATCAAATTTACATCATACTTTTTGGGAAAGTCTTGCTTAAAAAATCCTGGTCATGTGAATCAACCTCAAATCCAATTTCAGTCAAACAACATTCAATAAATAAGTAGCTTGAATGAAGCTTGTCAATTAAAACTTGATAAAAGATTGACGGGCAGAGACTATTAGGGCTAGTTTAAGATTGTTCTATACGAACAAAGGCCTGATTAAAACTTGATTATTAACCCTCTAGTACTTCTAGTGTCAAGGAAAAGATGTGAGGGTGTATAGCGGGGGGTATGAAGGAGGCGGTCTCTAGAGAAACCGGAGTGAGAGAGAGAGAGAAAGAGAGAGAGACGACTGAGAGAGAGAGAGAGGGCGAGCCAAGATGGCCTGACGTCATTACCTCGGCTGCTTACCACCACTCCCGCCACCCACCCACACCCCCCTGGGCCCCCGCCAGCCGCCACCTGCTCGGGTCCAGGTGCGGGTAAGTGGGAGCGGCGAAGGAGGACGAGGCGATGTTCTGGGGGTCAGGAGAGGGATGCGAGGCTCATTGGGGGCGTAAGTGCCCCGCGGAGGGATTGAGGCGGTGAGGTTGAGGTGCCGCGGGGGCAGAGGTATGCGATATTCAAACATCAATATCGCACAACGATATAAATTCTGTATCGCAAAAAAAGTCTAACGTAAATGGTCTCAGGCTTAGCAATTAGGAATCGAGACATCCCATCAAGGATGAAAATGAACAAAAATTACGTATTAGATTTCTTTTTTAAATGCTGCGGGGGCAGAGATGTAAGCTATTTAAACCAAAATATCGCACAGCGATATAAATTTCGTATCGCAAAAGATGATGTGATACAACGTAAGTAAGAAATTAATGATCTCAGGGTTAGCGATTAGGATCAAAGAAGTCGCATCAAGGAAGGAAATGAACAACGACTGCGTAGTAGATTACATTACTGTGCTAAAACCTAAGCAAAAGCTAATTTTTAAATTATTTTTGGAAAATTGTTTCCTTATTTCAATCATAATACTGAAATTCATGATATTATCACCAAAATCTTCTGAAGTTTATGGAACTGTAATTATTAGTCAAATATTGGGAGATGAAAGTATTTTGAATGATAATATTATAAATATAATGAAATTAAGCTTCCCTGGGTTAAAAAAAAATTGTATTTTCTCAATGGTTTGTTATTAGTGCCCTAGTTTAATCCCTTCGGAGACATCATTAAGACTTTATTATATTTCCTTATAATGGCACAATGATGAAATTCAACTTTGTGTTACAAATTCTGTACTATCTTTGCAAAACAACAATGTTCGAGCGTAATTTATACAGTGGATACAAAAATTAAAGCCACAGGCGTGACATGCACACCAAAGGAAACACAATATAGAAACATTCGTTCGATTTCTCGAAATTGGTGAAAACTGAAACCTTTACATTTATTGCTTTAAATAGCTTAACATAACATATTTGTATAGTGCCACATTTTATCGCAATTTGATGAATGTTATAGCCCTTACGATAAATATCTCAATTCGATACATCGTAGAGCTCTAATATCACAATTCGATAGTTTTGATACATGCACAGCTCTTAAGCGGCGATTTCACACAGGAGTTGACTCCTTTACGAGTCCACTTGAAATTTGAAACTTGGATGTGTATCATACCTACCCCTATAGGAGTTCACCATCGATAGTCGCGGAATTCGATACATGGACGGAGTAGCCGCCATCCTAGTTGTGGTTCTAAGTGGAGTCGACTTGATATAAATCGATCAGATAGGAGTCAACTCCTGTGTATAATCGCCGCTTTAGTAAGCACCGATTACACTCAGTAATTGATTCATAAAGAATTCCACTCGAAGGTCGACTTGAACGTGTATCATACCTACTCCAATACGATTTCGCTGTTGATAGAGGTGGAGTTCGATCCTTGAACGGAGTAGCCACCGTCCAAGTTGTGGAGACGATTATCGACCAACCGGTAACAGTCGGAAGAGTGTAAACCGTGCGTTTAAAATGGAGGCCGCCTCAAATATGATGTATATGGAAAAGGTTTGCTTACTCAAGTTGATGCTAGTAGAGTTAATAATATTTATAATTTAATATTTATGTTAAGTTTGCTTCCCCAAGTGGATGTTAGTGCAATTTTAGAGCCTGGCGTTGAGGTAGATACGAATATTTTGCTTTCTCAAGTTGATGATAGTGCAAATTGAAAAACTACATTGAGATGTTTAGGAGTTTATTGCCTTCTCGAGATGATATTTGTGCACGTTAAGAGCCTTCTTTTACTTAACATGTTCTCACTAATTATTACACATAATAATCAAACAACAAATTGTTTCTTTGTATAATATTCCCAAATAGTCTCATATCATACGGGTCTTCATCATAATTATTTTTCAAGAATACCTCATCCTCTTATTTTTGAGGTATTTATTTTGGTTAGAGGTTCCGTATGATGACATCGCGGAGCTCTCAACTCATTCTCTCTCTTATTACCATATTTTTCCGAATATAAGCCGCACTCGAATATAAGCCGCACCCCGTTTTTGGGGTCTAAAACAGGGAAAAAAGTTGATACGCGAATTTAAGCCGCACGCGTTTTAGTGCATCCCTTACCACCTACAATATTAGGCATTAGAATTTTATATCTGATTTTATATTACCTATGTAATTGTGGCACAATGATACGTATATTATCCTTAAATATATGAATAAATTGTGCACCGATTTCACCTTTTTCAGAGTTATTTATTACTTTCCCCGTGGCTTAGGCGAGTTTAGCTGGCGTCCGCGTGAATTGGAATTGCTGGTTTGCTCAAATTGGTCCTTTTTACGATTTTATGAGAAAGCTCTCGAATTTAAGCCACACCTCGAACAGAAGCCGCACCCCGATTTTAAGGACCCAAAATCGGGAAAAAAGTGCGTCTTATATTCGGAGAAATACGGTATACTCTCTTATATTAATAATTTTTCATGTGGGCACGATCGGCATTCCAAGTGGAGTCGGGAATCACAGTCGACTCAATATAAATCCACCTGTAACGAGGCAATTCCTGTGTGTATCTGGGGCACAACGATTACAATTCGATACTATCGATGTACCGTTTATCGCCGTCGATACAACGAATCATCATCAACCTTCAGCGTGAAAGAGAGAGAGACAGGGGAATGGTTTTCGGATGTGGAGTGGGGGCTGGGAGACATGTTTCGCGGCAGGGGGGAGGTTGGGGGAAGGCGTTGCGGGGGTGGTTCGCGAGGTAAGGAAGGATGGGGGTGTGGTGCTGGAGGAGGTGGGTTAAGCGGATGAGGCCTCCACCCCCGCGGAGGCGGCGGGTGGCGAGGCAGAGCGCCCCCTGTGATTTATGGCGCAGAGAGGTGCGGCGGCGGTGGGAGGGAGGATATCGTCCTGTGGTGGCTGCCCCCACTAAATCCCTACCGACTCGCGGCTTGGGGGCGTATGAGGGGGCGGGGGTGAAGGGGGCAGGACAAAGGGGGGGGGGGGGCGTGGTGGGTATAATGGGGATAATGTGTGGGAAAGGGGTACAAGTTAGTCTCCAGGAGGAAGATATGTAGGCTACTCTGGTGCGGAGAGTTGGGACGTATGTATATGCTACGGGTCCTAGACTAGTTGGAATGGTGAGCGACATGCTAACCGTGATCGTAATACAGAATGCACGCGGTGTGTTACGTTCAAATACCAACATGAGCATACTAAGTGTTCATCTGAAATGCGAGATGCTCTTATAATGGTACTAAGTTATTTATTGACAGAATCAATACAAACTTTGTAAATGTCGCAATGGATTTTATTCAATACGACCGGTTTCATCACATAGGCGACATCTTCAGGTCAACCTGACATGAAGATGTCGCCGTATGCGATGAAACCGGTCGTATTAAATAAAATCCATTGCGAAATTCACAAAGTGTGTATTGATTCTGTCAATGTGGATTTTCACAAAGTTACACCTGAGAATACTGAGTTCAAGTTATTTATTGCTCATATACACGTAGGAAATATATGAACATGAATTAAAACAGATGAGTTCTTGGTAGCTTCAAAGCAATCCCATAGGGGAGTTAACATTATGAGATAAATGATAAAAAAGGGAAAAAATAGCCAATCTCGGTGGTGGCGGATTATAGCCCTTGCCCGCTAACCCAAGGGTCACAGGTTTGAGTCCCGCCAAGGTGGATTTTTCACCACTTAGGGCATGGTTGAGTGTGTTTGTCTGTTGTTAATTGTAAAATACCCCGATGCAAAAGACTATTGGTGCAGTTTTCGGTAGTAATAGAAAAAAATAATCACTGGTATTCAGACCATCGATGTAGCACTATATTTAAATTCAGAGTATCGATATGTGATATCTAACATATAGATCAGGAGACAGTCAATACTACCGAGGGAAGGAGGCTGTAGTTGTTTCATAAGTGTTTTGGCACTGTGGTACAGTGGTGTCGTAAAGGTGGTATGCGGTTCATAGCACATCTAATGATGCCGCATTACAGAAAAAATCGACCGCGATACCTTGAAATATGCTGGAAATATTGAACGACATCCAATTATATTGCACAACGCATGTTTTTCATCACATCGAATTGATTTAAGAATAATATCTCATAGAATTGATTTAACAATCATATCGCACAACTATGCATTGCGATACTTCGCCATTTTCTAGTCAATCGAGGCAGCACTGTATGTAACTGCAAAGAACAGCGATGCGATATTTCCGGCACACCAACAGTCGAAGTCGATACCTCGCAATATCTAACTGCTCCTTAATTTGGCCCCAACGGGTGGTGGTTAAAAGGGTAAGAGGCCTAAGTGTGGGAGCGGGTTTGGATATAGGTGGGTAAAATTACCGGGGAGGTGAAGACAGCAGAGACTGGGAATTAGCACCAGGGGGGGGAGAAGCTGGATGCTCTGGTTGTTTGATCGGTGTTTTTGGCGCCGCCGCGGTATGGTGTCGTACATGTAGGGGATGCGATGGGAACTAGATGGGAATAATTCGTTCTCCCAGGGGGGCTTTTTGGGGGGGGGGGGAAGGATTGGGGGAGGAGGGGATCCTGAACTGCTCCCCGAGTGAAAAACGAGCGAACGAAAAAAAAGAAACGAATATGGATAACGGGGGCAGATATGCAAACCGTTGGCGTGGGCGGCGCTGCAGCGGTGCGGTCTGGTCCGATCCTCCCACCACCGCGATCGTTGCACGGGGTCCGGGTCTGCTAGAAGAGGAGGTTATTGGGTCACTCGAGCACTTGAAAGTTATTCCGGCGAGAAGTTTTCCGCGGAATTATACGCCGTGATGACAATGAGTTGGTTTATTCCACAGAAGACGGCATTTAGGGAAAGAATAAGCGCATACTAACGTAACCTAACCGGGTTACGTTTCTTTTTTTATTTTATTTGTAAAACCTTTCCTATGCATAAAATACGTAATTTAATCTCATTTTATTCTTGTAATGCTCATTCTTAAGTATAATGTTTAGTGTGTGCAGACAAACTGTCTAAAAGGCCTGTTAGTATGCGGTAATAAAAGTTTATTATCGTTATTATTATACTTGTGCTGTCGTAACTCGAATATCCGTTGGTCGAATTGCATCATAATGCTTTAGAATTACATCGATTTTCCCTTATTTAAACACATGGTTCATTAAAATTCTCCCCAAATCGAAAAATCCTCAAATTCAAGTGGATTTCAGCGCACGGGAAGGGAATAAAGTTGAGCATTAACTAATCGATCTTCCGTGGGTGGCAGTTAGGATGCATCGAAATTATTTGGATTGAAGTCGGTGATCTGTAATTTAAATTTAGATACAATTACATTTCCCCAACTTAGAAACTGGAACTTCATGGAAATCATTACTATTTTGTTCAATGTTTCGTAGTTTAACACACAATGCGATTACATTTTTCTCGAAATTTCTTTAACTTGAAGTGTAAGGGGATTCATGAGAACTATTTGGACCCTCAGATTGAACAATGGACGATGAATTGAAGGAATAGGCAAGTGGAATATTTGGAGCAGCGTGCATCATGCAATTATTACCGCCATTCATCGGATAAGTCCATGAAAAGATAGGGAATGAAGTTTAAAGTATGGCAGGATTGAACTAAAATATTCTTTTAGGTGAGGATATTCATGTTTGTCGCATATACGGCGATGAAATACGTAGAAATAAAATTTTGTGGCACATACTTTTGATGACTGTGAAGATGAAAAAGGGATAGTAATTTTCATAAATTTAAGTTTTTTCTAAAAAATTGGTCATTTTCTCATACTGAAGTTGAATCTTATTTTATATAAAACTTATGCAAAAAATGAATGAATGTGTAATGAGGCTATGGTAAATTATTTGTTGCTTTTCATAATTAACGTATTGCTGGCAACGTATTGTTTATTATCAATAAGGTAGCCTTAACACAGGTGCATCTTTAAAGGGTACATAAAGCTCCCAATAATTGTTTCTGCAATGTAATTTTTAGCTATGGAGGAAGTTAATAACATTATCATACAACCATTTTATGTGGATTATGGCAGCAGAAAGATAAGGGATCGAAGGCAGGGCTTGGCAATATGCTGTAAAAGTTTTATTTTAAATACAAAATACTAAAACAATCTATTATAAAAGGCAAAATACGGCTTTCGCAGGATGCATGTGAAACACAAAATATAAAAAACATGAATTTTAAACACAAAAAAATGCATCCCAACCATAAAAGACCTTAAGAGCTAATATTTGAGTTTGTGTAGTCACCTCTAGGTATCTGAAAGAAATAATTTTTGATGAGCAGTAAGTAAATTACATTCGCATGATATAATATGAAACTAGAATGCACTAGTGTATAAAAACCCTGTAGCGTCTCTGAAGGAACTGCTTCGAGAATTTGCCGATGAAGCCCTTCTTTTAACGAGTTCAGAACTAGAACGGTTAAAACTGGAATGAACCTTTAGTGTGAAAGGAATAGTATTTCGAATATTAAGTAATCGAATAGATCGATTATAACGCCGAATCTATTTTTTGGCGATTTTGAAAGCCATTAAAACATAACTGGTCACTTGAACTATCACAAACATCAGTGGGACCTGGCTCAATCACTTATTCCCCTCTCAATACATAACATTATAATAATCTCCCCCCGGGTTTTCTCAACCCCAGAAAATTAATTTTGTGACAAACTTTACATAATTACCCCATTTGTGGGCACAACTGAATAAAACAATGTAATAAAACGTTCTTTTATGAAATATATTTATAAAAACCATACATATAAATACGCATGAAGCACAATTAGTCTACAAATTATTATGAGTTTACCGTAATTGCGTTTCAGAAAACAATGTTTTAGAATGAAATTTAAGAGTTTAGGGTTCATACAAAAGACGCAAGTAATATCAGAGTATTGCGATTTCAGAAGACATAACAATTTGAAGGAATTACTGCGCCAGGTGGATAAACCATAATATTTTAAGGTTAAGTAGGTATTCACATCGCAGAAATTTAGACAAAATAAGACCATTTTGCACGGACTTTTTTTTAGAACTATCTGAATTCTGTCGTGTGTAGAGAAGAGATTCGGCAAGTTCTCCATCAGCATTAAGTGACACTATGCTGCGTAGCGATTATTGCAGAACATATATCTACGATTCTATTTGCTGATGATCTCCAGAGATTTAGACACAACGGGCGTAACGCTGAACACATAACACCCTTTTTGGAGATTCTTTTTAAAGGAGTATTCGTCGTAAAAGTATTGAAACTGGTAAAAATATTTAAAATATCCTGGTCTTTCACACATAATTAAGTGCGTACTATTATATCTCAGCGATGTCACGAGACATGGTAGCATTACGTCTCGTACCATGCCATGACAAATATTGAGTCAATTTCCTCGTAATAACACTAAAAAGGTTATCTTTTTAATCCTATCTTATCGATAAAATCATTTTACTATTTATATCATGAATGACTGGACGTTACTCAAACGAAGAGACAATTTGCGAGATTTTGGCCGTTGATACTCCTGTCCGACTCAATCGCAATTTTCAGATTTGTCTGCAAGCAATGATGATGATCAAGGAATAGGGACAAGCAGGTGTTTGGTCGTTAATATGAAGCATTGCTATTTGACGAAATCGTTCATATCCATCCTTTCGAACGAGAAAGTTACTGAACCATCAACCGAAAGCCCGATTGACAGCTATACCGTAGATAATGGGGTACGCGTATCACTAGAAAGTGAAAATAAGTGGACAGGAATCTTTGTACTCTCAATTCATGAATACGTTAGTAGATATTGGAATACCTTTGTCTGACAAGTCATATTGTTTTGGCCTTCACGGGTTTCAAAGTTCGATTTGGCATTGCCTCTAAAGGTATGTGATAAATTTGTGTCAGCCGTGAAGTTCAAGTCGACTGGGAAAACCCCGTGAATTGCGTTGATAACTGGAAATAGCATTAGTTTGACGAAATGTTTGAGGCATAATTATAAATCAATTGGAAAGGAGTATTCAAATAAAAATTCTAACCAAAGGCAGTAGCCATAACTTAAATTAGTTAACGTCCCTAAACACAGGAAAAAAATAAATTAATCAGGCGTTACTATGTGGAGCGTTGCAACGTTAATCATAATGAAAAGAATATTTGGGAAAAAATCCGTCTTTTTTACAGACTTGATCTGTTGACGTCTTTAGGGTCATAAAGAGGGCATCTTAGACAAATCTAAGCGTGACAAGGTCACAGATACCTTGATAATGACGCAAAAGGTCGAAATAAATCTGCCGAGAACGATCTGATCAATACATTTTACAATTAATAGACAGTGTTTCTTTTGTCTGATCTTAATTTGGAGAAAATGAAACATAATTACAGAGTGTAAACTATTACTTATCCGTCCCTCCCATGCATTAGAGATCATTCTTCAAACTTTTAGGTGAGCCATATAAATGGGCATAATATCGTAGTCATTAGTTTCTAGTTGAAATCTGGAGCGTAGTATTTAATAGTATTGGCTCTTCATTAAAACATTCTTCCGTTATTACCTTGAATCCATCCATTAATTTATCTTCTCATTTGTGTGTTACAAATGTGGTCCCTGATCTATTGTTGAAGATTACGGTTTATATTACACTTCACTGCAGAACGCTTACTTTCAATAGCTTGATGAATTTCCCAATCTCACAAGATAGCTGAGTAAATAAATTTCTTCATATTTTTAACTCAAAAAATTCCAACATTCATGCATTCAACAATAATTTTCTAGGCAAAAACTCAGAGAGTTGATTCCCAGAACCTAACGCCAAAGGCCATCAAGAAAAAATAATTCCGTAAAAAATTGTATTACCCATGTGAAGAGCCTGTGAAAGGAAGATACCAAGGAAAAAGTCCTATTTTATAATAAGCTTGTATTCGTTATTTTGTCCAGATTCATATCTTGACGTTTTCGTAACAAAGAGCGTCTCATATTTGGAGCATGCTCTGGTGTGGTAGCGAAACCTGGACAGTAGAAGTAGCAGAGCCAAAGGAATTTATAGCAATACATATATATTGTGTTATCAAAGAATGATGAAGATCAGATAGACGGGGAGAAGGAATAATGAAGAAGAATTACAAAGATTGGAGAGTCAAGAAATATTACGGAAAATCTGCGACGGAGAGACAAATTAACTGAGCATATTTTGCGATACCGCAGCACATTGAAGGGAATATTGGAAGGGGAAACAAATAGAAAGAATTACCGAGGTAGAATGGAATTGATCAAGAAAATTATGGAGGGCGTCAAAGTTTAGAAATGTGATGGGATAATAAAGCAGGAGAGTGGAGTGGAGAGCTTGAGCAAACCAATCTTCAGACTGATGACTGCTGATGATGACGCAGCTCAAATGTCGATTTTAGCAGTGATTATGATCAACGCAGCTCCAAACCCAGTCCTTTAATATACCTGGGGTGAATAGCAGAATGGTGCTGTAGCAGGAGGGAGAAGGAAGAGGAGGCATGTGGGTTAATGTTCGTTGTAATACGACAAGGCAGGGGATATTGGAGCGGACACTTCCCTCAGACGTGACGTCAAAACGGAGTTTCTAGGGGATGATCGAGAAGGACGGGGATCAAGGGTTGAACGTCAGCCGTGGCAGAGTGGGCGTCGCAAATCGCGACGAGGAAGAAAAGTCTGTTCGGAGCGGAGACGGAAGAAACTTTTTATGTTCAATGGAGATTCTAAAATGCAGCTTAGAAAGAAGTTATTGGGACATTATTTTTACAAATTTACTTCGCTGATAAGCTTACTTTTGCAGTGACGATAAATAAGGGTTTGCCCAGTCAGAGAAATTGGTTTAACATGCATTACTAACGATATGCTATGAAATAATTGCCGTGATTTATAAGATTACAGTCGAAGAAGAAAAGATTTTTTGGAGGAGGAACGGGAGACAAAAACATTTTCTGTTCAACTTCGCTTCTTATATGTCGCTAGGAGAGGAATTTTAGGGACACGCTTTCCGCACCTTCTCCACTGGAAAGCTTATTATCAAAATGAAGATGAATGGTATTTAACTCAATCACAGAAATTGGTTAAAAATGCTTTATTGACGATTTATGATTAAAGATTGCAGCGATTTAAAAGATATATTTAGAAATATTTGATTCGCTAAGTCACGATCACAGGGGTTTTGATTACCGTATAGTGAAGTTCCCACAGGATCAATCTAAATCCCATCACTTCTATTGCTAAAACAAATTACTCTAAGAAAACAGAGACATTCACTTTATAATTTTAATTTTAATTGAAAACAAAATTTTATATTTAAAATGCTATTTAAATGCTTTACCACGGAGGGAAAATGCAAAATAAAACAAAACTAAATAAAGAATTTTTTATAGGATAATCTATAGCTCCACTGTCACTGATGTGGGGAAAATAAGTAAACCAGAAAATACGTTAAAGTAGTTTTTATCCTATGTTTAGACGAAGGGCCGTTGATCGTAAGCCTTCTAGGAAATCTGATCATGGAGAGGTTACTCTCAAAGCATATTGAGTAAGAAGCTACTCACTTCTCCACATTTCTCTGACATTTATCTTGCTAGCCCGAGAAGAGTTCATCATAGCTACATACTGTCTGCCACGCACCTCTCCCAAATCATAATTTACCTCACATGACGGGCAACGTCAACATTTTTCGACGCAATAGCCTTTGACTTAGTCAGTTGATACCGGGGATCCTCGTCAAAAGATCGGAAAGAGGAGACCGATATCTTACGGATCCGAGAAATATTTTCTGTTTTTTCGTCTTTTCAATACTTAATGTCTAATTGAATGTGAAATTCTTTGGATTTTTTTGTTTCCGTCCATCAGCCAGAGGTTCATCTCTCAATGAAGTGACGTATTTTCCTTACAAATTGGTGCTACGGTGAACAAAAGCTAAGCTAAAAATAAAGTAATAAGAAAGGGATGGAAAAAATTGCGGACTTCAATATTTAACAGGGACTTTCAATTATTTAAGATAAAATATTTACTTAGTCTGCCCTATATCACCCATGGAGCAATAATAGTTACAAATTATGATTTTTGTTTCAACAGCATGGACAAATACAATATAATCATACATATATAATGTACACACATAAGTAAAAAACTAATCTTTCAGACGGTAGAGTGGTACATTGGAAAATCGTACCAACTCTGTATTATTAAGAAAAATATACAATTTACTTTAAAATCGGGCGTAGGTTTCGGGACAAGGTGTTCTATAGCTTGGAGACGGAGTTCCATAGTTTGGATATTAAAATAATTTAAGATAAGTATTTGTTTGGGATTGTGTAGAATAAAAAACTGGGTGATTTTATACATTAATATTATAAATTTCGGTGAGGTGATTTCCTCCCGGTATAGATGAAAGAGTTAGACTCCTAATAGGCATTTCCTTCGGTCACATAGTTATAGTTAGGGGCTTATACAGAGTACCTACTTGATTTAATAGTAGAAGCAAAAACTAGGACAAGGAGGTGTGAGGGCCATGTCATTAGAATTCTACAAGATGGAACGAAAACACAAACCTGTAATCAAAACCCAATCGGAGAAAGACCCCCAGAGTGATGCGCAAGGAAATAGGGCGTTCAGTAATACGAAAGAGCTCAGGACGTGGCCCTTGTGCAAAGGTGGGTTTAAACTGGTAAGTTTATTGCAACTGGGAAGTCCCTTTAGCATGCAATTACGGGGGATTCCACGTTGAAGAAGACGTTTTCACAAGTTAGAGAGGTTCCAGATTTGTTGCTGCTCACACTGGCAACGCAAGCGTCTTGACGAACCTATTAAAAATTCAGCAATTGTTCTTGTAGAGCCGTTTACCCTTGCAATTTACGTCGATAGTCGCTTGCTGCAAGTAACTTGCGCAATTAATTTGTCAATGTAAACCCATCTTAAGAATATAAATAAATAAATTGGATCTTGAAAAAAAAGAGGACAAGAAAAGGTCGCAGGCCCTAGATATTTGGGTGTATAGAAAAATTGATAAAGTGGGGTTGACGAACGTTGTAGTGCTTGCTGTGTGGGTTAAGGAAAGCAATTTTAAGGAGGAGATTAAGAAGAGGCAGAGTAGGTGGTTGATTGAGATAGTGTGGGACAAAGGGGTGCTGAAGGCCGTGATAATGGAGAGGATGCTGGTTAATTACTGAATGGGAAGAGAGGGAACAGGTTTTATGGACAAGACAAAATAAGATATGAATTACGCTGAGATGAAAGAAGTCATTTGAAATTATGTGCGTAAAATATTGTGAAACCTGTGCCTCCAGAGAATTTTTCCTCTCTCTCTCGTTTAAAACCTAGTAGAGTACCCTAATAGTAATTTGAGAAACCTTCTCCGTAGGGAAAGTATGTATTTAAGCTGAAGAGTGAATGAACATTTGTTATAGGTTCCAGCTCCAACTGTCCCCTTATTTTTTCCGTAATGCAGTTCCTCCTTAAAATGAACCTATTGACCATAGATGTGTAGCGCCTGTAACCATGGTTAAATTAGTGCTACATAAGCTAGATGAAACGTTACAGCGCCCGTACTTGACCCACGGAGTAACTCAGATGGGAAATCACATCAGACGAGGTATTTGGACGACAAGCGATGAGCTATGGAGATACAAACCAAGGTCAAGTAGTTGCAACGGTTAGTGAGAGACACAATACGGCTGATGTCAATTGCTCCGCAGAGAATAGGTAGATAACTAAGCCTAGGCCTGTGTCAGGGAGAAGAGGAAGTGTAGAGAGATAACTGGAGATGGGATTAGATTATTCTTAACGTGTAACTCACCATGGGAGTCCAAGATTTCTCGTGAGATCCAAGGTGTACTGCGCTTTATATTGTCTCCTCAGGTAACCCAATTAAGTGACAGAAAAAGGGTCTCCAACGCCCAGGTATTCATCCAACCTTGCCGTTCACAGTAAAAAAACAGATGATGAAATTTGGTCTGATTAATCAGTTGTTGGAATCATGTGAATACTGTTTGTATCGAGTGGAACGGACTTTTTGGCAGCGGCTATTTTCTGGTAGGACAAAAAGTTGTAATTATGAAATGTCATTTGTTTCCGAACCAAGAATGAATTTCAGTTTTGTAGCACTAATACCCGCTAGCAATTTGAAATCACCATCTTAGTTAGCCATTGAATAATTTGTCCAAAGATTCGATTGTAGTAATAATTTTGGGCGAATAAAATACGTAAAGAAACTGAAATTTGCTACCTGAGATTAAAATATATACATGTAATTTCTCAACATTTTGAGAGGGGTGCAAAGTGGCACCACAGAACTTATTACTTTGCATACGTAACACGTCACACCTAATTTGCATTTGAATTTTAGGGTAGTATAAAGCATCCTCTAAATATTAGGATACCACCTATGTACTTTATGTAAAAATTAATTTGAAATATTTATGATGGACTATTTGGATTTTGTTATGCGTCTAAGAAGACCTGATAAATGTAAAAATAAAATACCTGGGATAAGTGAGTAGAGATTAGAAGCCGGCCCCGAGGGTGGCAGGGTACAGTCCTCGCCTGCTAATCCAAGGGTCGCGGGTTCGAGTTCCGCCTGGGTCGGTTGTTCGTATGCCTAGGGCATGGATGTTTCGGTCAAGTTCAGATGGTTCGGCCCCTGAGAATCCTGATGACAAGCCAATGGCTTATCGGGATCGCAGAGGCATACGGACCACCAGAATCTTCCATGAACAAAAACCATTATTCTTGTTTTCCTGTCGAGATATTGCATTTATTCTCTCAATTGTAGCATTCAACTAAATATGTGAGCACAATGTTTGTTAACAACCTTTGTGTGATGCATTCCATTAGTTAAATTTGATGTTTTTGAATTTAAAGGTAGAATCTTCTTATTTTCAATTTTATTGACTTAATTTAATGTTTTATTTTTAAATATAAATGAACGTATAATTTTAGAATTTTCGTGCAGCACAACGCAGATGCAGCCAACGGAAAAAATATAAATTGTGGCTAGTCCTTTACAAAATGAAATAAAAGTGCTCTCAAGTAAATTCCTCTTGTACGTACATCGTAAATGACACAAGAGACGTTTTGTGAGTGATCAAATTGATGAATGAAACATCTTTCTATTTAAAAAATAAAACTATGTACAGGAAATCCTATCCTCTATTTTTCATATCATGAAAAACAAGAATACAAAAAATACCACAGCAAACTTCTAGCAATATTTAGAGGATGAACATGAGTTAACTGCGTGCGAGTCGATTTCAGCAAAAAGGATTTAATCACTTAAAGTTACTTAGGTAAAACAAAATCATAAATTTACATGACGAGTTGTTACAATTATGCTGCTTTCATGCTTTTTCATGAGGTCGGTTTCCTTTTCCTTTGTTCTAGGAATATTTCACGATCATAAATTTCTCTTTTTAATAAACTTCCCCAACGAAAGAAAAATGTGAGTAGTCCACAGCAGTTAATTGAGCACTTATAAACACTAATTTCACGTATTAAGGCCTTCATCGCACCTACACTGTTCCTTTCCACTTTCATTGCTTGTAAACTTTACTGGTAAGTGGTAAAAAAACTAATATTTTAGCACACAAATATTCCAAGATTTGCATTTGTGACCCACAGTTATGGAAATGATCTAATTAGAATGAAATAATAGAGCTTCATGAGAGTTTGGCCAATCAAGTTTCATGCTAATAATATATCATTAGAATAAGAATCAAAAGTTGGATGTACAATATAAATTATCATAATCATTTGGATGTAAATAGGTATATTAACCGAATTCCATTATGGAATGTGACCTCTCTAAAAAGCTTCATGAAGAGAGTTTCATTCACAAACGGAAGCAAAAACTACTATCACCCGCATTTCTAACCTTGACTGCATTACGCACACTATGAGTAGTGACAAGGACGATTCCCCGACAACCGTGGATGGTATTGCAAGCGGTCTTAAACTACGAAACACATATATGCAGTATGTTAATATCGCGATTTTCACGCCATAGTTACTGCTAAAAAAGGCAAAAATGCCAACCTCAATTCCGTAAGGAAAAATTGCGAAGAGCATTTGTTGGAAAGGAGTCAATCAGTCATCAAAAATAGTCATCAATCCGAAGATTGGTTTGCAGTATCTCTTCATTTCACTCTCCTCTGAGTTAACCGCTTCAGTCCTACATACTTCCTTCAGTTGTCCTTCATTGTCTGCCCGATACATTTCATGCATGGTCTTCCTTTTCCCTCACAATCGTTTCTCCTTCCGTGAAAGAATGGAGAAACGTTTCTTTTATATTTATAGTCTTAATAAGATTTGCAATATCCTTAAGAGCTAACTCAAAATTACTACTTGCATATTCATACTAAAATGCATGATGGAAGTACACGTTTACAAATCGAAAATTGCTCCATTTCAATAAAAGTTGTAACGAGTACAACGAAAAAATCTTTGAATAGGATATAAATTTAAAGAAAAAAATAAAAATTACCATGGAATACAGAATATCAATACATTCAACCAAAACATTTTTACTTGGAATATTTCAAGCACGATATCAAATAACAAAGATGGCCAATATCTCGATCACTAAATTATGTTCTAATGATATTCAAGAAAAATACTGAAGCTGAGAAATAATTTTGAAAATCTGAATCCTCCGGGTTTGTTAAATTTTTATTTGAAAAATTTCCTTCAAAACACAAAATAACCAAATTTTAAAGAAAAGGACTCTGGAATTTCCCAGGAAACTTTAATTGGTTCTAATTCTAACGGGATCTAAAAAATCCAGAAGAAAGACCTACTAGGGGTATTCCAATATTTGGCACGAGTACGGAAGGGTTAAATCAAAGAATCAGCGAGGAATAATTGGGGTGGAATATATCATTTTTATTATAACAGGCAACGAAGTTGGGAAAAATTAAGGAATAAAAGGTTGGTTTAGAAGGAAGATGAATGAAAAGTGGCCGCAAACCAATATTTGGATCAATAACGAGGGTACTTTTTTACACGATGCTATCTAAGTGACATCCTTGAGACAGAGTTCACACCCCACTATGTAGAAAATCGAACACATTGTTCCAGAATGGGAAGTGCATTCGGGAGCAACCAGCCACCATCTCCGATATCTACACCCAAGGAGGAGAAAGTATGTGTGCCTAGATGCGAGGAATACCGTTAGCAGTCCAAGTATCATCAGAGGAAACGTTTTAGGCCATAACGACCAACTGCGGCAGATCGCAAGCATACGACCTATACGAGCAAGCTCTTTAAAAGGCAAACGTCGGAATAAATTGCAGTTTCCCGTATTCCCCAAGGTTATCTCCTGGGCCGAATAAATTTAATAGAACTCGACCGGCTACAGGCTTGTGTGTATTTACGTGTGCCTCGAAGGGTGTAGTAGGGCAAAGCCAGAAAGTGGCTATTACTCTTTCGAAACGGAGTTAACGTTTAGAGAGCCATGCTGCTTCATGGCTCTCGCTGCCTGTGCTCGCACTGCTGCCTGTACTGTTCTATGAATTAATTACACACAAAAAGAGCCTCAGAGCCTCTGCATTTAATGAGAAACAAGCTAAAAGACCACTTGCCTCAAACACTAATGCTATAGTAATCTCTTTGCGTACAAAACCCGTTTTGCTCAGTTCTCTGCAACGGCTGCAAGTCCTCAGAACTTTAATTTGAGTTGACTGGAGATGTTGAAAAGAGGAAAAAAATTGAAGAACATTTTATTTTTTTAATCTTCCGACTGTTACTCGGATTTGACCATAAAAAAGCGAGAATTACTCATTTTTTGACGACTTTCCGAGTGTAAAAAGACTTTTCTTTATTTTTATGACTTCGGATATTTAAAAAAAATACTTAATTTGACGCGTATCAAACGCAAAAGATGCACCTAAAAAGCAAAAACACAGACCGTGCCATTAATTCACTACTATGAATTCCAGAAAGCCAAAATTCGAATAAAAGCAACTATTTGCACTGCAACTCTCTTCGAAACATTTAAAACAGAAATTGCCTGGAACCGGATGGCCTAATGACCTCCACAAACGTTCTTTGGGTACGAAACCATCAAAATATTTTGATCAAGTTACTTCTTTCAAATATATTTCAGCCATGGAAAAGTTTATACATTATTTCGATGTGTCGGATGCTATGCGCGATATTAATGAGTAATCACATTCAATCCCGCGCAACCTAGCTATGATGTATATACTGTAACTTTGCGCTATCGTGTACCATGAGAAAGTTTGTTTCATTTGATATCATTCGATATAAAAACTAGGTATAATTCGATTAAAAGAATTACTGGATGTTACTGGTAGATAATGCGATATACAAATGCTTGGAATTCAAAAGCCAAGTTCTTGTGATTAAAATAATACTTAAGCAATGAGAAAGAAAAGCAAGGATCCAGTATTATCATTTTTGCACACAAAAGAAGCAACAAAAGTTTTTAAAAGATTTTTATACCAAATAATGAAATTTGAATATTGAGCATATCCTGATTTTAAATAGCACGTGGCATAAGAAATTAAAAAAATTGGAAACATATTTATAATCCTGTCTATTCCAGAAATCAGAAACAATATTCGGTGTGATAATTATGTAATTCGCTACAGAAGCCCTGTTGGATTCGAATGCCAGGGTTTTGCGATTGTAGGGATAAATATGTAGTGGGAAAATTTAGCACGATGTGTTAATGTGGGATATATACGAAACCGCCAAATTCCGATCATTATTTGCAATAGAAAAGCTGATAAACGGGCAATGCCCTGCCACGGCGGAAACACCAGTTCCCGATCAAGCCACCGAAGTTAAGCATCGTTGGGCTCTGCAGTATCTCGGTGGTCACGGCTCTGCTCGAGTTTGGAGGGGGGATGATCCTCCGATTCGTCCGAGTGCTGTTGCCCCTGTCTGCACGTGACTAGCAGTAAGTGCAAAACGACCTTATCCATCGAAGCACGTTCAACAAAAATACTACTACCAAAGCTGATAAACTGTTACTAAGTTTTGTACATCGCATACTAAATACAGTTAGTATAATATTCACTCATTCACTTGATATATATTTTCAGCGATCGTAGTTAAAATCAAAAGACTCATTGTGAGACAATCGATTGTAATGCATATATGTTATCACTCCTTTTATGAAGTACAGTCTAAATAAAATTATGAACTACGAGTAAAGGTAGTAAATGTACGAAACATGGGTGTATTCATGACCAATCACGAACACGAGTTAACTCGTCAGCAAGCTGCAAAGTGTTTAGGTAATGAAACAGTTCACGAAACAGAAAAATCATTAAGTACTGTCCACTGCAGTTAAATTAGATTTCTTGCAAGTTTTTTGCTCTCATTTCGTCATCAAAGTGCCACTGAGACTTGCAAAGAGTAAAAGCAATTTAATTTAAAATAAAACGTGGATGAATAAAACATGATAAAAAGAAAAAAAGGCTCAAAGGAAGCACCGTAAACGAGTGTGAATCGAGGACGCTGGCGTACTCTGCCCTCTGGTGGGAACTTCCATTAAATAGCTGGCGATGGATGCACGCCTTAGCGGTCTCCGTATCTCCCGGAGGAGAACTTTGAGAGACAGAACGTGACGCGGAGCAAACTTGAGCAAAGGTGGAAAGTTTGCCCATGGGATGTCTCCAGAAGGCTCCAGGCATCAACACTAGAGGTGGAGAGGTAGTTGAGGCGAATAGGGAATTAAGTCACAAGGGTTACGCATGATGAAATAAAGCTCCATTCAGGGCAAACGCAGAGACAGCATAAGATCAAGACCTACGGTTTGCATGGGTGTAGATGCGAGTCAAGCACTGGAAATCGACCTACCGAGACATGAGACTTGCTTTAAGGGGAAAGGCCATGCCTGATTATCTTCTGTGGTAGATGACTTAAAACTGAGCTACGCAGGAAGAAAGTATACAGTATATGGTTGCAGTGTTGCATATATTTTTAAATATTCTTTGTCATCAAAACGCGCATTTTGTTGTCATTGGTTGAATTGGCGAATCTTTCATATTTTCATTACATAGTTAGGCTCTTAGTTACACAGAAGGAATTTTCTACTCAAAGGATCCATCGTTTAAAAGAGCTTAAATTATTCACTGGATATTTAGGCGGAAAAATTTACTATGAAATATATCAAATAACCATTCTGTTAAACACTAAGCAATTGCTGGAAATATCAAATAAACTTCCGTTTAATATAAAAATATTATCACCGGTCTTCAATCCGAAGATGAGTAGATGAAGCCTTCCACCCCATTTCCTTATCTGCAACATACATCATTAATTTATATAAAAGTCACTCATTTTAACGCCCATATATCTCTATCTTTTTTAAAACCAAAAGAAGACTTGAATATGACTGATGCAATCTGATCGATACATCTTTAACGGCATTAAAAAGTGCCAGCAATGACACTTATTCCCAAAACATTGAATAAACAATCTCATAATTTAGATAGCTGGGTGTCTTCCCGAGTTCATAATTATTCAAGAACATTTTGTTCAACTTGCTAAGATCTGAGATTGGAACGACAGTACAATGCGGGTAATTAATTCCATGGGACGATACCAACACATCCTTTAAACATGCACAGACATTGCAGAAAAAATGACAAGTGTCATTGCACCAAAAGAATATTAAGCTCCCACATATTCTTAATTTGTATTACCACAGAATGAAACTTAGACACTTGTATATTTTTAAGGTTCTGCGAATACTTTACGTCAGAATTGGAAATATGCCAAGTATCGAAGGCAAAGTACAATACAGCTTAACAAATGAATTGGAATATTTAATTCCTAAACCAAGAATAGCCTTTTGTAAAAAATAATTTATGTGTATGTGGACAGTATAAAGTATACAATGTCATATCTCAAACAATAAAAAGATGCTGATGTGGTACCTAACATGTTTTTGAAAATGATAGACGAATGGTTTTTATCTTATGTAAATATTTAATGTTTTTTTCTTCTTATCCTGTGCTCATTAAGTATAAAAGTGTATTATTATACTGAAGAACAAAATGTAAATGCATAAATGAAAAAATGATGGTGGATTAATTCGGGTCATATACCTTGGAGCCCATTTAAGGCTTCCGCAGTTGATATTTCAATTATTTGTAAGTAATGTACAAGAAATGGAAACAATTATATTGTAATTCACATTGTTTTTGAATACATATTCCACTAAAAGTATCACGCTCTTTAGACAAAAATTCCGTCAAACTTGAAGGATGGGAATATATGAGTGGAACTGACCTGAAATAAACGAAGAGGAAGGCACCAATAGAAGGTCACTATAAACCTGTTTTCCTTCGTTCATCTGCTCAAATGACGTGTGTATAAGTGAGGCGCGACTGGGATATAGGTAAATTCCCACAGAATAAGTTGCTATGAAATATTCTCTGCAAGAAAGTAATGCACACGATTTGTCGTTCGGAAACGCTTTTATGCGTTCCCCAAATGCGACGAATTTTGACAACAAATCATAACGGTCATCAAAACTACACATGCTGTATGATACTTTCTTCCTCCACATAACTTCAGGTCAGGTAACTTAGCAGAAATAAAATTGCTGAATATAAACGCAGAGGATATTGACTGAGCCACGAAGAATACCCGTGACATGGATAAAAACGAGGAATGTCATTTTTTTATAGCTAGACTTCTTTGCACGAATTTCTCCGAGTCTCTTTTTCGGTACAAATACATAAAATATATTCAGATAAAAGATGAGATCCAATTAGTTTGGTTCACGAAAAATGCCGTACGATAAATAAATACGAAAGTCCGACGTCACAGTATAAAATATATATAAGGTGAGAGAAAAGTTCGATGAGAAACTTCCACCATGAGACATTGGTAAGATTTGGGCAATTTACTTATTTAAAAAACGCGATTTAAGATGTATTCCACGCATAAACATCAGAAAGTGCTACCATTTTACTCTTCTACTCTATGTGTCTCTTAAAATGACTTGGGCTTTTCACTAAAAAAATTAATATCACATGAAATGAGAATATTTTTCTGACTCACATTAAATCCAGTTTTTAAGATTAAAACATAAAAGAGAACAGTTCAGCACATTAAATGGCGATATAACATCACCAGGTTATTGCGTTCACTTCAAACCCATTCAAATATTTTTATTACTAGGAAAATTCAGCAGTGAGGTACGTCAAACGAGTGTTATTTCAATTGAAATGACGCCAAATTTGCTTTCTCGGGTAGGAAGAGGCATCAATTAAAACACAACAGATAAAAATACGGATGCATATGAGTATTTTTTTTAACTATTTATTTTTATTACCTATGCCATGCTATAGCCAGGGCAGGTTTCAAGTGAAATCAGTATATTTATAAACGACAACGAAAAGGTATGATTTCTCATTTGTCCCGAATCGAGCAGTCACGAGCCGTAAGCCGAAAATAACGAATGAAAGACACTGGGGAAAGGGGAACCAGAGACAGTTATTGGAAAAAAGTTTCAAATCTGTCGAGAATTGACTGCCAAAAGTCATAGAGAGAGATTGATGGATAAATGTGTATGTATATACATATATATATATACACTCGTAAGAGAGACACGGTGTATCGGTGGCTTCGTGAGCTATCGGTTGGAAAGATTGAGACTTCTCTGGGCTTTTATTTTTTTATCCGCCGGATACCGAGGAAAGAAGGAAAGGAAAGAATAAATGAGAGCTGTGAGAGGTAATGAAGTGGGAAAGGAAGAGAAGAAATACGAGATATGGACAAGCAGACAGGGATAGAGATGGTTAGACGGACAAGTTTGGAAATGAATGCGGATTTACACCTAGAAATTCATTTCTATATGGAAATGACAAGTGTTTCCATTTCTCTATTTGCAAATATATATTAAGGCAAATGGTAGGTACTTACCTTGATAACGGTGTTACAATTCATTTGGGTTTTTTACCAGCTCATGGGTAGGTTTTTGGAAAGTCATCCAAATACCCCAATTTCAGGGATATCATCTCAGTTATTCTCCTAAAGATGGTTCACCATCAAAATTTAATAAAATGTATCGATGTTTACCATACTTTTTTGCGTTTTTGAGTCATCGTCCATATAACGACCATGCTTGAAGCCGAGATTCTGCATATTTATTTTCACTCTGAACTAATTAAGGAATGCATAAATGGCTACACATACTAAATACCTACTTTTATAGGAACCGTATGTTTACCAAGATATTAAATGACTATTAGTCGTTAAAATTCGGTAGCAGTGAAAGTTTACCTGAATAACAGAGTAAATATTAATGAAAATAAGATAAGTGTAAGACATTTTTAAAAATATGCTTAACTAAATTTCTCATGCATTTTGTTTTACGGAAATGGTGGTAACCACATGAAATAGAAAATACACTAAACTTAACTGCCTACGAATTAACTACAAGAACGAGAGGAGGCACGTGATAGCATAGACGAGCGAAAATTGTTATTACCGGGAACTATATTTTAAAGGGATTGTTCGATACATTTACTCTCATAAAAAAAGCATTGATTAGGTGCAAGGGTTTCATTTTCGCCTTTATTAAGGAGTAAATTTCACCTCATCCTCTTCATGGGCGGTTAATGAATTATTTATGATATCCTTAATGGTATTTGCTATTTGCACGTCATATCATAGGATTCTCTTTACCTTATAACTTTTTTCTTCTTCCCGTTGAATTTCAACGGACCCCCTGTACTAGTCGTCTTATATGTACATATACGAGGGCAAGGTGAAAAGTTCTCGGCCTTACCCAGAGATTGCGTTAGTACCGATGAAATTTTGTTTTTATTATGTTCGTACACGTTTCCCAACAATGTTTTTCAAATTTCAACATGAGCTGCCACATAGTATTGTTGACACGACTTTTTGAAGTAGACGTGTTGCGTGTGTTTCGTTCAAATGGATAAACTGGAGTATCGTGCTGTCATAAAAGTATTTATTTTGGAAGGTTTATCGCCAACGGATATTCATAAAAAGTTGGTGAAAGTTTATAAGAAGTCTGCTCCTTCATTTTCGAAAGTTGAGAAATGGGTGGCAGAATTTGAACGTGGCCGAACTTCTCTTGAAGATGAACCATGTGAAGGACGTCCCAAAACTGTAACCACAAATGAAAATATCGAGAAAGTGCACAATATGATATTGGAAGATCGGCGATTAAAGGTGTATGAAATAGCTGAAGCCATAGGCATATCAGAGGAAAGAGTAACGTACATTTTTCATTAAGAATTAAATATGAAAAAGCTTCGTGCATGTTGAGTGCCGCATTTGTTAAATACTGACCGAAAGCAAGTGCGTAAACAAATTTCTCAACAATTTTTGTACCGTTTTCAAAAGAATCGAACTGATTTTGTGCTCTACTTTGTTGCTGTCAATGAGACATAGGTCCACCACTACACGCCAGAAACTAAGTAGCCATCGAAGCAGTGGGTGGAAGTCGGCGGACCTGCCCCACACAAGGCGAAGTCGATTTTATCCGCCGGAAAGGTGATGGCCAGTGTTTTCTGAAATGCAAAATGGATTCATCTTATTGATTACCTTGCAAATGGTATAAAAATAAATGGCGAACACTACGCAAGTCTTCTGAACCAACTGGATGAGAAAATACGTGAGAAGGTGCCTGGGTTGCAAAAGAAGAAAATGAACTTTCAACAGGACAATGCACCTGCCAACAAAGTTGCTTTGGCAATGGGAAAACTGGGGGATTTGTAGTACAAATTATTGGAAAATTCTTCCTATTCACCAGATTTGGCACCCTCTGAATTCCACCTATTCCCTCATTTAAAATGGAAAACGTTTGAGTCCAATGAAGATGCTATGGTAGCCACAGATGGTTATTTTGCAGACCTACCAGAATCGCACTTCCGTCACGGAATCTACTCATTTGAAAAACGTTGGACAAGGTGAATTGACATGAAGGGGGACTACGTAGAAAAATATATGCATTTTTGACATAAAAATTACAGTTTTTCATTGCCAGGCCGAGAACATTTCACCCCACCCTCGTATATATGTCAAAACAGTGGTGGTCGAAAATAAAAAAGTTTAGAATTTATAGATGGATAAATCATTCCAAGAAAATGTATATTTCCTTTCATTTGGATCCTCGCACCAAAAAAGTGTTATGTTGTTAATGATGAGAAACTAAATATCAATTTAAAGGTATGGTTTTGAACACATTAAATACCACTGGTGATCAAACTTACTTGATTCTGATTTTCGAGTATCGCTCAGCCTTTACTTTCTTTCTCTTCAACACCCCCATTTATCATTTCCCGAAGTCCCCCGGGCGCTGCCCTGAGCGATCGCTCACTGATCGTAGTACTCAGAGCGCATCACGGTCCGAATTGAAGCGGCTACTGCTCACTCGAAAGAAAATTGTTTCCACGTAATTGAAAACGCTCGTGAGAACCAGGCCACGGAGACTTGAATGATGCCCGGTGTGTCTGTGTGTGTATGTCTGCGGTTCTTCACATAGGATCCGGAATAAACGTTTTTGAGGATCTTTGAGGTGTTTCCGATTTTTATACGGATGGTATTACGGATGGCAATGAGAAATATCAATGAATGTTGTGAAAAATATTGAATGAGGGTAAACCAAAGGAAGACAAAAACTAACTAATATTACAAGGAGTGGAAATAGAAGAAGTGGAAAGATTTAAAATTCAAGGAAGTGTGGTGGAAAACAACTGGAGATGCGACCAGGAGATAAAAGAAAGAATTGGAACGGCAAATACTGCATTCAGAAGAATGAAAAGACTTTTAGTGAGCAAAATAGATTTTGAGTTAAGGAAAAGGCTGATGAAATGCTATGGATGGAGCGTGATTTTGTATGGGGCGGAAACGTGGACGCTGAGGAAAGGAGACAGACGGAGGATTGCGGCATTCGAAATGTTGACATGGAGACGGATGATGGTGGTGAATTGGAGGGACAGAAGGAGAAATGAAGAGGTCCTAAAGAGCGCGGGAGAGGCGAGAAAGTTGATGGGGGTGATTTTGAAAAGGAAAAAGAACTGGGTTGGCCACTTTCTAAGACATGGGATAATATTGAAGACGGCGGTTTAAGGGGGAGTAGAGGGAGGGAGCAGAATGGGACGTAGGCGTATAAAGATGCTGGATGGGCTGAAGGGAAGAGATGGATATGGCGAATTGAAGAGACTGGCTTTGGAGAGGAAATTATAGGAAGAGAACGCCAAGGACCTGCTGAATGGCAGAGCACCCAATAATGATGGTAAGTCCAGAATTATCTTGATGCGGCGAAAGAAATTTTTATCGCAGCAGTTTTGTACTAAAATACTAAAGACGGATCTTTCCGATTCGATTCATGAGGAAATCTTATTTTATAAAAGGGTTATTTTCATGAGCTTCACGATAATTCAGAATCGATTTTTTAAATTTAGATTAAATTCACATAATTGCTGCGGCATTACATATTACGTATTACTACTTGCAGGGTATCGTTCGGCTTACAAATTGATTACGGCTTATACGCAAACAAAATAAAAGTGGAACTAAGAAAGCGTACTTATTCTCATAATTATTGAATTAATTGGGTTTATTTTTAATCATACGTTGTAATGCTCACCTCTTTGCATCTCCACATTTTGTTTACTCATAAAATCGTAGAAGATGAGCACTTCAGTTCGATCAAGAACGACTGGCGATGTTCTGAATTGAATTAAAATAATTGAAACACAAACCTTCGGAAGATGCAATTGTATATTAACACAATTATTAATATATAATTATAAAACAGCATTATTGTGCAATTTCCACCATGCAATTATGCACAACAATTATTTATTGAAAAATTAAATACATCTCAATTGTTATAAATTTAAATTTTCTTGGAAATAATTTTACAAGTGGTCAAAATAAAACTGTGTACAGATTCTTTTTTGGTCCCCATTATATAATAATCTACCCATTCATTTGAAAAACTTGATAACGAAAGAACGTTAAACTACCAAATAAAGAACTAACTGTCTGAGTATCTCCATTTTGTCAATAGCTAAGTACAAGAATTTATAATTTTTATCGTATTCTCATAGCTACTGTGTATAATGACGTGACATAATTGTGTTCAAAATATCCCACACTTGTGAGTATAATATGTCATCATTATATATATAATATAATGTGTCACACTGTTAGTTGAATATTTCATTGTGTACAACTATTGAATTGCCCTATGCGTAAACAAGATCAACGGGGCCAATAAAGTTATGTATTTGTTTATAATTACAATTTTCAATTGGGATGTGCATTGTTTCACCGGATGCAATGTGATCATATTGCAGAATGGAAATACTACTTGCAGGCAAAAATGAAGCCAGTCAATTTTCCTTGCAATCGCGTGTAGCGGTCGATTACAACCGATTTCGACCCCCACTGCCAAATATGTCCGTGCTTACACATGGAAGTAACCTCCATGTCTGAAACCGCCTTTGTACAATCTAAGCCGATTCCTATTCGGTTCTTATTCAGTTGTAATTCCGATTCAGTTGAGTTTTTAAAAAATTCATTTGCGATTCAGAAACAGTGATTTTTTCGATATAGACTTAAAATTGATCCAATTCCATTTTATAAGATTCATGCTAAAAAATGAAACTGCACCCATAAGGTAGGAACTATTAGATTTCGATCTCGAAAGATCTCGAAAACCATATTTGTTTATTTTTTGTTAACTACATTTCATTGGATACTCTGTAAGAAAAGGTTGGATGATGAAGCCCAAGAGTTAAACGTCGTGTCAATAGATTCTGGGGAGCTCTCAAATCAGTTACGTATTACTAATCATTATTGTTTTTCAATGAAGTGAGAATTCCATTTTTGATGGAAACAAAAGCACAATTAAGTGAATGCCATTAGAGGAATGAAAAAGAAAATGTTGTAAATAATTTGGCCCACGATTATGTGACCTTCTGTACTGTAACAGAAAAAACATCTTTGGCGTCAAGCAATTCTCTCTCAGAAATGTGGAATCTAAGCAGCTTGAAGGGAAGTACGGTTATGATGCTAGTTGGCAATGAATGTATACTAAATTCGTGGAATTCGTGGCCAAAATTAATGACTTCCTTTCTTAGGGTATTACAATAACTGTATCTCTCTTTTTCTGGTGATTTTACTCAGTGAAACGCGGACGTAGTACTCTCAACTTTGGCGTTTTTTTGTAATCTTTATTAAAACATTTCATTTCTACTTATATAAAAGGAACATATTATTTCACACTCACACGACCCAGGTTTCAAAAATAACCATCATTTGGTGCTTGGATCTGAAGTATAAGTTTGAATAAAATTGGTTATCAAGCAATACCTACTACCACAAAGTTTCTTCTGAGCAAGTTTAATTTGTTTTTTAATTCTTAATTTTCCTTCATAGTTTTCTCTCTCGGCTCAGCCTTTAATTAAGAAATATTATGTCGCCAGGATAGTGTTTTATAATGATTCTCTCTCTATGTAGGAATAATCGTGTAATAAATAAAAAAAATGATTTAAGAAATAGGGCAAGGATTAAAATTAGTGATTAACTTAAGCAAGCAAGATATTAAAACAGAAGAGTCTACTCACAGCCAGAAACAAAAGCTTGGAAGTAAGGAAGTAGGTACTTTATTAAAAATACATTCAAAGGATTTTCGTATGTAGCTGCAAAGCTGGAACAAGAATAGATGTACCAGCAAAGAAGATTGGTTGCACAGAAAACGTGATGTTGTTGATGAATCAAGCATCAAATGAAGATAAAATGGACGTTCATCGCGCGACAATGAAACCAATTAGTTTTGAAACCGCAATGACGGTAAAAAATTGACTTAGTATCATAGTTTTTCTCATGATTTTGCTACAACAAGGGAAGAAAAAAGCACTTTATATTTTCCATTTTAATTCGTAAGTAAAAGGAAATGAATTATTTTATCACCAAATCAATATTTTCCAACTGTCTGAATAGGTTTTATGTGTATTTTGAGTTTACGGGAAGGATGGGTGGCAGTTGGCAGACCGTCCGCGATGGCACAAAATGTAGCTACGCCACTGAGCTATGATGACTGATGTTAGTAACTGACTTACGGATTAGTATTTTATATTAAAAGAACCCAGAGCAGGTTACCATTCACCAGGTAGTCTCACTTTCACATAAATCAAAAGCAATTTATTCGACTTTTATTTTCATGGAAGCTCCTACTCAATCAAAGTCGTTTCTTCTCACGTGTTCCCTTCGAGATCCTTACATCATTTCGTCTGTGAACTGCAACATTCTCCTCTCCAAGGGCAGTTTTGTATGGGTCGGGATGGACAAACAGGCGTAGAGGGGGGGGGCAGTTAGAGGGCTGGGAATGCTGCCAATTTGTTTTACAGGCATCCCTGGCGATTAACTCAGCTCCAACGAGACCTTTAACAAAAAAATATAAAATGCGAGTTGACAACGATGCAAAATTTTCCATGGCATGGAAACCCTCGTTGTGACGGTTTTTTTTCTCGGCCATTTCGTATCGTGTGTGCCCGTTTTTAGTCGCATGGGCACTGACAATTCGGAAACTGGAGGAAAAAACGAATTTTCATTGAGGGACCATCGACGCAGTGTCCCAATAAAGAACGCTGAGATTTTGGCTATCAGTTCGGCAATATCCCGCTTCATTTAATCATGTCGGCAAAACAGCACGGTACCTCTGTACCTCTATCGAATTTTCATCCATTGCTCAAATACACAATTGGCTACGAACTTATTCATTATTATCACTCTACTCGTAAATATAGTAGACTCAGTCATTAAATCGTGCTACCAAAAAAATGTTCTCATAAATACATCCATACAACATTCGTACTGGAAGACTACCTCGTTTAAATACACCATTTTTTCAAAACGTTTTCACAAAAGCAATGATGGTGGAAGTAATATCTTTATCTCTCAGGGAAGGCTATCGCCAAGTTAGGTCATCTGAATACATCCTCTTTATAACCCTTTTGCTTCTCTATATTCTCACTTCCAAGGTACATACCGCTGAAAAAGGATTTCTTCATTGCCTTAAAAATAGTGGAGGCAGTAGTTTCAGTTATTAGAGAGGACGAGCACCAACGAATGTCTTTTCAGCATATGAAATTCACCATCAGCATCCTAGCTCATTATATAAACCATTGACAAAGATCTAATCCATAATCACAGTAATAGTGAAAGTTTTAGTTATTAGGAAAGGCTGCCGACAACTGAGGTCTTAAACATAAGCAGTCACTTAGCATTTCAATGGGTATACGACCTCGTCCAAATATATCATTGAATAATAACTTAATTACTATCACAGTAATGGTGGACGTTGACGTATCAGTTATTATGAATGCTACTAAGTCATATATACGATGATAACTGACTTCTTTTAAAATTATCAACATCACAATTTTATTCCTACCGCATACCCACCCTCATTTTCCATACATCCATAAATATCACGCCGTTTCCTTTCGGAGTAGGCAAAGTTCAACTACTTAATTATTGATGCTAGGCCAAGGATATTGGCTTTCTTTTAAAGTCGCGTCTTCTTTCACTCGCAGCTTTTCTTTTTGTAACATTTAAGCATTATTTTATTCCTAATATTCCCTATTATTCCTCTTCTTAATAATATTTTCCACCTGTTTAACCCACGATTTCATCAGAGTACTCCTCCCTCTCACAACATTTACTTCTCAATCACACTTCTTTTTCACTCATCTGCCTCACATCCGTTCCCTTCACATGTTCAAATTAACGAAGAAAGCTCTCTTTATGGGTCCATTCCCAGAGAAATTACTCTACTTTTTTTGATGACCCACTCAATCCTAACTCTATCCTCCTTACACTTCTCTGAAATACTTCGTAGATACCACATGCCCAATACATTAAACTTTTATGTTTTTCCGGGCACACCCAAGTCTCAATGCTTTTCAATTAACTGTGAAGCAGTGTCATAATTTTTCACTGTCAAAGTTAGCAGTGATCAAGAACAGATTTATCATCACTACAACAGTTTCCAAAGAGGGGAATACTGAAAACTTAAGAACGCTCTACGTTAATTCAAAACTTGATGGAAACCAGTGGTAACTTTTATTCGTTCTGTCCGTGCTTAGCTGAAACGAGCACGCAATCATCAATATCACCATTATTGGTCGTTCAATCCAAAGATTGGTTGAATGCAACTCTCCTTCCTTTCTTATCCAATAATAGTTCCCTTACTCTCCGGTGGTTATTTTTCAGTATTTTCCTCTTTATTTGGCCTTATTTTTTCGACTTTTCCCTCTTTTTTTCCTTTAGTTATACTCCTCACAAACCCATTGTACCTGAGGGTGTGTCCAATCCATCTGATTCTTTTTCTTATATATAGTGTTCGAGATGGCCTCTATCTCTTCTACTGCTTGGAATACTTCTTCATTTCCTCTTTTATCCGTTCATTTGATCTTTAGCATCTTCCTACAACTACAGGTTTCGAATACTTTTAATCATCTCTGGTCTGATTTTCCAATGGTTTATGTTTCCGATCCATAGAGTGTCACGCTCAACACGATTGCTTTCACGTATTGTTTCATTGTTCGTAGTCCTATTTTTTTGAACATAGAAATTGGCTTTTGATCATGAACGCTTTCTTAGCTTGGACTATTCCACGCTTACGAGCAGGCTACTGTGACTATAATTCAACCGAAATTCACGCCATGTATATAATTACATTAATTTTGATGTATTTTTTTATAAAACAATGCTAATGCGGTTTCTCCGTAAAATAAAGGAAATATTTTTTATTTTGGTTTTAAATACGGGAAAGTATCTTCCATCCAGTTACATCTAGTAACTCCTATTTTTCACGTTTTTTCCCACGAATGTAACTAGTATTCACACCCTCTAAGGGTAATTAGGGATTAAGCACAGAAAAGGCATCTTTTTGTGATAATAAAGCCGGTTTGACAGGTGAGGGCATGTTAAAGGGGGTGACAAGAGTGGAGAATGCTGAGGAAACGTGGAAGAGGATGGAAAAGGATACGAATTTTAGACGACATAAGGAGAGTTAGAGTATATAAGGAATTAAAAGAGGCTGGATGGCGGGAAGGTAATGAGCATAAATGAGAAAAAATAACCCAATAAGGTCATTGGTAGCCCAAATTCAACCAAGGATGAGTGAAGAATCAAATGATATGCATATTTATATCTTGGAATTGGCACCAAGTCGAAACGTTGATAATAACTGACATAGGTACACTTTCCAGCTTTCCACTAGGTCTACCAAAAATAAGTTTTACACAACGGTTTTCAACTAACTTGCCTTAACTCTCATGTCACACTTGAGAAAGTTCTCCTAATAAATTTTCTAGCGCTACCATCGTAATGAACCTGGGATGATAAAAAAATTCAGCAAATTAACTTCTCTCCACATAAAATGAGACATCAGTTTCGACATTAGTCAACTATTTATGAACAGTGAACATCGAAATTTGACTTTATGACCGTTGACACGTACTTGACGTTTTGAAAGTCAACGGTAAAAATACCATTGACTTAAAGATTAGTTGGAATGTGGACGTAAAATGCAACGAAAATGCATTCGAAAGTAAGCCTGCGCTAACATTCACTCGGTGTATTTTTTTTTCAAATCGGACTCAATAGTTCAATAGAGATAACTAGAAATCAGTTCTGCACGCTGCTATGAATAAATTGCGTAGATATCAGTGATTTCATTTATTTTTTCCGTAATCGCATCTCGGAACGATGTTAGCGAACCTTTAAACCTCACAACTCTCTGGACGACCTGCCGAACGATTTTATTCATCACCACACCAGTTCACTCTCAATTTGGTAGCATACGGATATCCGTCCATAAAACTATCCCTAAAAATTTCCCTCGATTTTCCCGCGGTGGCTGTCCCCCGAAAACGTTCGGCGGGGCACGGAACGCGGTGGTGATGATACCCTTCGGCCATTCAACCATACACGGAGACCGAGTGAATTCGTTATGCGCGCCGGCAGTGATGTTTGCTCATGCGGGCAGGTCGCAGGAGTAGCCGACGAAATCAATCACTAATGGCTCAAAAACCCCAACACTACCACATTCGTCGTGACCATGCACTGATGGGTCTTGTGATCTGACCTAGACACGTCACCTATTGAAACAAAAAGCAGAAGAATTCTGACCAAATGAGGATTGATGATTGTGACAGCAATATACCCACCATCGGAGTCCGGACACCGTGTATTGCGATTTTGACCATTGACTGTCCACATTTCCGCGACGCATACTACCGCGAGATCACTATTCATAAAACGCCTACTGTGTACTTACGTTTACCCCATCCCTTACCAACCCCCACAACAGTGCTAACAAACGTTAAAGCTCTGCGTACGAAAGCAAATGTACAGTCCACGAGGTTTGTGTACATTGTACATATTAATCCTCTCCGTTAAAGAACACACCAAACATGCGAAAATTGAGGTGGGAATGGCAAAGAGGCTGATAATTATTGCATTTCCATGACTAACAATGATGCAGGCTTCCTGTGTCACAAACTATGACTACATGATTCGTCGACTTAAGTACCGTTGTCTTCAACTGAAACCTTTAACGTGTTATCCTCATCCACATCTTAACTTCATGTCTATGTTAAATAACTGCTTATACCCTACCGATTTGGGACTTGGACAGTCAGCACAGCCCTTCATACACGCTCATTTTGCAAAAAAACGTTACATGGCTTAAGTTAGTCCTCAAATTTTTAATGTATGACAGTTAATGTTAAACAATGTAAAGTGCATCCAAATTTCACCAGAAATAATTTCAAAGTGATACAATGTTTAAACACTACATTAAACTAACGGAGTAAATTAATTGTTGAACTTTAGGTGTCCTATAACGCTATTCAATATTTGTATCACTATAATTTAACAGGACGCGTGATCACAAACAAAATCTTAAAATATGAGAGAATACTTGCTCAACTGTCAAAATAGAAATAATTATTAAAGGCCGCAATTACTAGATCTTAAAGACAAATTTCAAGATAATGCATTAAGCAGTACGGTATACCATGGGCAAATCATTTCTTAGTACGTATTATTATTATTATTATTTAATGGAGAGAGGGGGGAGGCTTACGACCACATCCCGGCACTTAGACTCTAAGACCATTGTGCCATCTCTCATGTAGATCTTCAATCAGGCAGTCTTGCTTCCCTCCAAAACTGACTATCTGATCCGAGTTGATAGATCTGAGATCCGCAGAGGTGGGGAAGAAATTCTCCAACCATTTTTTCCTAAGATTGGCCCACGTTGGACACTTTATCTGAAAGTGCAACGGAGTCTCCTCATCCTCCCCGCGTCATCTGCACAGTCCGCTCTACAGCAGGCCTAATATGGACTCATGATACCCTACCCTTCCGTGACCTGTGACAATGTGTACGAGCAAACGAGAGAAGGCCTGGCCACGTGTTTTCATTTGCTTGGTCCAGTCCTCGTTAGGTGACTGTCCCATTAGCGCTCTTGATTGTCGGCACCCGCCCGACTGGAGCCACCACCTATAATGTTCCTCTGGGATCCACTCCCTGATGGTGGCTTTAACCCAGCACCATGCTAAGCCAACGAAGGGTTCTGGCCCTTCCAATGCGGACATAGAACCTAATGATGCCAGTCTGTTCGCTGTTTCGATGCCCCGTATCTTGGTGTGTCCCGGTACTCATAGGAGCCTGCAAATGTCAGGCTCTTAGTACGTAAATGAATACAGATATTGAGCAGCAAGAGATTAAAAGAAGACTATTAAAATTTAATTTTTAAATAACCATTGCATAATGCACCTACCTTCAGAACGACGTAATTCCACTTATGTTTTATGAGTGTTCCGGTAACAGAGAGAAGATTTTTGTCCCATATAAACATAATTGCACCTACAAGCTGTTAGGGTGGTTACCGGCTTTCCTCTTTGACCGGCATACATTTCACTTCCCTTAAAATACGAAAATAATTTACTATACATTTGCTTAACCTTCGCAGCATCCAAAACGTTCTCCTTTCCTTGATGATCTCTTATGTATCATTAACACGTAATTTCTCCAAAAACTTTACTACGCCCTGTAAAATATTCTCCGAAAAAGTCAGTGTCCTTTTTTAGATTTAAAACTTCTAACTCGGTAGTTTCAATCCATATTAATGCACTGAAGAATATGATATCATGTGAAGACTATTCTGAATTATTTAACATGGACTTTTACTTAACGAGATTCCTAGTTCTAAATTTCGGCAGACAGCAAGTACGACAGCGAGTGGAAGACATTGAATATCAGCACACAAGAGGATCAATATCGGAGATAAAAATACCTATAAGAAATAAAAGTGGAACACTTTTAAACCTCGCACACAAATAGGCTAACAACCATGTCCACTAACAAGAAGAAAAGAAAGGGTATAACAATATCTACATATCCAATGAGTTGCAAATTAGAAGTAAGTATCAGATAATTTCACAAATGACACTTGCTTTTTTATAGTTTTCTCTCGGGAAGAGAAGATTTTAAATATATAAATAAAAGTAATAAAATTTTAATATTTAGGTACAGCAGTAACCACAAATGGGGTGTCCAGCTTGGGTTTAATAACAAATAGACGGATCACTTAAAAGAAGCAGCTGGATCAGCGTATAGTGAAATCTTAGACATTAACTGACTATAAGATTATAAGACATGATAATTTTAAAAGATTTATTATATATCGCTAATAAAACGACAATATCATGGCCAGTAGGCACAGAAAAAGAAGCATCAAGGACAAAATAGCAGACTACAGAAATGAAAGTGTCTGAAAAAATCAAAGGTAAATCGCTGAGTGAATCAAACATTAGTGAGGAGACATTGTAAAATAGAAGCGAATGGAGAATGGGCAACAAACAGTAGGTTAGATAGGAATTTACATAGACGCAGACTGGGTGATAATATTTTTAAAAATTATAAATAGATAATAGTCCTTAAAGAAAATGAAGAGTAGTGAGACCAAGGAAACGGCGGAAAGATAAAAAAATAGCAAGTGAAAAGAATAAGTGCAAGCTAAATGAATAATTTGAGGAAATAAAAAGCCCTCAAAAGCAAAAGGGTGATCGGATTGGTGCCGTAGTTGAGGGTACTGGCTCATTATCACGATTTACATCACCTTACGTCACCGTAGACTTTATAATTGTCGATATATAGTTTCTGCCCTTGCCCTCCAGGGAAGAATGAAGGCAATGGAAGTTTGTTTATATGAATTTATCATACGATAATCATATATATTTTACTACTAAAAAGTTCGACTATTGCACAATGTTTTATTTACAATTTTGGACACTTTTACATGGTTAGTTTAGTACATGAGTTTTCGGCCATTTTGGGAAAAAGACGACAAATCAATCAAGAAATAAAAGACAATGAAGTCGATTATAAAAATTGTTCAAATCGACCACGACCACGAGAATGATTAGTTAGAAGGAGATCAACGGAAATAATACATTCTCCACGGCAAGATATGTTGACGAGGTTTGTGTAAAGCCCGTAACAAGATTCTAGGGCAAGCCATGAAATATTAAGTCAAAGAATAAAACGAACTCTAGGCTTAATTTATCATAAAAATGCGAGTGGCATTTAGGGAAATAAGCGAAAGCCTGCCAAAAAAAGAGTATTTCACAAAGATGCCTAGCGAAGGCTTATTTTAATTTTTAACATTTTTATCCTCCTATCTAGTTTGACGCTCGGGGAACGAAGTTCGGGTGGGAAATGAGTTCATTAAAAGGTCACAAAAAACGAACATAATTAAACACTGTAAATTTCCCATCCCTTTTGCCTAAAGCTAATTAAAAAATACGCCAAATTGGAAGAATGATACTAATCATTTATCTCGTATAACTTAAACCATATTTAATATTTCGGTACATTCTTTTTTTTTGCCGCAACGATTTCGAACGCGACATGCCCGCTTCTCTCGTGACGCTCATTATTTTTTTTTAATTGAAAGTGATTTATGTACAGAACCAGGAAAGGAAGCAATTTTTGTGAAGGAAATTTAACGAGTGGCGCTTTACGGTTTCTGGGACGAATTAGAGCTATTAAACTCCAATTCCTCCATGAGAAGTATTCCACGACCAAATTAGGACACACAGAAAGCCAAGTGGCATGGTGGAATTTCCAACGATGATTGCCTAATTTTACATCTCTCTCCCCTATCTCTCTCTCCCCATCTCTCGAAATATCTAGTTATCTTGTTATACAGAACATAACTGTTTAAAAAAAGTCCATTCAGTGAAGTTCGTGGTTTTCTACTCTGATATAATACTACTGTGATATGCTCAACTCTGTGAAAATTCATGATCACAAATAAAGAAACTATGCTCATTTCGACATATACCAATTTACTCTTCTCCCGGTTTCGTAAAAAAAGCGATATCATTAGGTGACAAACATGACATCAAATTGGTGACATCATCATCAAATGGGCCGAATTCTGTCGTATATGTGACGTATGTCCCACATAACAATTATCAGTGAATACTTGCATGCGCGAAAATGTGCAACACAAAAACATCAACCGAGGCAATTTTGGATAATTTAGGGGAATTAGATTTTTCGCCCTTGCGGTCCCTTTAAGGAAGGCAATGCGTGGGAGACGAAAATTTCAAGAATCATATGACCAAGAATCGATACTTTTCATGGTATTTTTTCACCATGATACGGCAGGGTGAACATCATTGTATTTAAACATAATCATAGTTTATTTATTTCCCGCCCATCTCGTGTTCTGAGTTTTCGTTGAGCTTTTGCTCACCTGTCCTTATAGAGAGAGGCCTGTTAATAGAGATCTCAGCCTTCACAATGTACCCCAGTGGTATTTTATCCCAATATATATACTTATTGTAGAGGTGGACCACTCTTGCAGTGATATAAATGATAACTGGCAACACCCTGCTACGAAAGAAACACCGATTACCGCTTATTTACCGAAGAAAAATAATGTTGGGCTCGGCTGAAATTCGGACAGTTGGTGACCCTATTCGTCCAAGTACAGATCCTGTGAGCAAGTGGCAGACGGTAAGTTCAAAATGACCTTAGCCGTTGAAGCACGTCGAAATGGAATCTAACTTTTACAATCATGAATTATGAAGAAACGCTCTCGGCTGTTCTGAAGAAAACTGCGATCAACTTTCAGGCATTGCAGGCCAAATGGCCTTTGAAATTAGCGTGTAAAGGTGTTTAAGGTGGTCAATTATATATGATATAACTTAATAAAAAAAACAAAATGGTGATTCAGGAAAAAAATTAAAACATACTAACTACCCGTATTTAACAACTATACAGAACTACATAGTTTCGAAGCAATAGTCTAAGCATAAGGAAACACCACGTACCAAACGTATCCTTACCTAAATGAACGAGGAAATATTTTTTAAGTCATATGCTACACGGTTACACCGGGGTAAGGAACTATATTTTGATTTCAACATTTAATTTTGTAAGATTAAATATCACAGATAATGCAAACGATTGGGTTGGTATTGATCTATTTATGCTGCTCAACTGTTACAAGGGGGCCAAAATTCAACAAGTTCTTTCTACGGTGGTACCAAGGGAAATCTAGGCTTTTGTTTCCATGACGATTGCCCATTCCAACTTATCAATGCCATAGTAAGATTATAAAGGAAACCCGCTAAAAAAACCCATTTTTTCCCCACCCACCCACCCACCTTTTGAGAGATCGCTGGAATTGGTGGGGAAACGTTAGATTTTAATCAACCAATCGACGCGGAAACTATACTTTAACTAAACAATAGATTGTTACAAGCTTGATGTCTTCAAAAATGGATATACATAGAGTAATTTTAGTCTGTGAAATGATCTAAAAAAATTTAATCTGTAATTTTTGCTCTTATTCTATAGTCAGACAGAGAAGCCATGTAGAAAGCGGATAGAACCAGAATTGGAAAATCGATCAAAATTGATCCTCGCTCTTGGTTGTAAAGGACCGTTAAAAGACGTATTCCCTCTAAAATACAAATGTCAGTCACATGAGTAAGTTAGAAAATAGAAAGGAAGCGGTAGTATCGCAGGATGATATTTTGAAGATTATATAACCAATGGAGAGATGGAAGAGAGTCTCCAGGTTTATGATGCAGTAGCAACTGAATGGTTCTACGCGTTGGTATTGAATCTGCATTGCTAGCGCTAGTACGAGGGATATGGCATCTAAGTGCATATATGATTTCATGTGCTCTGATAATAGTGGTATAAAGTCGACATCGTGGAGAGTAAAGCCTCTTCAATTAGGAGTGGCACCCATACATGCAGAGCCATTCGAGCATTATAAATTGTGCAGCTCGATACATGGCCAAAAAAAGCTCGTGCAATTCTTCCGCCTAATTACTTTGAAGAGAACATAAGTGTTACGAGTGGAGAAGTTTGTCCAATTCACTTCCATGATATATTTTGGAATTAGGTATTGACATCGTACAAAGCAAAATATCTTTATCTCTTGAAAGATTGGACTAGTAATGTGATAGTGAATAAATCAATTTAATGCATAATTAAATGATTTAATGGCACATAAGTTCCGACGGACATTATATTATGCGTTATAATGAGTAGGTCATTGAATAAATAGCATGCATATGTTTTCACAGTTTAATTAACTACAACATGTTTTCTCACTGAGTCAACATCATCAGGTCTCAGCTTGACGATGGTGTCAATGGTACGAAGCTGGTCGCACATCGAATAAATCTGTGAAAACAGATACCGTTTTAGCGACGATGAATTAACTGAAAGCTGAGTCGGAAACAAAAGAAATTATTGGTTCAGCAGTTTGAGATGAATATTCCTTCTGAGAAAACGATAAATTAATAAAATAAACTCGCTTTAAATTACCACCTCTGGAAAACTTGGACGGCAAATATTCGGGAAAATACTATTTTATGAGCAATGCCACAACTGAATTTATTTCGGAGGATTAGGATGCTAGAGGCTTAAATAAATTCAAATAATGAGATAGCACGGTCTATCTTCTTATGGCCATTGCATAAGACGAAAGAATTTTTATATTAATATATCTTGTAGAGAAGTGTGTTACGTTTGTACTTTCAAATTACACAACTACATATTATACTTCTCCACTACTAGCATTTTCAGATCATATTAAATAGACAAACCATAAGCACATTTGTTCCTCAAGTCACATTAATATCTTAACATGTAATTGAGCAGCCATTGGGGCGTTTATAAAAGGTAGATTTCCTTGTAAAATAGCACAATCAGAAAGAAATTGCAAGGGATTAAACTTGCATACGCAATCGAGATTTTTATTTCACCAATTCCATAATTTTTAACATTAATGTAAGAATAGGTAATTTGAAAAGTTTTTGACATAATATCACCATGATAGTTCTCTAGGCATTACATTACACCATTTGAAAGTTTACGGATGGATAATTTAACTATTAACGGCCACTAAACGTAGGGGAAACCTAGATAAAAATCATCCTCCATAAAGATCATCTTTAAAAACAGTCGTCATGGTAACGGAGCGTAATCAACAGGAAGAGAGGATCTAGACGAGCTGTAATGCTGTTGTCCCTACGAGCCAGAGAATTCATTCCTCATCACTGCTAAATTTTTAGACAGTCTTTCCTGTGGCTATTCGGAGATAATTTATGCTCTTACCCCGCGCTTCATTTGAAAAGTGGGGCATTGTGCCCGCGGAAGTAGATACACGGGTACTCCAACAACTGGATATGGTGCATTACACGAACGTTTCCTAACCAGGGGAAAAATCACGGAGGAAGGAATAATCCATACTAAGGAAACGTTCCCTTCTACCTTTTCGTTTATTTTTTCAAATGCATGAATTCGGCTCTTTCTCACTGTTTTCCGGACGGCTTAAATTGCTCACAAAAAGTAAGGATTGGACATATAAAACGGGCAGACCGTTATAGAGGCACCAAACCTCGCTTCCTCCTTTTTTTAGTAAGTCTTAATCCCGTCATGTTACCATCCACTCTCCATGCTAACCCCCTCTCAACCTCCCTCCCACCTTGCATTAACATACAGTTCTGATGCAACTCTCTGGATTGCCTCCTTCGATAAATATGTCGTTACACGGGTCCCCACGATTAGGATCGGATGAAACATTTGGGGAAACGACTATGGGAACAATTCGGAAAAGTTTGCGGGGGGAAAGTGGGGTGGATAAGGGGGGGAATGCGCCTCTGACTGAGGGACGGAGAAGTGGAAAGTTTTTGTTTTTGAGCCCCCTGGATTTAAGGGATGAAGCCCTTGCTTGCAAAACGAGAGAGTTAAAGAGGAGGGATAGGGAAGATAGGGGCGGGAAAAAGGGTAAAGGGTAATAGAGAGGCCTAACCCTTGCAGTAAGAGGATGGTAAAGAGGGAGGATATGAAGACGTGTGGGGAAGGGTTGGACTTTGAGACTCTCACATTACAACACTGTAAATGCTCGCGTCGCAAATACTTCGCTAAATCATTATCGCAAGGTATCGCACATCAAAAAGGTCGCAAAGCATCGCAAATCGAATTAGAAATTCGCAGTTCCATGTAAATTTTGCATCGAGAATCCTTCCATGAGTCAAATATCTCACGGTATCGCAGATTGAACTACAACGTTTAGCATCGTCCATCAATATATATAGAATCTCGGTGCAATACGCCAAATTTAATGAAGAACTGAACAGAGATTCGAACCCGGGTCTCCCAATTGCCGGTCAGGTGTGTTAGCCAGTTACACCACCATCTAAATTCAAGGCGATTTTCGGCGGTGATTTAAGCGAAATAGATATTCTCGTCTTGAGTCCAATTATGTAGCACAGGAGATCGTCGTGCTTACTTAGCCACTTTCGTGGAGGATAAACCCAACATTGTCGCTTCAGACCGCCTTACTCTGACAAATGTTCAATCAATACGAAATTCACAAATGATATAGTAAACAGTTACGGGTGCTATGATAAACGCCTAAGTGTGAGAAATTCGCCATGAAAAAATCATTTGAAATCATCAATCAAATAGAAGTCATCATTGAAATCATCAATCGACAATCGAATTAGATTTATTCACAGAATACGAGTATACCCCTAATACGGTACTATTCAAAGCACACTTAATTCAGTTGGGTTAGAAGTACTTAAGTAAGCATAGTTTAAAAGGATCTTCACTGCCTCAAATCACATCCATTCGTGTTTTATTTTCCATTTTTGGCAAGATGATTTATAGTATTTTCCAATGGGTGAATATATCGCAATACAATTTTCCATGGATACCGCAAATCGCAGTCGACTGAGCGTCTTCCTTTTCCATTGTTCGTCAAATAAAAATCTTAGTCACACACATTTGCTAATTTACTGGCAATTGAATGGAACTGCTATACTTCAGCAAGTAAATTTAGTATACATGGCTTTTCCCACAAATCATGTCTTGAGAATATAAGGTTTTTATCAACATTTTGGCGAAAGAAAATATATAGAAATAGCATAAGGAAGTGCACTCAATTCGTATATGTTATTATATTTTCCTTATCACGTTAAATTCCTTAAGAATGAGTGAACATGGATACTTTAAGATTAATAAAAAAGAACCACTTACGCTAGCGTGAAGCTGCAGTTTACAGAAGTTTGTACCATTGATTGGACTAAAAAATTCCAATCAAGGGCACAAACGAAGCAAAATTTCGAGTGAATTCAAAAGTATTTTCATCACGCTTCATCAAAATTATAGACAATCAATCTTTTCTAAAACCAAAATTGAATTACTCACGCAAAAAAATCAAATTACTCATCAAGTTTACCATTAATGATAACAAATTAAAGAACATAATGTCAGCAATCTAGGTGCATCAAAAATGTTCAAGATTTTGTGATTCTTAATGTAAGTAGTTTGGAAGTCAAGAAATAGTGAAAAGGTTTCGATAATGTAAGACGTGCCTGTGCAGTTAAACTTTTGTAAAATCTTACTATATCCAACTGTTGAAACTTCATGTAAAGCATTCAACATTATTTAATAAATCTACGCTACGCTACGAAACAATTCATTCCTCGGAAAAAAGTTTGCAATTAAAATTAACTCCACCAAATATAAGTGCTATGAAAAACACAAACCCCCAATTCCAAAGAAGATTTATATTTATTTTAAGTTATTTTTTAAAAATTTATTGTATTACCCAGATTTAACGTCCCAGATTATTATACAATGAACAAAAAAGAGAAGCTTTATGTTTTCAGTTCAATGCACTTTGAGAAAAAAGGCGGCATACTTGGAGGGTGAAGTTAGCTCTAGCCGAAAATCATAGCAAAGAAAGGGATTTTTTCGGGCCAAAATCAGCGAGGGTATTCACCCACAAATACTCGGGAAACAACGTCAATCAAAATGCACCCTACTATGAGCAAGCCTATTGACTTCGAATGCGCTTTTATTATATGAAATTTCTTCGAATCTGCCAGGGGAAAACAAGGTTTGCGTGAGTTGATCTCTATGCAGAGGGCTGAGCTCAAAAATGCTCCAATAAAACCATGAAAACCTACTGATCGAATCCTCGGGCATTCACTCGTGTTTTTGAGTCTCAGAAAAAACGGAGGTAATCATGGAATCATTCGCTTAATTTCTTTTGAAGCCATCACTGAGCAGTGTGTTTTTCTCTGCGGATGGAAAAACTATCCAATGAAGATTTCAAAAATGTGTTTTTTACTATATTTTTATAATACTTTTTGTCTTTTAACTGCGTCGTTTGCGTGGATTCATTTGGAGAAAATAAAAGAATCCAATACAGGACCAAGGTCTCATTTCTGCTTCCCGAATGAACCGCAATTTAAGTACCCACTACTCACTGATTCCTTTTACTACACATCCAGTTATTTTTCAAAGGAAAGCTTGAAATCAGAACGCTCTGTTAACCCTCAAGACCGGGATGTGAAAATAGTAGAAACGTGAATAGCCATGTAGGTCCAACACATGGCTATTTAATGGATTGATTTTTATTTCGCAAAAACTTTACTAAAATATGTGTTTTACTCTAATTTTAATTATTACTATTTCTTAACCTAATTTGAATTATGATCCCGGACCCAGGGTGAACTCGCCCTGTTAATCCGTGTATTGCGGGCTCATGCCTCACAGAGGTTCGTTCTCTCCCGCCCACTACATGTCTGCGAAATTCTGTTATTCCGCCCCTGAAAAACCTTAGTACAAGCCAAGACTGGCTGATATGGGCTTATGAACGACCAGAATTCTAAAAAAAGCAAAAATATATACCTTCCTACCTACTAATGTATAGTAAAATATACTTTAAGTCATCGTCCTTTAGGCTGCCATTATCGTCTTCCATTTTTGGCGACGATATTTTCAGTGCAATCCGTGCTTCATAACCTTATTAAAATCCCGTCGACGCACCCATAATAAACTAATCATGCCTACATTCAGTCATCTTGTAATTTATTTTCAGTCTCAAGATATCCGTAATCGTAACCTGACTTAATACTCCTATCAATTATACTTTATCCTACCGATTGATGGCAATTATTTGTGTTCAGCCTGAGTAAAAATGGCACCAGCATGAAAATATAATACCGCTTTCACGTGCTACTGATTCCCGCCATATATTTCAGTTTATTTCGATGATTAAAAAATAAGTCATCGTGACGGTCCCTTAAATGAAAATACTGCTAAAATCATAATTTTGACAAAGTGGAGGTTTGTCTTTTAAAAATGATTAGACAGGTACTGAATATCTAAAAGCTATAAGAAAATAGCAGAGAGAAAGGAAATGATTCTTAGACTTGGAAAAAAATGGTAGGTAATGGTAATAATTAAAATTAGATTATGATCGATACTACGTTCCCATCGAATCTTCGCGTCAATGATGTGTTTCGTAACTAGGGAACCAGGGTAAATTAGTATTCTTTCTCTATGCTTCGGGTAGCTAAATGTCCGTGGTTTTATTCCCAGGGTACGTGATTTTTTTCTCAAGGTATATTTTGAAAACAGCAACACTCTCTCACATACATTGACGAAACGTTTAGAAACATTAAAAAGTGATAAGCAATATTTGAAGCATCAAGTTGCTATGATGGAATAAGTGTGACGCAAAATGCGCAGTAGTTAAAAATTCAAGATAATTTAAAGATATTAAAAAGTGCGAAATAAAAATGCAGTAATTGCAGCATGCAAACAAACATTCACTGAAATAAAATAAGATGAATCATAGGAAATGCAGGATCACTAGAATGGAAGAAGCAAGGAAGATATTGCAGAATAGCTCAGGCAAAGAAGGCATCCTACCAGGGGAGTCTGCAAACAGGTACCAGATTAAGCTTGGAAGTAAGAAATCACTTCATTAAAAAATATATGTGTTTGGAGTATGCCGTTATGTTGCAGTGAAGCCTAGACAATATCAACTGCAGAGAAAAAAAATTGAAGACAATGGAGATGTGAGACCAGCAAAGAATAATACAGATCAAACGGACATAGAGAATCACCAATCAAGAAGTTCTACGAAAAGTTGATGCGAAAAGATGTATATTTCAAACTCTGAAAAGAAGTAAAGCTAAAATTGTTACATAATTTTATGAAACAAAATCTTCTTGCTAGCAAATAATGTGAGCAAAGATAAATGGGAAGGCCAATGGACCTTGTGGAAGAGGGAGATGGATAGTATTGAGGCGTTTGAAATGTGGACATAGAGGAGGTTTGAGAAGATACGATAGTCAGAAAAAATTAAGGAATGAAGAGGTGCTGAACAGAATCGGAGAGGATAGTTGGAGAAGATATGATATGATGATATTAAAAACCATTATGAAGAGAGAATAAAATTGGATCGGGTATGTTTTAGGATGAAATGAGATAATAACTACATTTCGTGAAGAATGGGTTGAAGGAAGAGAGAAGAGAAAGGAAAAGGCAGAAGCTAATGGATGAGGTTAAGGGAGGAGGAGAAAGGAGACCAAGGAACAGGCGAGGGACAGAAGCGGATGGATACAACGACAGTGGATGGAGCCAGCTACTCGGCCGAGCACTTGATGATGATTTTGATGATTGAAAATATATATATATATATTTGGAATATATATATATATATATATATATATATATATATATATATATATATATATATATATATATATATATATATATATATATATATATTTTTTTTCCCAAGCATAAAATTCAATGCAATAAATCGGTAACAAATGCATTTTGATACCTGCATTCCGCGAGACAATATTTGATAAAATCCAATATTGATTGTCGCACCCTTCCAACTCCCATTTCTACCTCCTCTACACCATCTCAAGTCCGTGTTCTCCCTCTTCCCTTCTCGTCAAAGGCGCGAGGACGAGCAATTTGAGAGATAGGGGGAGTTCTCGTCGCCTTCTCCCTCGTCTCCCTCGTTTCCTCTTTCCAACTCCGTCGTCCTCATCTTCGAGTGCCTTGAGAGAATCCAAGATGCGCACTCGACTCCGCCCACGCCCCTAACCCCATATAGCCTTTGCGAAACTCTTCTTCTGCGATATGGAGCGTCAGGGCCACGCTTCCCTATCTTGGCCTTTTAAACAAGTCCCTCAGTAACTCGGGTCACGTGACAATCCGACCCGGGCTCACCTCCTCTTTAGAGACGATTCCCATTGAATGTGAGTTAGCGTAACTTCAGCACGTAAATTTGACAACATAACTTATAACGGAACTACAAGTAGCGTGACTTAAAATCGAACCGTAACTTAAATAACTCAAGGGTGTATTACAAATAAGGTAACTTAGTATCATACTGTACGGTACGTAACTTAATAGCGCAAAGTGTGTTATGTACGTCAACGTCTACGTGGTACCCTGAGAGCCTCTTGGGTGTGTTTCAGGAGGTGTTTTCGGTACAACCAAGCGCTAACCAGCGATTTATATCCTACTGTTATCGGCTATTTTAGTAAATATACTTGTATGTTTAATTAAGTGACGTACCTGGAATGGGCTTCATATGTAACTTGGATGATAAACACCACTATTCTTATCCCACGAAGAAATTTAAAATCGCATATGAATAAAAAATAAAAAAGCATTAATAAAAAACAACGCTACATATCATTACCATGGACTTACTCAATGCTATCCTACGCTGGCCTTCCTGTTGGGAACGAAGGGTGGGAAAGATAGCTAAAAAATAAAATAATTTCAGGGCCCGGAAATTCAAAATTTTACAGGAATTAACGGAGCTGTAACAGGCTCATGTAGATATATTACACACAAAATTTTCATGTGATAGGGGAAATTACTATCTTCTTCATGCCTAAACACTTGCCTATATGGTTTTTGTATTAAAAAATGTCATTTGTTGATCTTCAATATTAATTTTAAAAATGTTGTACTTGAGACTTGGCAATGATATTCAATATTAACCTTAGGCACTATGTACGGAATGTTATATTGAATTGTGATTTCCTGCGTTCAGCTTAAACCTCTTAGTTGTTGATCATCCTATGCTCTCATACATGATCTAGTTTTCATCAAGAGATTGTTGCTGTTTCGCCATTTCCTTGTTGATTTTTTATTGACATTTGTTGAACCTATCACTGTTATTTAACACCAATTATGCGTTTCTTTAAATACTGTATCCGTAGAACGAGAAAATTGATAAATAAATTCGAATAAGGGAGTTTAGAAAGCCTTCTGTGATAAAGATCGCTTTCTTGGAGGTAGGGAGTGGAAATAGTAAAGGATTAAGGGTAAGAATTTAAGAGGTAATGAAAGAAACGGATGTGTGGTAGTAAATGAATAGGAAAAAAAAGGCTGGGAAAGCAGGCTCGGATGAAGGGAAAAAAAATCACTACATACGAGAGGGAAAAGAGTGGGAATGGGGGAAGGGAGGGAAGGATAATTTGGAGACAGAGGAGGGAGGAAAGGGTCAAAAGAGTTGCAAGGGAGGGTGAAGGAATGTTGACGGGATAGAGGGGTAGCATACGACGAATGTACTAATTACCGAGAATTTTGGAGGCGTTTGGGGAAAGCTGGCGATGAGTTTTTATACCGCTGAATGTTTCTCGAGTTAAGAATTCGAAAGATTGCTACGCACGTTTTGACGCCACCAAATGTTTCTCGAATTGCGCGTTAGAAGCGCATTTTGTTGAGCAGTTTTTTGAGTATTCTAATGACTCTTGATTTGAGAATTAACAGTATTGTTTGGCGCATATTTTATGCCTTAAGAGTTTTCTCGACTGGCGAATTGAAGTGTTATTTCCCATTTTTTTAGATAACTTTAAATGAATGTCCATTTCGTAATGTAAATGCTATTGCGGCATCAGGAAGGGATTTTAAAAAGGGTTGAATACAAAGAGATTGAAAATGTCATTGAGTTATGTCTCTTATGTATATAGATTTATCAGAGTTTTCGTTATTCAAATGCTATTTATTTCTCGACCTATTATATAATTCGGTGTAAATATGAGGAAATGTTATGTCAAATAATATAGACAGAAAATAAATCGTGTAAATATTTAGATAAATATAAAGATACGCAAGTATATAGATAAATAGAATAGAGGGTCATGGGCATTCGCAAAATAATTAGAGTACCATGCATTGAAATCAGAACTTCAAAAAACTATTGCGTGGTATGTAAATGGGAGAATGATGAGTACGCAACAGCATAGATATACATTTTAATTGCTCAAGAAACATGGCAAAAGGTTCCTAATAAATACGGCCATTGCACTCAAATTTAGAGCACTAACTTTAAGTATTAAGGTTTTCCACGATATAAATTTAAAAGAATCTAGTATATTTAAAAAAAAATCCACTTTCCAAAAAAATTAATCAATTCCATAGTTTACTCGAATAAAAAATCATCTTCACATACAATTCAATAAATACAAAAAATGTATCAAACACTAACACCAATATCGGGGAATTATTTATATAAATGGATTATTAGATCAAATAACCTAAGTATTTGAAAAAACAGTTTATAAAATAACACATAAAAACCATAAAAGTCAGCATAAACTCATATATTCAAAGCTTCAGTCAGAAACCCCTATACAGCTAAGAAGCAATATAATTTATTCCATTCCATGTAAAGACTGTGACAGTAGATATATAGGCCAAACAGCCCAATAATTAAAAAAATAGGATCTCGCAACACAAAACATCAATGAACACTAAAGTTCAACTTTGTACATTAGCAAATTATGCAATTACAAATAGTCACTCATTTAATTTTGAAAAAGCCAAAACTTTAGACTAAGAACAAAATTAATCAAAAAGATTATTCAAAGAAATGTTCCACATCTCCAGAAACAAAAATAGTTGCAATGAAAGGACAGTTATTACTTATCTCAGCAAAATTGACCATAATTTAATAAATAACATATAACTTTTCAACAAAGAAATGGATCCAAGCAACCAAATTAAAATTGTAAGTAAAATTCAGCAACAAACTTGAAAGGTAACAATCTTGAATATGTCCATGTATTTTTCTTTTTAATGACTGTAAATTATATATTTTAACCAATTTGTTATAAAAAAGGATTTTTTGTAATAAAAAGGGATGCCCTGAAGATGGATCTATAACGTTGGCTGAAACCGAATAAAAGGTCCGAAACGTTGGCTGAAGTTTGAAAAATAATATTATTTGACCTAAAAAATCCTGAGTTTTCGTCATCCTTTTATGGGTGAAGCTACTGAAGTAAATGGAATAGGCCTCAGAAATTTGAAAATTTATTTTGAATGATAGAATACAAAAATGTATAATTTTCGCAGAACTTTCTAATCTTGTAACACAATTTTCAACGTTTAAACATCATCCTCAGGAAAATTCACGCCTATGAATTGAAACCAGTAGTAATGAATGAAATATTGATGTGAAAACTATGCATTGCTGTAGGTATATTACCAGTAAAGTCAAGAGATACTGTATTAAAAACAAAAAATTGCTTAAACTGGCCATTTTTCAGTTACCACAACTCTATGTAGTTCTCCACTTTGACGTCCATCAGAATCTTCTTATACATTTCTTGCCATTCCTTCCCATATTGTATTAAAAAAGCTATTGTGATGCAAAATATGTTTCTTGAGGTTGTAAATAACACATTGATGTATACCTATAGTAAATTTAGAAGTATTACATAATTATCAAAATAATAATTACATAGTTCATCATATCTTATGCAGTTTGATTTATCGCCTCTATGTAGAGATTTAAAAAAATCGATAAATCAATTTTCTCTTATAAAACATAGTATAATAGCGCGATATCAAATGACTTTGCATATATATTTCACATGAGCTATGGAGTAGAGTACGTTTAATTCCAACGGCATTCATAAATCTGATTGCTTTACGTAATTTGGTGACACATCACGATGAATATATGAATACCTTCAATAACATTTCTTCCCACCGTGTCATCACGATGCCGTCTCCACTGGCCATTGGGTAAATAATTCCCCCAATTCGCAACTAGCTCGCAGACAATACTCTTCCACTGATAAGGTGCTACTGCGCAACTTCCAACATGTTTCACTACCACAATACTAACTGGCACAAATGAACAGATAAATTAAAACCGCTCTTTTTCAAGTGAAAGAAACAATATTATTAAATTTTCCGACCAAGGTTTCGACATACACATTCATTATCAAGGCAGTCTGTGCAAGTTTCAAAACGAGTGTACGTAAGTGTAGAAAGGGATGGAAAAGGTGGGTTGGTGTATAAAAGCTGGGAGAAGGATTTGGTTAAAGAGGGGTTTTATTATAGGTCAGCAGAATAAAAATGTTGAATGACATTGAATAAAAAGTATAAATCATCAGAGATTATGACGAAGGTAGCTTAGGAGGAAGGTTTAGGGAAAGCAATGCCTGAGAACATCGAGTCAATACGAGAACCACTCTTAATTTTAGTTCTTGAGTTGCGTTTTGAGCGCGCTCAACTTCTCGTACACGTTCCAAGTTCAACTTCCTGCAAGCTACATTCTTAATTTAAGCTTTCACGTCCAATGGTATCCCGACAATTAATTCGTCGTCTTACTTCACAAAGTCCCTCTCCTTCAATTCACCGTCCAGCCTCCACTCCCGATTCCTTTGACATTCCCGCATCACGTAGGTATCTTTTGAACTCTTCCGCCGAACTTGTTCGAAAAATGGACCTGGCCCGGCACTGCACCGGCTCGATTCGTGACGCTACTGCTACGAAAGAACTGCTGCGTGAAAATAAATGTGAGAAACTGCTCCACGGTTGACGATTTCAGTGAAAATACACTGCAATCTGCGTTAATGGGAACTTACTGGTTGAATGTTACTTTACAGTAAAAAAAACGTAGCATTATTCCACACAAACTTTATTCGCAACAAATACTCTTAATTACCGTGATAAAAAGTATCCTCTTATGTACCCTTTTATAATGACCCTGGTACGTTGAAACCGATAGAGTTACCAATAAATTATTTGAGGAGTGATACTTAGGGATTTCTTTTGGTTGCATACGCATTTTTCATTAAGTTAAGCCTGAAAAATGACGCTAATAACGTTCACATTGTACGAGTGTATAGGACAACATGAAGCGAAGCAGTGATACCTAAGAAGGCATTATATCAGACGAGGGTTCTACTAATGGCAACTAGCAACACTATCCAAGAATTAAGGTCACACAACATTGATAAATTCATTTAGAGAATCCGCTAACCGTAATTATCCACGCCTAATTTAACGATGAAACCGATTTTCATGGATTTAAATCATCATCGGCATAATATTGAAAACTTTGGAAAATAACGACGTACTTCTAATTTCTTCTGATTTGCTATATCTATAATATATATACATTAAGTTCTCATCATTGAAATTTGAGGTTCACCATAATCTATGCTTACACATTAGCTGATTTGCACGGAGCTGCACTGAAAGGGTGTGAATTGGTGAATGAGTGGAAAATTGCAATGTATGTCGTAATGCTTGCGATAACTAACACCTGGAATGTAGAAATACATAATGTCGCAACCAAGATACTAAAGTTTTGCTCTATAATAGCATAATTTGCCAATATTATGCCTTTTACTCCTCTTTCACACCCTTGCAGTTCAGCTCTGTGCAAAGCGGGAAATATGCAGGTAAAGTTGTGGCCAGAGATGCCCTCCTAACACCTCCTAAACCGTTAGCTTTGCCACTACTCAGTTTTTTTTACCTCGAGTTCCGGGCATTCCGGCCCGGCATCACCTTTTGAAGTCCAGTTCCCCTTTATAAGCCCTGCCGCCCGGCCGTCCGTTCACCTCCCGCTACTTGGAACTGAGCCAACCCCTGCCCGGCAGGGTTACGGAGTAGCGCCGTTGGGATAACGAGCCAATTTTTCATCGACAGCGTTAACAGTGGCTAGCTAAATTTAAAAATGGATCTAAGTAGGGTTAAAGTTTCGTTACTTTTAATTAAAGTTACAATCCATGATTAATAATTGTATATACTATGAAGATTAGCCCGCATCTACATCTGCGTCTACGTACTACCCTTAAAGGATGTTAAGACATCAGCCATGAAAGGAGATAGATATACTAATTTTACCCACGGACAAGTCCCCTCAGGGCACGCTAAGATATACAATTACAATGAAGAATGGTTCTATGCCATACATAGGTACAAATAATTAAGAATAATAACAAATGTAAAAATATAGGTTGATTTAATAAAAGCCTCACTTTTTTGGAAATGAATCCAAAATAGTGGTTAAAAACATATATTAAAAACTTACTAAATGTTAAGACCACATTTTTATATCACAAATAAGGATAGAGACAATTTTGCCACTTCTTCCACTGAAATACACGAAAAATCTTATTTTAAATGAGTTTGGCGTATTGACATATTTTTCTTTAAAAATGAATTCTAAAAGGAGGATACTAATCGGAAAGACTGAGTATAATATTCTGTACGGGGCATTTTAAACTTGTGATAATTTGGGGTGGAATCACCGTTCCTTTTTCGAGTTGCCGTTCTCATCATCCAAACCACTCCAGAGGTGCTGCCATAAGATCGCACTCCATCAATCAACACTAAAGGTGAATTGAAGCCCCTAAAAAAAATGGCGATAGTGTTTTTGCCCTCATGAGCGCGATTTAAAATTAGCGATAACGCAAGAGCACGCGCTATCGCGCACGTAACTGTGATCTCATCCCTGAATACCTTCTTGTGACAATTGCAGGGAATAGTAGGGACGAAGGAGAGGAAATATGAAAAAGGAGGGGAGAGAGGGCACAGGAGAATTATATATATTAACTACTGCGTCTTATGTTCAAAGAAGGAATTTTTGCACCTCTCAGCTCTACAGCGCACCTCTCGAGTTTTTCAGTCATATCAGTTCTATAGATATGGCGCGTGGAATTAATAATGATCTCCGTGTCGTAATGAAACTTGACTGATGTGAAATTTTCAAGTAATATAAAATCTGAACATTCCTGCGAAATTGAGTGGATTCTTACATGATGAAGAAATAAATCGTGAAATTTTCCACAAAAATGTAATTTACTTTCGACCCGGGTTTCAATGCTTACACATCATCTCCTTTTTAATGTTTAGCGAAGTAATTAAAGTTGCCCTTTAACCAACCTTAGTTATGAATATCAGAAGTACAATTCATGATGAGAAAAAACACAGTACAAAATTTCACTATTTTTTATTGGTTTCGACCGGCGTCGGCGTCTAAAGCGTCATTATCAAGGCAAAACAGCTGTGTTTTTTCCTCATAATGAATTCTTTCTATAATTTCCACCAAATATCACCACAATCGATTAATTTGACCAGAAGTATAGATTGAAAATGCTCTAGGGAGAGGAAGGTAAGGACTAATGCAATAATATTATACACTACAATGATAACATATAGGTATGTATTCATTTTTATGTAACGCCATGTTCATTTAAAAAAAATTGTTTTAACATATGAAAATGCTAACTCCAACCTTTAATGGACAGTGAAAATATGAGAAAAAATATAAACTCGGAAAACTATCGTACAGTATATCCATAAATTACAGGAGGTATTTCATCTTTATAATAACCATTTTGGACAAACATTCATTTACTAATTATATGTGCCAAACCAAAGAAAACTATATACTTAATAAACTTTAAAAGGGTAGATAATTAAATAGTGTAATTAAAAATCTGATGAATTGCATTTGGGATGATCCTACATTTCAAGACACAATAGAGAAAGTCAAGCTTTTAAAACCCCTAAAAAGATTCCTTTGGCATTGTATTAAAGTCTGCATTTACGAGTTGAACGGTTATTGACTTCTGGCCGGTTTTTTTGGCTATTTTTTTGATCACCCTTACCCAACACCTCTACCTCTCCAGGCATCTACGCAGGAGCGATGAGGAGCCTTTATTGGTCCCGAGCGCGCCTCTGGATTTTTTTAGGGTCTATAATCAATCAATCAATATCTCCGTTAACCTCCTCCCCGTTTTCCAACGTCACCTCTCCACACAATCTGCCCATCTTCACCGCTCATCATCTCCCTCACTTTAAGTCTCTTCAAAGCCACCCATCCACCAACCTCCTTCATTGGAAACTCGTGGAACGTGTTCAGGCCTCGCTGGAACGTCTGATTTGTTGACTTTATTCCGTTTCATTTCTTCATTAATACCCTTTCAACCGACGATCTTGTGACCGAAATGCAGATTTATTTTTCGGAGTTAACAAGTCTAAGGAGGAATTACGGTTTATTTACATTGTATTATTTTCAAAACCGTGTTACTTTTAAAAACAATTTTCGTTTTGATTATGACGCTAAAAATTTTTTTTATTTTACGCACCTATTTTTTTGTTGATAAAATAGTGCTGTAAAGAAATGGTGTTTGAAGTCATGAATGGGTGAAACAGGAAAACTAATTTTCTTGCCATGCGGACTTCACTCGATTGTCCGCGGATCTGTGCGCCGGTAAACGGGAATTCCTTGCTAGTCCACTAAAAATTCTGTCTTAGTAATGTAGTGGGTACATTGCAGTACTTCGTCTTTGAAAAAATCACGACAGTCCCATGTACAAAGCATTCTAAAAAATAAGCAGTACAAACAGATAGCGCCCCAACTAAAACTTTTATCTTCATAGCATTAGCCGGGTCGGGCAATCAGGAAAAACGGATAAAGTCGGGGATATGCGGGGTTTTCCTCTATAAGAAAAAAGGCCAGAAAAGTGCGTAAGTTATATAGTTAATCAGGAGCAGAAAATTTGTCGTCTGTGATTCAAATATGTGTATATTATCAAATGTACATCACCCCACGTATATCAACCAAAGGTTAGAATATATGTTCAAATATTTTTTGAGTGGGTTAATAGTGAAATATATTGCTTTTAAATGGGATTAAATGTTTCATTTTGACCTTTAAAACAAGATATAATTGAAGTATTTTCTCTTCTCTGTTTGGTGGACATCCGGATGAGGTATAGCAAATAAAATATTTTCTACATTGGTTTTTTATCGCGGTCTTGTGGCAAGGAACATAAAAGAACATAACAGAAGGGGTGATAGAAGGGAAAGCACCTCGAGAAAGAACGAGACACTAATAAATAGTCCAACTACAATGGTATCTGAATCACAAGCGCTACAAGGATATTAGGGAGTTATTAGGGTACAGTTCAAAGCAGCATTCAGCATTCAGAAATAACCATTGATATGGCTTTATTTTCTCACCTTCCTTTAAAAAGTCAATGCATCCACCCGCCCGATATCTCTGTCTTATATCGATTAAAATGTATGGCGTATCGTGCATCGCTTCGGTGTCCACGCGGTGCAACTTTCAGTGGCAGACAGCCCCCTACGAAAAAGATGGAATCCTTGGAGAGAAAGAATAACAGAAGGAGAAACTGAAAGGATCAGAGCCGAGTGGAAAAAATATACTCCTACGTATTGGTTGATTAAGATGAGAGGTTTGCTTTGAGCGGGGTCCAACTCTTGGAGGGTCTGGGTAGGTAGGTGCCCTTGGATTGGAGTGAAGGTGCGGGGGTGGGGATACTAAGGATTGAAGGGTGTAAGGGACAAATAAAGGGTAAAAGGGTGAGAGGAAGGATGCGAAACATCTCGGGAAAAAACCGAGCAGAAAGAAAAGGGAGGGATGTAAGAAAAGGCAAAGGGGGATCATTAGAAAGGGGTAGGTAGCTAGGATAAGGAGTGGCACGAGGAGAGATGAGATCAGGTGCCAGAGAGGGTGGAAGTTACAGCTGGGCGGCATATCATGATTTATAGATCGATGTTTTCGAAATCAATGAGATATCGCATTCGATACCCTGAAATATTCGACATTTTTCTTTGCGATAATGTACAGAATGATACACAATATGTCATTGGATGTGATGTGATATTATAAAGCATCGTAGGAGATTTGTTATACTCATTCGATATTACATTATACACAGAGATACTGGAATATTCATAGAGTTCTTTTATAATAATGTGCAGTAGGGGATAAAATACATCATTGGGCGTTATGCGATATGCAAAGTATCATCCGCGATTTGCATTGGTGCTATTAAATTCGTAATTTTTTCTCTGTCAATTATCTACGAAAGGTACCATATGAGCCGACACGATTTTTCTTTGCAATCGACAACTACTTTTCATACTCATGAGAAATGCCACATACTTCAGCAAAACCTGTGTGTGTGCAATATCATACGCCATAGGAAATTATGAATTTTAAGTCTATAATAAAATACTAGATTCACTCAATCAAGTAGCCTCATTTAAAGGTATACGTCTTATTTTAAGAATGCATAGATTTTGTTTGAAGGTATATCCACCAAATAAAATTTACTTTAAGTATAATAATTATTTACGTTGTCACAGTGAGAGAAAAATTCTCAAAATTGAAGATGGAGTTACTTCACTGTGAGCAATACGGTAAATGTAATTTAAGAATTAATGTCATTGGAAAGATTTTGGGTAGCAATGCAATTTTCAAAATGTATACCATTCACCTAATTGAGGGCCCTATTTCCAAATAAGGTCCCTATGTGAATCTTCGCTTTGATTCGCAGGTATACTAAGGGATAAGTAGGTGCAACTAAAGTGGAACATATCTATACAGATTCTCATTAAACATATCGTCATCAACAACATCATCAATACGAAGATCGGAGATTGGTTTGCTGTAACTCTCTAATTCGTCTCCTCCCAGTCAGCCGCTTCATTCCTACATAATTCTTCTCTTGGACGTCCTTCATAATTTTCTTTATATATTCCATTTTTGATCTTCCTCTGCAATTCTTCCGGTTCATTTCTGTTTTTTGCAGGCTATTGTGTCACAGTATGGGTCAAATAAGCTTTTCCTTTCTTCTTTATCAAGTTGTCACCGTGCATGTTTTCTCTCCTAAAGACCCGGTTTTTCTGGGAATTTTATACTCTTCAAAAGCTTTCAGTTTACATACCTCATGTTCATGTGTGTT